>CM056057.1:845612-1253321 GCA_029574335.1 Rana kukunoris
ATGTCTTTTAAATACCTGGTTTCACTCTTCTGGGAAGGCTTCCAGAAAATTTTGAATGAGTCTTTGGAAATTTGTGCCCATTCAGCCAAAAGTTTGTGAGACATGTCCCTGTATTGGCTAAGACTTTGCTAACAATTGGGGTTCCAATTCTTCTCAAGGGGTTCATAGTTTGAGGTCAGGGCTCTGGCAGGGCACTCAAGTTCCTCCATGACTCAAAATCTACTTAACATTTTTTGCCCAGATACTGATGGATAAGAAGACTTTATACCAAAGGCCTTTCAAAAGTAGAGTTTAGATCAAGTCTTTGTGCAGCACTTCTGAGGACAAAAGAGAAATGGACACCAAGCGTCCAGAGGCGATTTAGTTCACATGTGCTGCGCTATATAAGTTTCTCACTCCACACCAAACTGGTTAAACCATGTTATGGTGCTGGCTCATTTGTATATTAAGATACTGATGAAGACAACCTGGCTCACGTGTTGGGCCTCAAATTGGGCGCCAAAAGACCTGGCTCACAATCGGCATTCCAAATCATACCAAAGGTGTTCAATAGAGTTCCTCCACTGGTTAAGCCATTTTGTTATGGAGCTGGCTTTGTGTGGGGGGGGGGAGCAGCAGTCATGGTGGAACATGGGTGTTCAACTGTTACCACAAGGTTTAGTAATGTCTTTGTATGATCAAGTATTACCCTCTGGGAGTTAAAGCGGAGGTTGCATCTCCCATGCGCGATTTTTTTTTTCCATGTCGTCCTGTTTGGCTAATAGCTGTTGATCTGGATCTGCATACGGTTGGATCCCAGTTTTGTGAAGGCATGATGGCGTCTTCCACTAGGCCCAGCCAAGTCTCTGCCGTCGTGACTCTCAGATTTTTCTGGAAAGCTTGCTGAATTGGCGAGATGTCCACCTTGACCTCAATCTGAGCCATCTGTGAGGTCTGGCAGAATGTTATGGCTTCTAGAGTGTAGCAGTGTCTCAACTTGCCGGGGGTTGACTCACACATGGCGCAGCCATCTTCCCCCACGTCTTCCGCGTCCATTCTGCGAAACTGTGCCAAACTGTGCCAGCTTAGCCGCGGCTGCCTTCTGGACTTTGGTTGGACATAACTCGGTATGACTGCGATGACTTCGAGAGCAGGTTAAAGGCAATCGGGATGTTGTAGGGTCACAGGATAAGCTAAATGCCAGGATCAATGTATGGAGGTCCTACTTGGTGCGACCTACTCCATGCTCTGTTGAATCACGCCCTCCTGTATGACCAAGTATTATAGCACACTTCACTGGAGACACCTGAACTCCAATTGAAGGAAAGCCCTTGTACCCGTTTGGTCCTGTATGATGTAATGTTGGGTATGAACACCTATTCATAAAGGTTTAATACTTTACCATTTTCTTTTGGTGTTGCCCGGTTGACTCGAACTGAATTTGTCCCCAGGGTGGAGCTCGCTGTGCATACGTAAATGGCTTATTTCATTGAATTCTTTTTAGCAGTAGAAGACCGCTATAGATCTAATTATTCCTTCTCCGATATAAAAAGCAAGTTAAAGAAAAGTTGTCTCGGTAGAGATTTTGTGTATAAAATGTAAATAATGAGACCGGGATTCTGTTCTGTGTTAAGTCCTTCGGTATAATTAAAGTGCCTGTGTTTCTCACCAGTCTTGTGTGAAATGTGCTCACGCAGCAGTGTGGAGTACATCTCAAGTATTCCCCTTAGCGGGCTCATGGCCTGTTAAGTAGAAGGGTTTCTGCAGTTTAGGGTCATGGTAAGGTTTATTGCAGCCCAGGGCACTGCAATAAATGTAAACTCTTCCCCCCTCCTCTTGCAGTAGTAAATGATTTGTATTGCTTAGACTGTGGGAACTATATGAAAGGTGGATTTTGGTCAAAAATCTAATTTGTGTGTACCATCTAAGGCGAGCAGTGATGTGGTTTCGTAATTGCTGGAATGTTGGCAGTTGCACTTTGAAGGGTAAATGTTGAAGTCCTTTAATGAAACAGATGGGACATGAGTCGGTGTTCTGTTGGGTGGTACATGTACACCTATATGGCTTGTAGACACCTGACCCTCGCACCTAATAGTAGCTGGTTGGACTTTCTGTTCCAGAACCATGGCCATAAATGAGGGAGTCTCGTTCCAAAACCATGGCTGTTGATATGGAGTTGCCTCCCCCCCCTGGCCGTTGATGTGGCGCTACCCCCCCCCCCCCGGGCCTTTGATGTGGCTCACCCTAAAGTTGTTCTGTATGGTTAAGCACAGGTACACATGTTGGCAGAGAAGAGCTTATACCAAAGGTCTGTTAAAAGTAGGGTTAAGCGCTGTACAGGACAAGAGTTCCTCCACACCAAACTGGTCAAACCAGGTCTTCATGGCAGTGTAGTGGTATAGACTTTCACCTCTCAACCCTAGGGTCGCTGGTTCAGTTCCCAACCACGACACCATCTGCCTGGAGTTTGCATGTTCTCCCCCGTGCCTGTGTGGGTTTCTCTAGGTACTCCTGTTTCCTCCCACACTCCAAAAACATGCTGGTAAGTTAATCGGATTCTGTCTAAATTTGATCCTTAGTATGTAAGCATGTCAGGATCCTATGGTGTAAATGACCGTGCTATATTGAGATGCAACTCAACTCATGGAGCTGGCTTTGTACAGGGGGGGGGGCGGCACAGTCCATGGTGGAACAGAAAAGGGTCTTAACCAAACTGTTACCACAAAGGTTGGAAGAGCCCAAATGTCTACAATGTCTGTGTGTAGTATTACCACGATCCTTCACTGGAGATCCCAACGTCCTACATTTGGAGGGGGGGGGGGGTTCCACCACCTTTTGACCAAACAGCTGTCTAACTGTGGCGTATTATGGTTGCATGGTTTGTTTCTGTGGCCCTTAACTCTCCTCAGTAACCTACTGATTAACATTAGTTGGCCCTCCATCCTGTCCATCCCCACAGTTGATTAGATGATGAACAAGCAGCAGGATTCTCAGGTCAACCCTCTACTTTCTGCTCCGATCAACATGTTCATTTTGAGGAGCAGCACACCTTACTGGCTTCCAGTCCGAGTGCCGATGTGCTCGGAATTGCATGAGGCCATACCAAGTCAAATCCAGGTGCTTGCACTTAAAAATTAAACTGATTTAATTAACTTTTTTATATCTGCCCGTAGTTCAGCTTTAAATCCCACACCACAGTACTTGAGTATAACTGACGGTTTTCTCTGCTCGGCGATGCCTTTGTCGTGGATGTTGAATATGATTATATCCAGACAACTGTGGACAAGCTCTGGCATGGACCAAGTATAGAGCTATAAATGGACCGCTGGCACTGTTTGTATGTTCTCAGCCTGTTTTTTTCTCGGGTGCCAGGAAAACCCCCTAAGTAACACGAGTGCTTGGAAAGTTTTAGGAGAAACATTCAGGAGGCTACTGGCCTCCCCTTCCACCAGCCTGCCTGATGAGCCCACATGTGACAGGCTGTCCCCTGGTTCCGGAAACCGCATTTGATTTGGGCCAGACGGAGCGAGAAGACGTCTCCTGCTTGCAGTAGGGGGGAAGCATGCTCGTTGACCCCTGTACCAGCCTCACCCGCGGATCCGGGGGCTCGTAGAGCGTGAAATGGCAGCGCCAAGGGGTGCTCTGGCTCATACAACGTTCTGGCTCCACAACGTTGGTGGGGGGGAGAGAGCGGGTTTCCTGTATTTACAGTGCTGTGGTGGATGGGTGGAGGAAAAAGCCCCTTGGCTATGGCCGTCCTCAAATGTGGTCTTCCTACTTGCCAGTCACATCCTGCGCTTTTTTCTTCTCTATAAAAATCGCTTTCTTTGCAGACGGTCTCTCCCCCCTTTTCTTTTCTTGGTATTTCTTTGTCATTTTTTATTTCTTCAGCCTTCGCCCCTGGCACCGGCTGGCTAGCGGGTGTGAGTGTGCATGGGGGAGATCTCTCGCAGCAGCGCACATCTGGAAGCGTTCTGTCCTCGGCTGCCAGGCGGAGGTGTCCAGCAAATCGGGGAAAACATTCTGCAGATCCTTTGGGTATCGGGGTTCATTTAGATCACATCTCTGCACGCTTTGTTTGTCTTCTGTCCTCCTTTCCTCTTCTTTTTTTTTTTTTTTTCTGCAGCTCCATTAGGTGTGTACAGATCCCTGCGTGTCTGCTGTTTTTTTTTTCTTTCATTCCTTTGTGCCCATGCCTAGGGCCTCATCTTTCGTCTCTGAACCGTACTCAGGCTGATCTTTAGCCTGTGTGCTGTGTGGGACGCTCTCATCTGGGCCCGGAGGGTGTGAGCGGAGCAAGTCTGGACCACACATGCTTCCTAACAGAGCCACACTGTTTTTTTTTTTTTCCCATTACTGAATGGAGCCATGGGGTCCTCCTCCTTTTGGACTTTGAGAAAGATTTCAAAAATGTGTTTTCCCCGTGGTGTCCTTGTAAATACGTTCTTTAGATTTAAAGAACAAACTGAAATAGACTTGTAGTAGCTGCATTTAAACTGACATGTGTGGGGCCCACAATCGAGATGCAGGATGCGCACCAGAAGATGCAAGGCAAAAAAAATGGTGTCCTCTATTCTCTGTGTAGATGTTTGTTTTGCAGTAATGTGTGTTGGGGTGTGATTGCAAGGTGCCTTGCTAAGGCCAGCACAGCCTATGGTGCCTAGATAGATTTTGTCATTAAAGTGACTCTGACTAGCCATGTTGGCACCCGGTGGGAAGAAGGGAGCTGCCTTTTAAATTGACAGCCATTAAGGGGAAAGGGCCACCTATGCGTTGGTGGCCAGTGAGGAGAGTAGGCCACTTTACTTTGATGGCTGGGGGGGAAAGAGGACACCAGAACATTGGTGTTTTAATAAGAAAAATCACCTTTTACATTGGTGAGAAGGAATTTACCGTTTCGTTGGGGCAAGAGGCCTACCGTTGGGTTGGTGGCGACCTGGTTGGGGGCAAGAGGCCTACCGTTGGGTTGGCGGCGACCTTGGTTGGGGCAAGAGGCCTACCGTTGGG
Source organism: Rana kukunoris (assembly GCA_029574335.1). Taxonomy (NCBI): domain Eukaryota; kingdom Metazoa; phylum Chordata; class Amphibia; order Anura; family Ranidae; genus Rana; species Rana kukunoris. The sequence goes on from CM056057.1 coordinate 850,599, forward strand.
TTGGCGGCGACCTTGGTTGGGGCAAGAGGCCTACCGTTGGTTGGCGGCGACCTTGGTTGGGGCAAGAGGCCTACCGTTGGGTTGGCGGCGACCTTGGTTGGGGCAAGAGGCCTACCGTTGGGTTGGCGGCGACCTTGGTTGGGGCAAGAGGCCTACCGTTGGGTTGGCGGCGACCTTGGTTGGGGCAAGAGGCCTACCGTTGGGTTGGCGGCGACCTTGGTTGGGGCAAGAGGCCTACCGTTGGGTTGGCGGCGACCTTGGTTGGGGCAAGAGGCCTACCGTTGGGTTGGCGGCGACCTTGGTTGGGGCAAGAGGCCTACCGTTGGGTTGGCGGCGACCTTGGTTGGGGCAAGAGGCCTACCGTTGGGTTGGCGGCGACCTTGGTTGGGGCTAAAGGCCTACCGTTGGGTTGGCGGCGACCTTGATTGAGAGAAGATGGAGAGCAAAGGGAAGTGAAAAATCTCAGAGGAATTTCTTTCTTAGGCCATTGTCGCTGAAATTGGTAACCCCATTGGAAGATTCCAACAATCACATTTTAAGATCTCCCACCACTTTCTGTTTTGGTGATAATGGTCACCAGGACAAACGGGCTGAATCCTCCCTCCCAACAAGAACATGGGACCGCAAAAAGACCTGACTGGGTCCTAACAACTTCATCCAAAACTTAAGTTTTAGGCTATACATACCCTTTAAGGAACCCAAGCTACTTCCTGAAGGATCTCTGCTTGAGAGGCTGCATTAGAGCTAGGGCATCCAACTAATAGTTGTCCCATTTAACACGTCTTGGCTTTTGTAACACGACTCCTAATTCTGTTCTAAATTTCTGCGGAAAAAAGGTCTCATGTCTCAAACTTATCCCGTGTACTTGCTGTGCACGTGTAGAAAATGCATAGTGATCGTTATCTTTATCCCAAAGTAATTGTTTTTTATAAAACACGGATGGCCCAATACGCACATCTGTTTCCGTCTGCTGCCTTGTTTTTAGAACCTCTTTTCTACTCCTGGGAGTATGATGTGTAGCTGCTCTTACCTTGACTGAATCCAAACCCTTATCTCCGTGTTCGTCCACCGGTGCACACAGCTGTGCTCAGCATCTGATAGAAGAAGTGTAAGGCCCTGTGAAATGAAGGGTCGTCTTAGAGCGGCCTTTGCCGTGTTTGCTCAGGAAGCCATGTAGATGGACAGCTTGCCTCTGTTTTTACTACCAGACCACATCTCTGGGAAAGTAAACATTCCACTATCTAAATCAAAATCTGCTCGAAACATGATTGCCGAACGTCTCCGGACATCTTCAGTTTAGAAGAGTTGATGTATTGTGTTCCTTCGAAGTTGCGAAACCCCCTTCACCTTTTTGTGGCTTTCTTTGAAGGCCAAGGAGAAATCCCTTTCCCCTTGCCGTGGCTTTCTATGAAGGCCGAGGAGAAAACCCCTTTTCCCCTTGCAGTAGCTTTCTATGAAGGCCGAGGAGAAACCCCTTTCCCCTTGCCGTGGCTTTCTTTGAAGGCCGAGGAGAAACCCCTTTCCCCTTGCCGTGGCTTTCTTTGAAGGCCGAAGAGAAACCCACTTTCCCCTTGCCGTGGCTTTCTTTGAAGGCCGAAGAGAAACCCACTTTCCCCTTGCCGTGGCTTTCTTTGAAGGCCGAAGAGAAACCCCCTTTCCCCTTGCCGTGGCTTTCTTTGAAGGCTGAAGAGAAACCCCCTTTCCCCTTGCCGTGGCTTTCTTTGAAGGCCGAGGAGAAAACCCCTTTCCCCTTGCCGTGGCTTTCTTTGAAGGCCGAGGAGAAACCCCTTTCCCCTTGCCGTGGCTTTCTTTGAAGGCCGAGGAGAAACCCCTTTCCCCTTGCCGTGGCTTTCTTTGAAGGCCGAGGAGAAACCCCTTTCCCCTTGCCGTGGCTTTCTTTGAAGGCCGAGGAGAAACCCCTTTCCCCTTGCCGTGGCTTTCTTTGAAGGCCGAGGAGAAACCCCTTTTCCCTTGCCGTGGCTTTCTTTGAATGCCGAGGAGAAACCCCTTTCCCCTTGCCGTGGCTTTCTTTGAAGGCCGAGGAGAAACCCCTTTCCCCTTGCCGTGGCTTTCTTTGAAGGCCGAGGAGAAACCCCTTGCCGTGGCTTCTGAACATTCGCAGCGTCTCCCTGCAGGGATGTAGTCCCAAGGGAGGGTGCAAATACGCTGACTAACCCCAAGGCAGAACGGCTCAGATAATGGGGGGAAAGCTTACTGAGGAGGAACAGGAAGTGAGAAATTCAGACAAATAAAATGGATGGGAATATACAACCAACTGTGATGGAAATGTTGCAGTCATATATATATATTTTTTTCCAGCTGCTGTGTGCAGAGTTGCCACCATTCATAATGCCTCCATCCATTCTCCTGTTTGTGTGTGTGTGACCCCCCCCCCCCCATTCTCCCCTCTCGGCAGGCCCTTACATTGTGCGTCCTTTCTGCGGAGGGAGGCGAATAGCTCTCATTCCATGCGGGTTTCGCTCTTCCATATTTGGGACTACGTAGAGCAGAGACCCGCTATGGGTGTCCATCAAACCCGGGAGCACCAGACTGGTAGGCTGTGAAAATGCCAGGCCTGACAATGAGATATGCCAACTGTATAAACAGATCTGGGCTCTGGGCTTCCTGTTTGGTTTTCTGCAAACCCTTTTTAAAGTTCAGCGTTGCCAGCTTTGATTAACTATTCACCGAAACGCCGGGACCTCGGAATGTCTATTTATTCCAACACTTAACGAGCATGTTCTCTGCACGAGGCTGGTTGGATGACATTTTATCTTTTTATTTGGAGACGCTGTTGAGATGCATTTGTCGTAATGACGGCATCTGTTTAACCACTTCCATACCGGGCACTTGCCCACCCCCCCTCCTGCCCAGGCCAATTTTCAGCTTTCAGCACTGTCCACTGTTGACAATTGTGCGGTCCTGCTACACTGTACCCAAACATTTTATAATTTTGTTCCCACAAATGGAGATTTCTTTTGGTGGAATTTGATCACCTTTTTGCTAAATAAAGAAAAGACGGAAAATTTGGAAAGTTTTTCGTTTGTTATAAAATGTATTAAGATGTTCTCCTTAACTGATGGGCACTGATGTGGCAGGCATTGACAGCTGCCTGGGCACAGATTGCCATTCCATGGTGGTCCAGGGGGGCATACTGGTGTGGACCTGGGCAGGAATTTGAGGGAGGGGCTGTGCTCAATCAGCACAGACCTTCGCCCCCAACCCCTGTCGGAGCAGCCGAAAAGCCGATCAACTGCTCTTCCTGGTTGCATCGTGATCAGCCGTAATCATTGGCTCACGATGTAACCAGGTAGCGCAGTTGATCGGCTTTTCGGCTGCTCTGACGGGGGGGGGGGGGGGGGGGTCTGTGCTGATTGACACTGATCACGTGGTAAAGAGTCTCCGTTTGAGACTCTTTACTTAGATCGGCGTTTGCGGTGTCAGACTGACACACTGCACCACCGATTGCCGCAATGCGCGCCCCTCAACGTTGGGTCAGATAATGGAACCGCTTTGCTGACGTCATTTTGCTATATGGCAGGGCCAGTTTCTTATTGGTCATGGTTTAAATCAAATGGGACATCCGACACTGTATAGGAGGAGGGTGACAGACATCCCCGGTTTCAGTGGACAGTCCCCAGGTTGAGGACACTGTCCCTGGCCCAAGTCTGTCCCCGGTTTTGTCCCCCCTGGATTTGAACAGGGCTGGGGCAATTTTAAAAAACACAGTCGGTGCAGAATAAAAAAAAATCTGAATTGCACCCCCGCTCCACCTCTCCTACTAGGTTAGGGGGGTTTATTAAATTATTCAATATCTGTGCCCCCTTTCTGATGATCATGTGTTGTATCGGAGGAATATTATTTTCAGTTTCAGGTGCATGCCCATTCCCCCACCTGCTCTGTTCTTCTGCCTTGGCGCAAGTCCCGGCCAGCCGCCTGCCTATCTCCTTGCCTTCCCTGGTGGAGGGATCTTCCTCTGCACCCCATCCAGTAGTAGCGGGGCCCAGAGAGTGAGACTTGAGAGGCTGTGAAGCGGGCGGTGATGGCCAGAGAGTCGCCGATTACTAGTAAAGAAAAAATATGTCCCGAATTTCATTTTAAAAATCTGGTCACCTTGCTGTATAGGTGTGATGGTCCAAGATCTCCTCCCTTCTTTTTTTTTTTAGCAGAAAATAAAAATAAATATAAATATTGTAAATATAGTATAAATATAGTAAATATAGTATAAATATAATAAATATAAATATAGTATAAATATAATAAATATAATAAATATAGTATAAATATAATAAATATAACTATAATAAATATAGTATAAATATAGTATAAATATAATAAATATAATAAATATAAATATAGTATAAATATAATAAATATAGTATAAATATAATAAATATAATAAATATAAATAGTATAAATATAAATAGTATAAATATAAATAGTATAAATATAATAAATAGTATAAATATAAATATAATAAATAGTATAAATATAATAAATAGTATAAATATAATAAATAGTATAAATAGTATAAATATAATAAATAGTATAAATATAATAAATAGTATAAATATAATAAATAGTATAAATATAATAAATAGTATAAATATAATAAATAGTATAAATATAATAAATAGTATAAAATATAATAAATAGTATAAATATAATAAATAGTATAAATATAATAAATAGTATAAATATAATAAATAGTATATATAAATATAATAAATAGTATAAATATAATAAATAGTATAAATATAATAAATAGTATAAATATAATAAATAGTATAAATATAATAAATAGTATAAATATAATAAATAGTATAAATATAATAAATAGTATAAATATAATAAATAGTATAAATATAATAAATAGTATAAATATAATAAATAGTATAAATATAATAAATAGTATAAAATATAATAATAGTATAAATATAATAAATAGTATAAATATAATAAATATAAATATAATAAATATAATTATATATATAATAAATATAAATATAAATATAAATATAATAAATATAAATATAAATATAATAAATATAAATACATTTATCTTAATATTGCTTAAAACATTTTTATTTAATAAAATAGTCTTGAGTTTTTGCTATCCCCTAATTCATCACCAGTCCGAGTTTTGTCACATTCAAACTATAAATCTATATAGGAAGGTTTAAAAAAAAAAAAAACCTAGAGTGGTTGCTCTTTGAATGTGCGCACACCCTTTCCAAAAGCAAGTTGGCGAGAAATGGCGTCCCGGTGGGTAACGGGCCTGTTTCTTGCTGACGTGTTCCATAATTGACCCCCAGCAGGTTCTGGCTCTTGGTAAGTAGGAATGCGTTTTTTCGGATGCACATGGGAGCTCTGGTCTATGAAATGAAAACAGAAGCATTTTGTGGGGGTCCTCTTTTTGCTTATTTTGCTCTTGCCTCTAATAATCCCCGTTCCGCAGCCTCGCTGTGTTTTTTGCCTCGAGCCTTTCCGAGGCTTTTTTCATTTTCTTTTCTTTCTCCAAACCCCATGATCCCCCTTCCCAGACTGGGAGAGAGGTTTAATTTCCTGTGTGGGGGGAATCCTGCAGAGATTGGGAGGAGACGCTACCGTTAACCCCTTGTTGGTCTTCATTGTAACGGAACTGCTGTCTGCCTTCGGTGCAACACCAGACAAAAAAATAAAGTTGACCTACAAGATGTTTAGATACTCCCAGCTGGTCCAGTCACCGGGCGTTGTGTTGCCATCGCATGCGGCTAGCATGGCAAAGTTACAAAAGTTGTTGCAATACCAGCATGGCTCTGTCATACTGAAGTGTACCCCAAAAATTGCATGTCAATAAGCACTTGTATTTCTAAATAAAGAATACTTTGTGCAATATGTTGGGGGGGGGGGGGGGGGGAGTTGGTAGTGTCTTGTGTTGGCCAGAATTACTGTAGGAAACCATTTTAAGCAAGTACAAAATATGCAGAGGGTGGTCAGGCAATGTATACAGCTTATAGAATTGTTGGCCACATCACTAGAGGGGTCTTCATCAGGAGGAAGGAGGTCCTGATTCCTCTATATAGATCTTTATATCAATAGAGGGGGGGATCAAGTCCTTCTCCTGCTGGTGACTCCTCTAGTGATCTATAGATCTACACAGAAGAATGAGGACATCCCTCCTGCTGGAGATCCCTTTTTAGTGATAAAGATCTAAAGAAAATTGGGATCTTCCTCCTGCTGGTGATCCCTCTCCAGTGCAACGATCTATATAGAGGGATCAGGACCTCCTTTCTCATGCTGGTGACCCCTCTAGTGATAGGAGGTCCTGATCCCTCTATATAGATCTTTATATCATTAGAGGGGTCACCAGCAGGCGAAAGAAGGACTTGATCCCCTCTAGTGATGTAAAGATTTATAGAAGAATAGGACCTCCTCCTTCCTGATGAAGACCCCTCCATTGATTGGAGATCCCGATTCCTCTATATAGATATTTAACACTAGAGGGATCTCCAGCACGAGGAACGAGGTACCGATTCCTTTATATAGAGGTCTTCTATCTGGAGAGGGGTCTTTTTTATTATAGATCTTTATATCACTAGAAGAATCACCAGCAGGAGGAAGGACCTGACCCCCCCCCCCCCTCTAGTGATATAAAGATCAATATAGAGGAATCGGGACCTCCTTCCCCTTGATGAAGACCCCTCTAGTGATAGGAGATCCTGTTTAACTCTATATAGATCTTTATATCACTAGAGGGGTCTTCATCAGGAGGAAGGAGGTCCTGATTCCTCTAGATCTTTATATCACTAGAGGGGTCTTCATCAGGAGGAAGGAGGTCCTGATTTCTCTATATAGATCTTTATATTACTAGAGGGGTCTTCATCAGGAGGAAGGAGGTCCTGATTCCTCTATATAGATCTTTATATCACTAGAGGGGTCATCATCAGGAGGAAGGAGGTCCTGATTCCTCTATATAGATCTTTATATCACTAGAGGGGTCATCAGGAGGAAGGAGGTCCCGATTCCTCTATATAGATCTTTAGGTCTGTTTTTAATAAAGGCTGACCAGATGGACCCAATAAAGAAATGGAGTTCTGTAAATTCTGTTAACTTGAAATTGCTTCCCAAGCTTGATGGACCACATTTCTGTCATTGGTCCAAATGTGCTTTACTTTTATGTTGTTGGTGTTTGATTTGTGTAGTGGAATAAGGGACTGTGTTTTGTGTGTATTTTGGACGAGTAATGTGGAGAGGTCTGGTCGCACACATAAAAGGGGCACTTTGGAGCATGCTTGCCGTTACCAGGTGCATGGAGCCCCTTGTTTCGAGTGTTCAGCAGCTGTTGGTGCGAGTTCTCGGCGGTGCATGTGCGGCCGAAGGGCCTTGTAACCACACCACTTGTGAGCAGATTCTGTGCTCTCCAGTTGGACGTCCAGCGAAGCGTTTAAACCACCACTTTTTTTCTAGAAGGGTTTCTGCAGGAAGCCTGCTCCATGTCTGTCATCCTGGAGTGAAAATACACAAATTTATGGAACCGAAACAAATGGCTTGAATTTATTTCACTCGCTGCTTCCAAAGTGTGAGCTACAAAATCCCATCCAATTTTTTTGTATGTGGATACCTTGTTAGAGTTTAAAATTGCATCAAAGCAGTTTTTTAATTTTCATGTTCAGATATCATTTTGACAAATTAATTTTGTGCTTCTGGTCATGAATATTCTTGAAGCCCGTCTAGAATGGCTTCAAGGTGGTTCAGATAATGGCGGTCATTTTAAATGTAGTGGCTAGTTGTGAATGGGGGGGGGGGTGGGACTTAATACACATATAGAAGGTTGTGATTCTTCTGTTGTGATTCTTCTGTTGTGATTCTTCTGTTGTGATTCTTCTGTTGTGATTCTTCTGTTGTGATTCTTCTGTTGTGATTCTTCTGTTGTGATTCTTCTGTTGTGATTCTTCTGTTGTGATTCTTCTGTTGTGATTCTTCTGTTGTGATTCTTCTGTTGTGATTCTTCTGTTGGCAGCATGGTGTGCTTCAATGCATATGCTTGTACATTGAGGCATTAAGGGGCCCAGTCAATGCTCCTCAATGTTCGAAGAAATAGGTTCTTGGAAAAACTTGAATGTGATGGAAACCCTCCCCATATTTGAGGACTTCCAGGTGGTCTTGAGCCATGTCCACTACACCAATTCCTTCAGAGGCCGTCTGACGCTTGAGTGGTGGATGTTCTTGTAATGAGCATCAATGGAGTTGGAGGTTCTTGTAGTGGCAATCGCTGGGGTCAGATATTTGCAATGGGGCAGCACTGGGGTCTCATAGAGGTCCTTGCACTGAGGTCTCGTAGAGGTGTTGGCATTGGGGCAGCACTGGGGCCGGTCGTCGTAGAGGGTTCTTGCACCTGGGGCCGGTCGTAGAGGGTTCTTGCACCTGGGGCCGGTCGTAGAGGGTTCTTGCACCTGGGGCCGGTCGTAGAGGGTTCTTGCACCTGGGGCCGGTCGTAGAGGGTTCTTGCACCTGGGCCGGTCGTAGAGGGTTCTTGCACCTGGGGCCGGTCGTAGAGGGTTCTTGCACCTGGGGCCGGTCGTAGAGGGTTCTTGCACCTGGGGCCGGTCGTAGAGGGTTCTTGCACCTGGGGCCGGTCGTAGAGGGTTCTTGCACCTGGGGCCGGTCGTAGAGGGTTCTTGCACCTGGGGCCGGTCGTAGAGGGTTCTTGCACCTGGGGCCGGTCGTAGAGGGTTCTTGCACCTGGGGCCGGTCGTAGAGGGTTCTTGCACCTGGGTTGAAGGTCTCGCCCCCCCCCTTTTTTTTTTTTTTGGACACCAACACGAAGCCTCGTCTGGGACCTCATGTTTGCTTAACTTTTGAAGGATTTTTATGCTTGCTTTTTCTTGAATGAGGCATTTTATGCTGGAGGAGTGGCTTGGCATTCCTGTCTAATCCAAAATCCACCATCAATCATGGTTTCACCCTTTATTTAAAGCCTTCAGAAGCTGCAGAGTGGAGACCTGCTCCGACAATGGTACTTTGTTAGCTTGGCCCAAAGTTCTGCTGGGAATGCACCTAAAGAGCACGCGGGATGGGATCCACCACGGGATAAATTGGGATAAATAGGCAGCTTTATTGTCGGGGTGGCTTAGACACTCTCTTTAATATATCGTTTGATGTGAACGAGCGTGTTCTCCTGACTCTCTGCTCTTCCCAGGCCTCCAGGCATGGAGGGGATGGTCCCGTTCTGGAGAGAGATGATTTCTCCTTCCTCCTTCTAATCCATTGACAAGCCCCAACATCTGTACTGGAGTCTGGCAGATAATTATAATTGCTGGTGGAGTCATTCGTCTTTCACTTTTGGCTGCATTCTGTGATGAAGATTATTGTATCAAATGCGAGTCGGCTCAGTGTTGGAACAAAACATGGCAGTGTGAGAGACGCAACACGCGCTCGATGTAAACCCGACCTGAAGGACGTCAAGTTAATCCTGTACACATGTAAAAAAAAAGCCTAGTTTAGTGTTTTTCATCCTTTTTGATGCCACTCCAGTGATGGCTGCATGGCATTTGTTTTCTGATGGTGACAAGTGGACCGTGCCTACATAATATGTGTGCTGAGACGGCCCCTTGTAGTCTCCTTAGGAAGCCCATGTTGTAGAGCAGTGGACTCCAAACTGGGACCTTTTGGTTGCCTTTATTTTTTTTTCTGGTGGTGGGGTACTATTTTATTCACGGACACCAATGAAGGGCACATTTCCTCCCAATGACACTAGTGGTCGGGCACAGTTCCCATTGATGCCAGTAAAGGGAGCACAATTTCTTCCAATAACAGTTGGGGCGCAGGTTCTCAGAATGACACCAGCAATAGGACCAGTGGTTGGGGTGGCAGCACCGGTCCTCGCACTGTCACGCGTGGTTGTGGGAGGGGGGCATCCCTCGCACTGACGTGACACTTTTGTACTTTTTTTAATGGCCACAATCCGACTTAAAGTCTGAAGGACTGTAAACCGACCCTTATGTTTGGAACGTTTGGAGACCCCTGTTAGAGGGTGCAGTTGGCGGCCCCCTGTTAGAGGGTGCAGTTGGCGACCCCCTGTTAGAGGGTGCAGTTGGCGACCCGAGGACAGAGCGTTGTCACCCTAGGGAGCCTTCACAGAAAGGGCTTTCAGGGGCTATTTTAATTAAAGCTGCAGATTTAAAGATGGAATAACTTTTTGAAACGACTTTACCATGTTAAGTTTGTATGGTGGTTGGAAGGGTTTCGATTTTCGCACAGCATGATGCTGCTGATTGTGCAACCTTAGTTTCTCAAAGGCCGTGCGTTCGCCAGTCATGCTGTAATGCAGCTCCAAGAGCTGGTTAGATCATTATATTAAAGCTGGCCCCCCTGGTTTTCCCTTCAGCCTTGCACGGGTGTCCCAGCTCCTCTCCTGGACTGAAATGGCCTCCTGATTTCTCGGAGCTTCTCAGAATCTGCATTAGAAGCTGTAGTTTCATTTCCTGGCTGGAGGAATCCGTTTCCTCCGTCTTGGTGTCCTGGCTTGCCCCCTTTCATTCATTGGATTTCAGTTCTGTCAATCATGGAGGTTCTACATCACATATGGGTGGGTGGGTGGACGTTCTGCGAACACTGCATACAATACAAAACAAATTTTGAGCTTTAAATGTTGTCACGTTGTTGCCTCTGCTTCATGTCCTTTTTTGTCTTTGTTCCAGCTACATCCAATGGGACGTGGGCGGGCCTGGAGAACGAGAAGGAGGTGTGTGCCAGACACGGTCCATGAAAATTATCATGAAGGTTGGGCAAGGTATGCGATTTGCAAGATACTTTTTTCATGTCGCCATTTTCTATGTAAGAGAAATGGAACCAAATTGGTTCCCATTTTTAGATGTAAAGAGAACCTGTAATATTGCTGTCCATGAAAATTGAAGGTCCTCTTCTATCAAAGTCCCAACCATAAGTAATGTCAAGTGAAAGGAATTTAAAAAGTCAGTAAATTAAGTAAATCTGTCTGCTTTACACACTTTTGGCCAACCTCCCAATGAGATTCCGGGAGCCAAATATTCCTGAGACACCCAACGCGGTCACCCCTTGCCTACAGAAGGTTGTAGACCTTTACATTTTTGTTTTTAAAAAGTTCACATTAGTTTGTGTTGTCTGAGCTTGTCCTGATCTGACTGGTTTGGAGACGCATGAATGAGAGCCAATAGCGAGCCAATCTATTACCAAAGCTTTTCTCGCCTTCCTTGCGTTCCTCTGCCGAAGGAGTCCCAAAAAAACGCAGCACTTTGTGCCTAAACCACCATTAGCCATGTCCAGGTGCTGCCACATAGGGCAGAGAGGTGGTTACGGAGTTCTGCACCAATTGGAAAGTTGAGGCTTGCCAGATTTTGGGGTCCACAGATCTGGATGGTGGGGGAATGAGAATTTAGCATGCCTATAAAGGGGTCTTTAAACCAGGGCTCTGAAACTGGTGGCACTCAGCGGTTGTCAAACTAAAAGTCCCATCATGCCTCTGCCTGAGGGAGTCATGCTTGTAACTGTCAAGCCTTCCAATGCCTCATGGGACTTGTAGTTTTGCAACAGCTGGATGGCTGCCAGTTTGACATCCCTGCTTTAAACGGTCCTAGTAAAACCCTGCTATGTAAGGAAGGGGTTCTCGGTCCCTAAAACCTGGGAGGAAGGGGGTCCAGTCTCCAAAACATTGTTTTCATGGCCAATCCCCACGGAAATTGCCGCTAAGCCCCAACCTTCCATGTTAGGATTCGCCCATCGATTGGAATGGGCAACCTTTCTGGCCAATAGGAGTGTGAAGAAGGTAGAAAGGAGTGGCCACGGTCAGGAAAAGACTCCACACTTGCTATCAGTAGGGCCTGAGATTGGGGCAAGATGGGAAGTTTCAGTTGGCTGCTGCAGGTAGGCCCCAGGTTGGGGAAAGGCAACCTCCGTACTCCAGATGTGGTGAAACTACAAATTCCATGAGACTGAAACGGACAGGCAAGGTTCGATTTTGTAGTTTCACCACAGCTGGAGTCTTCAGGTAGGTTACCCCAGTGTAGGCTCCTGCACTTCATACCTGAACCTTTTTCCCACCCATTGAAAGGAGCGCATAAATGATAAACTCCTCTGTAAGGGCCTTTCCAGTTTCTGCACAAATTTATACGAACCCTACATTTGAGTGAAGGACTTCTTGCTTCGATCTCAGTCAAATAATTGTAATTTTTTTCACAATGCAGGTTAGAAAAACCTTAGTGGTGGGCTGGTCTTCCTCTAGCGTGGTCTTGGGTGGGCCGGTCTTCCTCTAGCGTGGTCTTGGGTGGGCCGGTCTTCCTCTAGCGTGGTCTTGGGTGGGCCGGTCTTCCTCTAGCGTGGTCTTGGGTGGGCCGGTCTTCCTCTAGCGTGGTCTTGGGTGGGCCGGTCTTCCTCTAGCGTGGTCTTGGGTGGGCCGGTCTTCCTCTAGCGTGGTCTTGGGTGGGCCGGTCTTCCTCTAGCGTGGTCTTGGGTGGGCCGGTCTTCCTCTAGCGTGGTCTTGGGTGGGCCGGTCTTCCTCTAGCGTGGTCTTGGGTGGGCCGGTCTTCCTCTAGCGTGGTCTTGGGTGGGCCGGTCTTCCTCTAGCGTGGTCTTGGGTGGGCCGGTCTTCCTCTAGCGTGGTCTTGGGTGGGCCGGTCTTCCTCTAGCGTGGTCTTGGGTGGGCCGGTCTTCCTCTAGCGTGGTCTTGGGTGGGCCGGTCTTCCTCTAGCGTGGTCTTGGGTGGGCCGGTCTTCCTTTAGCGTGGTCTTGGGTGGGCCGGTCTTCCTTTAGCGTGGTCTTGGGTGGGCCGGTCTTCCTTTAGCGTGGTCTTGGGTGGGCCGGTCTTCCTTTAGCGTGGTCTGGGGGGATGGATCGCGTGGTCTGGGGGGATGGATCGTGTGGGGAAATTTATCATCCATGTTGTGGATAGATGGTGGCTGCCCGTGTTTTGAGATTGAATTCTGTCTTGAGTTTCGTGATAAATCTAAAGTCCTTTTCCTCTGTCTAGACCCCAACGCACCAGATCACGTCTCTACCAGCCGACCTAGAGATGACAATACTGGAAAGCTGGCGACACCGGGCCCCTGGAACAATAAGGAGGTGGCAGGAGATCCTGGCAAGTCAGGTAAGAGTAGACGCTTGTTTAAAATATTATTCCCATCTTGTTTTTTTTTTTTTTTTTTTTTTTTGAGGGCCTCCCCCATTGTTTTATCTGTAGATGTAATCAAGTCTGTCTCGCAATGTCCACTTCTTTAGAATGATACCCACCTTTTTTTTTTATATATTTACATACCTTCTTCCAAGAGCCAGCCCCCAAAGAGCTCTTGGGAGGGTGCTGTAGTGATTTGCGGAAACCATGTACAGCACCTTGTTGGCCCCTCCCACCAGCCATGAGCTACCTGCACTGCATAGAGGAGCAGAGGACCGGTGATGACATCACTGCGTCTTGAATACAATTTTATGAATTAAACGATATGCAATTTTTTTTTTATTTTTAAAAATGTTTCTTCTTTGTTTCAGATACTGTGAATCAGTCCGACACGCCCTCTGGAGGAGGGGTCGACGGCTTCTTCAGCTCCAAGATCGCGGTGTTCGCCGCCATCGGGGCCGGATGCGTCATCTTCATCCTCATCATCATCTTCCTGATCGTCCTGCTTATCAAGATCCGCAAGCGGCACCGCAAGCACACGCAGCAGAGGGCAGCCGCCCTGTCGCTCAGCACGTTGGCCAGTCCCAAGTGCAGCGGGAACGCGGGCTCCGAGCCCAGCGACATCATCATCCCGCTGCGGACTACAGAGAACAATTACTGCCCACACTATGAGAAGGTGAGCGGGGACTACGGGCACCCGGTGTACATTGTTCAGGAAATGCCACCTCAAAGCCCCGCAAACATTTACTACAAGGTCTGAGGAAAAAAATGGAGGGACGGCGACTTCACCACCTTGCTCCCCAACCGGGGGAAATGGTCAATCCGGCAACCTGGAGCACAGGCCAAAGGTCACTCTGCATAAGGGACTCTGGGAGACGGAGCAATAAGACTAAAATTTTCCCTACGTTAGGTATTTTTTTATATAGTCCCCCTCCCCTCCCCCTCTCCCCCAATTGTTCTGCTCCCTTTTATTGTCCAGGGGGAGGGCGGATCAGATCTGCTCTTGTCTGCACTTTGCACACCTGTGGCAGTCAACCCTTACTTGACCGAGGAGAGGCGGCATGGATTTCTGTCTACCGCAATGTGTCTTGTGGGGTGGGGGGGCCTCTATCATGCAGGTAGTATAGATGATTGTGAAATTTGTTCGGCAAGCTGGTGATCAGTACTATGTATGACGAGGGGTGGGAATGAGCTTGGCAACCTTGGGGTCACCGGTTTCATGAAGAGCACATTGGTGCAGGCTTACCTGGACTCCGACATGTTGGGACTGATGGACTTGAGTATCTTCCGGGTAGAGCGAAGGTCATCCTGCCCAGGTGAAACCCACCCTGAGCCATAGGGCGGGCAAACTACTCCAACCACTCATGTACCGGTGCACACCACGCATACTACCTGTGTACGCATATGCACTTAATTGCACACCCCTTCCATTAGGCTGTGTCTTGCCATGTGCTGCCCATTATGTGATGGAGCTAAAGGTGGCTGTGGGCGCACAAGCTGCTGGGTCTCGCCATGTGTTGCCCATTTGGTTTAAAATATGGTGGTGGTAAAGGAATCTGGGCACCAGCTGCTGGGTTTCACCATCTGCTGCCCAATGTTTGTAATGCTATGAAGCGAAAGGTGTCTGGGCAACAGTCGCTACATCTCACCACCTGCTGCCCATTGCTTGTAATGTGATGGAGCTAATGGGCACCAATGGATATGTCTCACCACTTGCTGTCCTCTTTTATAGATGTGATGGTTCTAAAGGTATATGGGCACCAGCTGCTGCATCTCACCATGTTGCTGCTCTTTGGATATAATGAGGTGGTGCTAAACGTGGTGCTAAACGTATCTGGGCACCAGTCACTGCATCTCACCACCTGCTGCCCATTGGATATGTTATGGTGCTAAAAGTGTCTTGGCACCAGCCTTTGGGCCTCGCCATCTGCTGCCCTTTGGTTGTAATGTGATGGAGCTAAAGGTGTCTGGGACCAGCCATTGGGGCTCACTGCCTGCTTGCCCATTTTTATATATTGCAATGGAGCTAAAGGTGTCTGGGCACCAGTGGCTGCGTCACATCACCTGCCCATGCGATATATGGTGCTGAAGGTTGTTGGTGCACCAGCTGTTGGGTCTCACCATCTGCTGCCCATTGGTTGTAATATGATGGAGCTAAAGGTGTCTGGGCACCAGCGGCTGCATCTCCCTCCCTGCCTGCTATCCATTGGATATTTTGTTAGTGCTAAAGTTTGTGGGTACTCCAGCCATTGGGTCTCACCATCTGCTGCCCATTGGCTATAAAGTGATGGAACTAAAGGTGTCCGGGACCAGCCATTGAGGCTCACTGCCTGCTTGCCCATTTTTTTTTTAAATATTGTGATGGAGCTAAAGGGGCCTGGGCACCAGTGGTGTTGTCATCACCTGCTGCCCATTGGCTACAATGTGATGGAGCTAAGGGTGTCAGGTTAGCCATTGGGTCTCACCACCTGCTGCCCATTGTTTGTAGAGTAATGAAGCTAAAGATGTCCAGACACCAGTGGTTCTAAAACCAAGCAAAGGCAGCCACAAGTTCAAAGTTTTGGCAGCAACCACGATCACTGAAGCCACTCAGGACTGTTGTGACCCACAGTTTTATTTTGATGCAACATCCCTACTGGTCTTCTGTACCAAACATCTTGGAGTTCCCGATGGTCAGCAATGGGTTTTGGGTGGTTTCTAGGATTTTTTTTCCCTTGTAACTGTTTCACAGTTCTGTCTTTGAGAAGCAAAGTATAACATGCAGCTGGGTACCCATTGGAGGTTGGCATGACACCATGGCTCTCATAAACCAGGCTTTGGCCCAGATGTTGGGGCCTGGTGACCTAGACTGCTGCCTGAGCCAGCATTGCTAATGAGATTCTCCTTGGGTTCCTCTGAGTAGTCATTGCTAAGTGACGTAAGGAACTGGTTTAGGGCCATGTGTATCACCGTGAGGATAGGCTTTATTTACAAGCAGGCACAAAGCTAGTCAACCGTTCTTGATGCGCCCGTGTCTTTCTAATATCAATTGGGTTGAAAGTAGAAAATATTTTCTAGATCTTGTGTTGTGCACCTCTGCAGCACCGCCTTGACGCCTACTTGTCTTGTGGAGCAGACAGCAGTCCGAAGTGATCTTTCAGTCTTGGGATACCTTGGGTGATCTTTCAGTCTTGGGATACCTTGGGTGCTACTCAAAGTGCAGAAGCCCCTCACTAAAATTGCTCAAGCCTGGTCAATACGGGTCCCTGCCCTCTGTGTATCGCCATTTGCTCTTGCTGAAGCCTGGGAGCCTGCTGAGGAATTCCTCCACTGTGGACCTCCTTGGTTGAGTCTTGGTGTGCTGAGCCTTTGGAACCCTTCAGACAGTTGGGAGCTGAATTGGACTTCTATGTGGTTTTCCTCAGCGTGTGCAGTCAGAACACTTGCGCCGTATTAAAGTGTAGCCTGGGCAATACGTCTCTGCAATGCATGCTTCCATTTTCCATGCCGTGCAGAAAAATCTGATCCTCCAAACTTTTCGTAATCTGACAACGCTTCCAGTGTGGACAGCCCTGGGCCTTGAGTTCAGCTTTGTCGGCTTGCTACGGGAAGTTAGGAGCTCCATTGGCTTTTTACAAGAATGGCACGTTTTCGAGTTCAGGAAATGCCAATCTCTTTAGATTGGCACTTCCCAATCCCGAAAAATTCACCATTTCTGTAAAAAGCCAGTGAGCTCCTAACTTCCCATAGCAGGCCAAAAAGGGCAGGAATCCAATGTCCCTGGTCCCTCCAAGATGGGGGTTGCCGGCATGTGAACCTTGCTTATCCAACAATGAGAGGATCCTTGTATTCTTTGAAGAACGCCGCACTCCTAGCCCAACTGGAGCATGTGTAGAAGGGCCTCGGACAGCGCTATACCACAAACCACGCCTACTGACGCATTTCGCTTCTGTCTAAGCCATGGTGGGCGGGGGCCTAATGAGTTGTTGGGCGTGGTTTGAGTAAAGCTGTCCGAGGCCCTTCTTCTACACTTGCACACATGCTCCGTTTTTAGGCCGGGGTTGCGACGTTCATCAAACGCAGGATTTTTCTGTACTTTTTTTTTTTTTTGGAACGTAATAAAGGGAAATGTGCATGTACTGCAGAGATGTACACACTTTTTTTATTATTTTTTGCCCGGTCATACACCTTGAGTCGCTCGGTGCAGTCTAAATGTGAAATTTTATGTGCATGTGGCTCACACATGAAACCCTTTTATGCAAATAACAAACCTCACACACCAAGTCATCCCGTCGATACACATATATGCATCGACCGTTCACACCTTCCAGTCTGTGCCTTTATAGACACGGGCTCATATAACCCGAGGCTGTCCTGTGTTCCCCATTCCTATCACTGTCCATAAAAGCAAACATTCCTGTCTTTTCACAACACCACCACCCCCCACCCACAGATTTTTTCTTTTCCTTGATATTATCACCCAACACATTTTTAACCCTTTTTTACATTAAATCCCAGTCCAATAGGGCCCCTTGAAGACAGGCGAAGAATAGCACCCCCCCCCCCCAATCTCTTAGCCTGCTTTTTATTTGTACTTGCTCTTTTCACGCTATTTTGGTTTTTGGAGTGCTACACCAGAGGCACATGCATATGCTTGTTCACTCCTCTGCACTTAAAAAACACACCCTGTTGTAAATCCTGTTGTGGAAGGGTTTCCTCTATGCTTGCCTGAGCACAACCGCCCCGAGTCGGGACATGTGCTGCACATCTGACTTTTGCTCCCTTTTTCTCAATGGGAGATCATGAAGGGTTACGTAACTGACTGGCAAGCTGCAATTGGCGCATTCAGGGTCAGACGTGGGCAGATTACACGATGCAAAAAGGAGGATGTGCATTGACTATTGGGGTTGCTGCAACTGCTCACACCACCAACTATACACCCTCTATCAGTATTTTTTTGCATGCCGTCAAACTTGTGGAGGAGATGCATTGAGTGTATGTGTTGTGGAAATGGCTCACTGACTACACACTGCAAGTTTGATGGCATGCAAAAAATACTGCTGGACGGAGGCCATGCATTTAGGGGTTGCTTCTACTGCTCACCCCCAACTACACATTACCATTGTTGCCACAAATAAATTGCATACTTTGGCTGGCATGCATTGAGTATTGGGGTTGAAACGGCTCATACCTGACTGCAAGACTGCTCACCAACTGCACATTGCAACTTTGATGGAATGCAAAAAATTCTCCTAGATGGAGGATATGGAGTATTGGCGTTGCTGCAACAGCTCACCCCCCAACTATACGTCAAGGAGTTTTTTTTTTTTTTTTTTTTGCATGCCATCAAACTTGCAATGTGTAGCTGGGGGTGGGCTGTTGCAGCAAGCGCAATACTCAATGCATGTCCTCCATCTAGGAGTATTTCACATGCCATCGAACTTGTGGAGGAGATGCATTGAGTGTATGTTGTGGAAATGGCTCGCTGACTACACATTGCGAGTTTGACGGCATGCAAAAAGATACTACTGGATGGAGGATATGCATTGAGTATTGGGGTTGCTGCAACTGCTCACCCCGCAACTACACATGTGTAGCTGGGGGTGGGCTGTTGCAGCAACCCCAATACTCGATGCACATCCTCCATCTATGAGTATTTTTTACATGCCATAAAACTTGTTGTGGAGGAGATGCATTGAGTGTATGTGTTGTGGAAATGGCTCACTGACTACACATTGTAAGTTTGATGGAATGTAAGTAATACTCCTTGATGAAGGACATGCATTAAGTACTGGGGTTGCTGCAACTGCGCATCCCCCAACTACATAGCAAGTGTTTTTGTGGCACCAATGGTATACTTTGGAGGACACACATTGAGTATTGGGGTTGCAACAGCTCACCCCTGACTACACACTGCAATGGCTTGCCAAAAATACTTTTAATGGTGGAGATGCATTGAGTACTGGGGTTGCTGCAACTGCTCACCCCCAACTGCACATTGCAAGTTTGATGCAAAAAATACTCCTAGATGGAGGATATTGAGTATTGGTGTTGCTGCAACAGATCACCCCCCAACTATACATTAAGGAGTATTTTTTTGCATGCCATCTATCTTGCATTGTGTAGCTGGGGGTGGGCTGTTGCAGCAACTCCATTTCTCAATAAAGGTCCTCCATCTAGGAGTATTTTTCACATGCCATAAAACTTGTGGAGGAGATGAATTGAGTGTATGTGTTATGGAAATGGCTCCCTGACTACACATTGCAAGTTTGATGGCATGCAAAAAAAATACTGCTGGATGGAGGACATGCATTGAGTACTGGGGTTGCTGCAACAGCTCACGCCTGGTTACACATTGCAAGTTTGGCATGTAAAAAATACTCCATATCAAGACGCATGTTTAGTATAGGGGTTGCGCCAAAAATTGACTCCTTGACAGAAGGCATGCATTGAGTATTGGGGTTGTGGCAACAGCTCACCCCCCAAACTACACCTTGCAAGTTTTTTGTGACGTGGAAGGCATGCATTGAGTATTGGGGTTGCGGTAACCGCTCACCCTCAACTACATTGCAAGATTTTTGTGGCGCCACTGAAATGCTGAAAAATAATCTTTGGAGGGCATGCGTCGAGTATTGGTTGCTGCAATGGCTTCCCACCCACCCCGATAACCTTGCTAACGGCACCACCTGTGCTCCAAACTAACCTTCCCTTGGGCAGCTCCGTGCCCGTTTTTTTTTACATTCTATGCAGAGTTTGGATCCGGTGTCCTTGTATGGAGGCAGATTAAGGGCTTGTGTGCTTTAAGGCAGCAGCTGTCTGACTGAGGATGGGGCTGTGAGACGTCGAGTCTCATGTGACCAGAAAAATAAAAAGGCCTTAAAATAGAATTTTAAAAAGCACCACACACTCGACCCCCCCCCCCCCCTCCACCTCACATGGAGCACCGTTTTTTGATGCTGGAGGTTTCATTTTTGGCCACCGCGCGGGGCCAGCTTTTTTTTTTTTTCTTGGTTTTCTCCCAGAAGAGGCCAACACATTTCTAAGCACATGACCCGAAGACGAAGAAGTCGCCTATCGGCACTCTTATTTTTACCGCCTCTGTAAATATATTGTATTCCATTCTACGCGGCAAACCCCAGTTTTCATTCTGCCTTTTTTATTTTTTTTAGGCCATTTCCGAAGACGGGAGCAGCCGGCATCCTAAATAATAAACCTCGATTGGCCAAATCCTATTGGATACTTTTCCGCTGTGGCTGCACCATGCTCGTCTTTGGGCGGCTGCATTTTTATCTGCACAATTTCTATTTTTATTGGTTATTTTCCTCCTTATTTACTACCTGAGCCCCGCCGATTCGGTCCCCCCTCCCCCAAGAAACATTGTACATATTGTGAGAATACAAAAAAAGGTGAAACTTTTGAATTTTATTAGCACCTTTTTTTTTCATTTTGCTTCAAAAATATGAATTTTTCCCCCTCCTGTACCTTCAGAGAATTAACTGATATTTTTTGTAAATAATGTGTTTTTTTTTTTTTTGGAAGAAACGAATACTGTAAAACTTTTTTGTATAAACTCCAAATTTATTTTCATTTAGTTGAAATTTAGATTTTTTTTTTTAACATTAAATTCCCACGCATTATCTTATTCAAACATGAATTGAACAACGCACTATTAAAATAAGTATTCACAGGATATGAAGCAGGCTTCAATAATAAAAGGATGGTAGAGGATAAGACCGTTCTATGTTCTTATATAATTGCATAAGACGGGGATGTTGGATAATGTATGTGATAGACCACCTGTATGTCGGGAGGGGTCGGGGCAGACTGACCATGTGGGCAAACAAACTTTTTTTCCTTTTTTTTTTTATCTGCTGTATTTCAGGGTCGTGTGACCAGTGATTGGTGATACTAATAAGTAGTTCATAATGGTGGGGAATCCCCCCCCCCCCCCCCCCCCCAGATTAATAAAGATTAGAGTTCCAGTCCCACTCCCTCCCCTTTTTGACTAGGCTTGGGTAGTCTGCATGATGGCCTTCCAATGGGGTTCATGCAATATTAGATTGGAAAAACCTTTTTGTAAGGCAACTCCATAGCCATGTAAATAAAATTTTGAGTAAAGATGCTCCTTGTAATTTTTTATTTTTTAACCTGTCCAGCTCAACTGATCTTCGTTCTTGAAGGGCTACCATTGATGAAGAAACTTGCTCATGGGTGTCAAACTGGTCTTTTTGCTGTCAGCTGTGGTCCCATCTTTTAGGACATGGCAATTATGTAGCAGTTGGTTGAATAAGAAGTGGGGGGGGGGGGGGATCAGGCATAAGACCTTTCCAAAAGTGGTGGGTGCCGGGTCACTTTTGCAACTTGCAAGTCGCACAAGGACACAGACCTGGTTCGGCCCGGGGGCTTGGTTTTCTAAGCGATCCCTTTTGGGGCTTGGAAGGCCAACAGGCTCTCCCGGAGCTTGGTTTTCCAAGCGATCCCTCTGGGGGCTCAGTAAGGCCAGCGTGCTTTCTGGAGGCTTGGTTTTCCCAAGCGATCTCTCCAGGGCTTGGAAGGCCAGCAGGACCTCCAGGTGCTTGGGTTTTCTATGCGCTCCCTTTAGGGCTTTGAAGACCAGCGGGCTCTCCAGGGCTTTGAAGGCCAGTGGGCTTTCTGGGGCTTGGTTTTCCCATGCGATCTCTCCGGAGCTTGGAAGGCCAGCGGGCTCTCCAGGGGCTTGGGTTTTCTATGCGCTCCCTTTTGGGGCTTGGAAGGCCAGCGGGCTCTCCGGGGGCTTGGAAGGCCAGCGGGCTCTCCGGGGGCTTGGAAGGCCAGCGGGCTCTCCGGGGGCTTGGAAGGCCAGCGGGCTCTCCGGGGGCTTGGAAGGCCAGCGGGCTCTCCGGGGGCTTGGAAGGCCAGCGGGCTCTCCGGGGGCTTGAGTTTTCTATGTGCTCCCTTTTTGGGGCTTCGAAGGCCAGCAGGTTTTCTGGGGGCTTGGTTTTCCAAGCTATTCCAGGATTCAACACTCCTTTTTAAAAAAAATCTTCAGATACTAAAGGATGTTGAAGAGCATAAAGACAGATAATTTTTTCTTTTACAAGCAGCATCTTTTAGTTTTTTTTTTTGCTGGCGACAGACGTTTTAAAAATTGTGTTTAAATAGTTTAGCATTACCCAGGGAGATCTCTTGGACTCTTGACTTTCCTCATGACTGGTCGTGCAACCTGGGAAGCAAAACCCGCCAGATATACTGAGGAGGGGGGTCATGTTTTGGACACATAGTAATCTTGCTTTTTTGTTTTGTGCTACTGCATGTGCTCCCCTCTCTACTCAGGTGAAACCCCCTCCTCCGCTCACCGCGCCATGCATTCACCCCAGAAGGGGGTGTGTCTTGTGCCGAACGCCTATTTGGCATGCAAGCTCCTAAGTCATTGGCTTGACATTCCCATTTTTCGTTAATTTATTTGGGGTGTTCCCAAGAGGAATAGCCATTTTGCAGGACTTGCAAAGCCAAGACCCCCCCCCCCCCCATATCATTGTCCAACCAATACCCAGATCATTGGAAGTTCCTGATGCTACAGTCCTACCTTACTCCCTTTTGGACTATCTGTAGCTCCATTGTCCAATCCCCTTGTTTGCCCGTCGGCTTCACCTACACATTGGACCAGTTGCAGGCTTCCCTATATTGGGTAATTTCTTTTAGAAGATTGTGTTCCCGATCTTTAAAACGACCGTAGCTCTAATGCACTGCAATGCCTAATATATGTCTGGAGGGGAAATGAGGCTTGTGAGTCTAGTCCAGTGATGGTGAACCTCGGCACCCCAGATGTTTTGGAACTATGTTTCCCAGTGTGGTTTAAGCATTGTGGGGAATGTAGTTCCAAAACATCTGGGGCCTCAAAGTTCTCCATCACTGGTCTAGTCCATAACCATTCATGTCTAGAATTAATAAAAGATAACCAAGTATAAAATGAAATGACGTCTTGGTAAGACTGAGGAGACCATATCCTCGTATTATGGAATGACTTGGGCTACAGCACAGTTGCTCCGCCCCGGTTTTCTTGTGTCTAGTTGCGTATGTTTTGCTATCTTGAAGGTGAACACCAGGTATGGAGAAGGTTGTCCTGATCACATTTGCTGCATCTCTCAGGCAAGGGGAGGGTGGCCAGCTTCCCAGAACCCATCAGTATCCCAGCTGTCTTGTCACCTATCGACTCCTCCTCTTCTCGGCTTTTTTGCGGTTTAATAACCGAAATAGAACACAGTTAAAAGTCTAAGTAGGGTAAATGCTCTTTTTTATATTGTATCTTATTTTTTGTTTTTACATTTTGGACTGTGCCTTTTTAGACCCCGAATTCTCGGACGGAGCTTTCCCGGCTCCAACCCGCTATGCACGCCATTTCATGTCCGAGGCCTCTCTCCGTCAGGGCGCTTGTCTCATTATATATCACCTGGCGCGGGAGGCGGGGTTTCCGATTTCCATCGTTTTTAAAAGGGAAGAGATTTCCGTGCACACCGAGTTTTTTTCACTGTAAGCCACATACTCTAATAATGCCTCTGTTTTTTTTTTGCTCATCATTCCTCAGGCACTTTGTAATATTTTATTTCTGTTTTTTTATTTTCATGACTTACCACTTTACTTTTGTTTCCTGTTTTTTGAATACATTTTGCCCTACAGCTCTGCAGTTTAAACTTCACCCCATGTCCATGTTTAATGCCTGGAACTCCAGTTCCCTGGAGCTATGTTGGAATCCTGATATATTGTTAAATAAAGTTTTTTTCCTATGGAAATGGGCTTGTGTATTTGTTTGTTGTGTTTTCTGAAGGTTCTAATGAAGGCTAGAAGACCAAAGGATACAACGCTTGCACTGTATTTGGTAAATCAAGTTATACAGCGGAACCTTGGATTACGAGCATAATCCGTTCCAGGAGAACAGGGCTGGACTGGGACAAATTTTTGGCTCTGGACTTCTTCCAGACTGGCCCACTTTAACAGGTCTCTCCCAATGGCAGCCGGACGGACAACGGCCACTCAAGCCCCCTCTCCTGCTTCACTAGCCTACTTAGTAGAACGGCTGGTACTGGTACTCTTATAGGCAGTACCAGTGGGGAAGCTAGAGATTATTTCACCCGGGCCAAAGCATCAGTTCGGTGCCCCCCTAATGGGCCAAGATTAGGCAGAAGTGAGAAACTCCCAGACCATAGCTGTTGAGTCGGCTGTCTGTGTCCCCCCCCCCCCCAATGCTTCTCTGCTCCCCCCCCCCCCCGCCTAGGTGAGTGCTGCAGGGAGAGAGAGGAGGCGAGCGCTGCTGGCAGGGAGAGACAGAGGAGCGTGGCGGTATGCTGTCACTGAAGCCGGCCCACAGCCATCGGCCCACTAGAAAAATCCCGGTGGTCGCAATGGCCAGTTCATCCCTGCAAGAGAATGCTCGTAATCCAAAGTACTTGCATATCAAAGTGAGTTTCCCCATTGAAGTGAACGGAAACTAAAATTGGTTCTGCATTGACGTCAATGGCTTGCAATACCACATGTGGCCAGAGGTGGGGAGTGCCGGAGAGCCTCGGGAACGCACGTAAAGGCAGGTGGACAGTTCGGCTGATCTTGGCAGCAAACCTCAGAGGCTCAAACGGCGTATTTCTGAACGGCACCGCACCCGGACCTCAGGCCAAATGCGGTACTGCACAGCGCTTTGGCTTGA
The DNA here is from genome assembly GCA_029574335.1 of Rana kukunoris. Taxonomy (NCBI): domain Eukaryota; kingdom Metazoa; phylum Chordata; class Amphibia; order Anura; family Ranidae; genus Rana; species Rana kukunoris. The sequence continues at coordinate 875,381 of CM056057.1, forward strand.
ATCCTGCTCGTTTCACGAGACCACGCTCGCAAACCAAACCAAGTTGGCATTTAAAAAGGAAAAAAAAAAATACAGCGCTCGTATTGCAAAATGCTCGTTAACCGCGTTGCACACAATCCGACAGTCCACTGTACAGGGCTCCTTAACCTAATCTAGAGAATAAAGAACTTTCCCAAAAAAACTGTTCATTCGGTTGAGTGTATACAGAGCTAAATGTATGTGGAAACCTGAAGGTCACACCTACTATATGACCAAAAGAATGTGAACCCCCCCCCCTCCAAATGTTGGAGGATTACCGGAGCCCTTCACTGGAGACACCTAAACACCATCATACAAAGACATTGCAGACAGTTGTGCTTTTCCAACCCTGTGGTAACCATTTGGTGAAGACCCTTTTACTGATGACTGTGCCCCCCCCCCCCTATGTACAAAGCCAGTTCCATAACGACACGGTGTGACCAGTTTGGTGTGGAGGAACTTCAGTGTCCTGCGCAGAGTTTTGATCTCAACCCAACTTTTTGAAAGGCCTTTTTGGTATAAAGCTTTTCATACAACAGCAGTACCTGCCTTTAACCCTATGAAAAAACCTTTTTGAACTAATGTCTTCTCATCCCAAAGATGTTCAGTGCGTTGGTGCCCACTCGAGTGTCCTGCACCAAGCCCCGATCTCAACCCTACTCAACACCTTTTTGGGATGAGAATGGAACGCTGATTGTGAGCCAGGTCTTCTCATTCAAACATCAGTACCTACCTATCCTCCAGAGGGACAAATTCCCACAGACGCCCTCAGATCTTGTGGAAAGCTTTCCTAGAAGAGTAGACTCTCATAGCCACAAAGTTGGGCCAGTTCCTTGACCATGGTTTTAAAATGAGATGACCTACAAACCTGTATAGGTGCGATAGCCCAAAATCTAATTTTTTTAGAGTAGCAAGCTTTTAACCTTTTGTGGTCCTTAGAACAGTGTTTTTCAACTCTAGTCCTCAAGGCACACCAACAGCTCAAGTTTTCAGAATTTCCCTCAGATGAAATGGCTGTGGAAAATAATGGAAAGCCTGAAAACATGACCTGTTGGTGTGCCTTGAGGACTGGAGTTAAACACTGCCTTTAGAAGACCCTTTTCTGTTCCAGCATGACTGGTAAAAAGACATGGTGTAATGGCACCGGAGTGTCCTGCCCAGAGCTGAATATTATCAAGGTCTTCTCATCCCAACATAGTATCTGACCTCACCACTAGGCACAAATGCCCACTAGACGCCCTCCAAAATCTTGTGGAAGGTTTTCCCAGAAAAGTAGATCATGTTATAGCCAGTAAGCGGGGAAGCGGGGAAGATTCCATATTATTGGCCATAGGTGGAAAACTCCTGGTAATGACTACGGGGGACATCTCAAATATTAGTGGCCATAGTTCTGGAACTGGATGTCTGACTAGCTTATAAAGTTGTGTGGTGGTCAGGTTTCCATAAACTTTTTTTTAGTTTTAGATATCATATCTATCTGTAGGGCCCCCATGTTTGGAATGGTCTCTGGCAATGACCCAGTGAAGAGGTCAGGGCAACATCATTACCTGACCTCTCACCTAAGGAAGAACAAATTAATTCCAAAACACTAATGGCCATGGTTTTGGAATGAGATGTCCAATAAGCTCAAAACCCTGACCGCACCCCTACTGAACACCTTTGGAATGCCGGCTGTGAGACAGGTCTTCTCATCCAATATCAGTAACTGGCCTCACTAATGGGCACACATTACCGACACTCTCATAAGTCTTATGGAATCTCTTCCCAGATGTATGGAGGGCAGTATAGTAAGGGATTCCATATTCATGGCCGTAGACGGATGGGGCAACTGCAAGGTGGTGATGGTCGGGCGTCCACAAACTTTTGGTCATATAGCATAGCTGTCTGTGGGGCCCCCCCGATGTTGGAAAGCTCTCTCATGATGGCCCAGTGAAGGAGGCATGTTGGGCAACATCAGTACCTGGCCTCTCACGGGAAAAAATTCCTAATGAATATGATTTTCGAATGAGATGTCCAACAAACTCAAAGGCCTGACCTCAGCCCTTCTGAACTACTTTTGGGATGAATTGGAATGCGGATGGTGAGCCAGATCTTCTCATCTAACATCAGTACCTGACCTCACATATTCTCTCTTAACCCAATTCTCTGACAATCTCAAAAATCTTGTGGAATGTATAGCGGGCAGTGTAGCCAGTATGGTATATAATTCCATATTAATTAGGGGTGCAACAGATCAAAAAACTCAAGGTTCGGATCGTTCCTCGGATCAGAGGTCACGGATCAGATCATTTTTTGTATCGGCAAAAAAAAACTCCCCCACTGTAATATCCACACCCCCCCCCCACTGTTATATCCACATCTCTCACTGCAGTGGCGTCACTAGGGTTGGTGTCACCACCCACCAACTATAGTCCGTCCCCCCCCTCCGTAAATACCCTCCCTAGACACCCGCATCGGTGCAGACAACACCCACCTCGGTGCAGACCCTCCCCAGCAGTACACCTCTCTCAGTACAGACACCCCACCTCTCTCAGTACAGACACCCGCCCTCTCTCGGTACAGACCCACACCCCCTCTCTCGGTACAGACACCCCCTCCCTCTCGGTACAGATACCCCCCCCCTCTCTTTTGGGACAGACACCACCCCTCTCTCAGTATAAACACCCCCCTCTCTCGGTACAGACACACACCCCCTCTCTCGGTACAGACACACACCCCCTCTCTCGGTACAGACACACACCCCCTCTCTCGGTACAGACACACACCCCCTCTCTCGGTACAGACACACACCCCCTCTCTCGGTACAAACACACACCCCCTCTCTCGGTACAGACACCCCCCTCTCTCGGTACAGACACCCCCCTCTCTCGGTACAGATACCCCCCCTCTCTTTTGGGACAGACACCACCCCTCTCTCAGTACAGACACCCCCCTCTCTCAGTACAGACACCCCCTCTCGGTACAGACACCCCTCCCCCTCTCGGTACAGACACCCCTCCCCCTCTCGGTACAGACACCCCTCCCCCTCTCGGTACAGACACCTCTCCCCCTCGGTACAGACACCCCCCTCTCTCGATACAGACACCCCCCCTCGCTCAGTAGTACAGACTTCCTCCCCCGGAGTACAGACACCCAGCGGTGTGTGTGTGTCCCATGAGTGCGGGCTCCTCCTCCTCTGTGGGTGTAAACAGAGAGGAGGGCCGCCGGGTGTACCAAGATGGGCGTGGCTCCGGAGCTAGGCCGAAGCTGCGGCTTTTCCTAATGTTACGGCAATCCGCAGAACACAGTGTGTGCCAATCTGAAGGGGGTGACCCGTTCTGGTCACGGATCAACGGTGATCCATTGCACAATTAATACTAATGGCCATAGGGGGAGGAGGCAACTCCATGTTAGTGGCCATGGTTCTGTATGTCCGATAAGGTTGTGATGGTCAGTTGTCCACAATCTTTTGGTCATATAGGAGAGAAATTATTTACTTATCAACCGTAAATTATTGGCACCACATCCTGTTAACTGGTACAGAAAATTGAAGGCTTTGGGATTTTTAGGGTGCAAAATTATAACACCAATTTATATCAAAAATATTTTTATTTATAAAGGTAAGAAATGTAATAAAATCCATCATAAGGATATACAGTACAGTATCAACAGTGTACAAGCTGACATTCTCAACATGTTTCACCACAAGTAGTAGTTTCCTCAGGAGATTTACATTTATCGGTCACTGTCTGCTGAAAAATAAGGAGAACACACACACACACAAAAAAAAGGGAAACGATATACAAAATACATGAATATAGAACAACAATTATGTTTTATTCCCAAACGTTGGCTAGGGGCAACATGAAATGACAGAGCGGGAGCAACAGTTACCTGTATATAGATGGATAGCAATCATAAAATCTGAATGATCATTTTGGCCAATGGGTAGAGAGGAAACCGATATGCCGGGTTATACGTTTGGTCATATAGCTATCTGCAGGGGCCCCTGATGTTGGAAAGCCCTTGGACGATGGCCCAGTGAAGAAGGAATGTTGGGCAACATCAGTACCTGGCCTCTCAAATGGGAATAAATTCCAAAAGATTAATGAATATGGTCTTGGAACTCAAAGCCCTGACCTCAACCCTTCTGAACAATTTTGGGATGAATCGGAATGCTGATGGTGAGCCAGATCTTCTCATCAAAACATCAGTACCTACCCTCAAATGGGCACAAATTCCCACAGACACTTGAAAGTCTTCCCAGAAGAGTGAGGGATGGTATAGCCATGAGAGGGGGTGGTAATTGGGTGGCCACAAGCTTTTTAGCCATATACAGTACTTTACATGTTCTACCTTTTGCTGCTCTTAGACCTTACTGCCAGAGACCACTAAAGGTTAACAGCTCTACTTGATTTTCTGACCATTTTGCCTGACATTTTTTGAACCATTAAAATTCGGTCTAAGTGCGTTCGTCCAAGCGCTAATACACGGCCCAACAAGAATTATTTTGCTTTTGTGGCTGTGTGTGAGTAAAGAAATGTTTAAATAAAGAACTGTGAAGCAAAACAAGGGTCAATGCCCACCTGCAGCACCCACCATTGCCAGAAATGCACTCACCATTGCCAGGAATGCAGCACCCACCATTGCCAGGAATGCACCCAACATTGCCAGAAATGCACTCACCATTGCAAAGAATGGAGCACTCACCATTGTCAGGAATGCACCCACCATTGCCAGGAATGCAGCACCCACCATTGTCAGCAATGCACCCACCATTGCCAGGAATGCAGCACCCACCATTGCCAGGAATGCAGCACCCACCATTGTCAGGAATGTACCCACCATTGCCAGGAATGCAGCACCCACTATTGCCAGGAATGCAGCACCCACCATTGCCAGGAATGCAGCACCCACCATTGTCAGGAATGTACCCACCATTGCCAGGAATGCAGCACCCACTATTGCCATCAGTGCAGCCTGATTGATGCCCATCCATCTGCAGCCTTGGAGGGGACCGGGAGAGGGGGCCGGACGAGTGCCAAAGATTACTTACAGGAGAATCTCCTGTTTACACGGCGGCCTCTTTATAAGAAAGTCCCACCCCCTTTGATGGACAGAACAGTCGTCCAATGGCAGCGCCGGAGACGGGACTTCCTATTACAGAAGCCGCCCGTAAACAGGAAATTCACCTCCTTGGTGTACGGCACTCGTCCCGCCTCCTCCCTGTCCCTTCCAAGGCAGCCAGCAGTATATAAATCTTTTGTGTCCCCGGCGTTGGGAGATCATCGGGGGGGGGGGGGGGCAGAAAAGATCTATATGTCCAGATAACCAGGCAGGCTATTCAAAACAGTAATGCGGGCTGCGATTGGCCCACGGGCCGGACTTTGGACATGCCTGATCTATACCTATGAAACTGATACTTAGTGCTACATACCTCTTATACAGAGAATAATTCTTTCCTCGTCCTTTGTTAGCACTCAAGATGATTTCCCACTTTATCTCAGGGGTATGACATGTCTGTCTTTTTGCAATGATAACGCCTTCGGGTCCTAGACACGGCATGCATATCGGTGTCCTCAGTGACAGGTGGACCATGGTAGATTAAATTGCGTCTCCAGGCATCCCTAGCGGCGACGTCCTGCCAGTAACCTAGTAAGAGTCATATCTGAGGAATGCATGTCAGCAGACAAAAGTACAAATACCCCTTACAGCAAAAATGATGTTGATACAACAACACCTGAAAACTAGAGGCAACGCAGGCCTGAGCAGACTGTAAAGACTGGCTGAACACCTCATCATGGTCGTCGCCAACACGCCGACAAAATACAAGATTGCAGACAACAGACAGAGAATTGAATGTTGCCAACCAGTAAGGCAGAAAGGGTTCTCAGGCATGGTGGCAGCTCTGCCCCCCCCCCCCCCTCTTGTCTTTGATTGTCAAAGTCTGTAATGGACACAAAAGAGCCGTCCTAGTCACCGTGTCTGTAGTGGTCCCATCAGACATCGACTTCCTACAACAACATCCTCCCTTGTAATGTGGTGGGCATTGTAATGTGGCCTCCCTTGTAAGCCAAAGCCCTATGTGAGCTATGGCATGCAACCTCCCCAGAACTTTCCTTCCCTCCCGGAAGCTGAATGGAGCCAATATTAAGTATATGTTGCTGGAGTGACGAACCTGGAACTGTGAAGGCACCATCATATGAGGGGTTAGTTGGACAGACACAGCTCAAAGAACCCCTACCAACCTCTGGAACAACCTCTAGGTGTGGAGGAGCATGTGACCTGGGCCAATTGTCTATCACATGGGGGGGTCACAGGTTTGTGTGAGCTATGGTTCTGTAACTTCCCCAGAACTTTTATCCCTCCTGGAAGCTAAACAGCCAAAGAAAGGTAAGTATATGTTGCTATGGTGTGGTGGCAAGTGGTGATGGACCTGGAACTGTGAAGGCACCTTTAGATGGGAGGCAAAATAGATACAGCTCAAGGAACCCCTAACAACCTCCGGAAGCCAATTGCCTGCCACATGGGGAGGCCAAAGCCAGAACACCACATCAACATATACAGTACTTACCCTTTTTTTGGCTCCATTCAGCTTCCAGGAGGAAAGGAAAGTTCTTGGGAAGTTATGATTGGGTAGAGCCATAGCTCACACAGGGCTATGGCCTCCCCATGTGACAGACAATTGGCCTGGGTCACATGCTCCTCCATACCTGGAGGTTCTTCCAGAGGTTGTTATGGGTTCCTTGAGCTGTATCTAATTGGCCTCCCATCTGATGGTGCCTTCACAGTTCCAGGTCCATCACCACTTGCCACCACACCATAGCAACCTTTATTTGGCTCCATTCAAATTCTGGGAGGGAAAGAAAGTTCTGGGGAAGTTACAAATGGACAGAGCCGTAGCTCACACAAACCTTTAACCTCCCAATGTGGTAGACAATTGACCTAGATCACATGCTCCTCCACACCTGGAGGTTCTTCCAGAGATTGGAAAGGGTTCCTTGAGCTGTGTCTAACTCACCCCTCATATGATGGTGCCTTCACAGTTCCAGGTCCATCACCCCAGCAACAAATACTTATCTTTCTTCGACTCCATTCAAATTCTGGGAGGGAAGGAAAGTTAAGTTCTGGGGAGGTTGCGTTTGGGCAGAGCCATAGCTCACACAGGGCTATGACCCCCCCATGTGACAGACAATTGGCCTGGGTCACATGCTTCTCTGTACCTGGAGGTTCTTCCAGAGGTTGTTAGGGGTGCCTTGAGCTGTATCTAATTGGCCTCCCATCTGATGGTGCCTTTACAGTTCCAGGTCCATCACCACTTGCCCCCACACCATAGCAACATATATTTACCTTTCTTTGGCTCTGTTTAGCTTCCAGGAGGGAAGAAAAGTTCACACAAACCTGTGACCTCCCCATATGATAGACAATTGTTCCAGGTCACATGCTTCTCCACACCTAGAGGTTCTTTAATAGTTGTTAGGGGTTCCTTGAGCTGTGTCTAGCTGACCTCTCATCTGATGGGTTCTTCACAGTTCCAGGTCCATCACCCCAGCAACAAATACTTATCTTTCTTGGTTCCATTGAAATTCTGTGAGGGAAGGAAAGTTCTGAGGAGGTTGGGATTGGGCAGAGCCATAGCTCACACAGTGCTATGTCCTTCCCATGTGGCAAGCAATTGACCCAAGTCACATGCCCCTCAGTACCTGGAGGTTCTTCCAGAGGTTGGTAGGGGTTCCATCAAGTTGTGAATAATTGACCTTGAAGGTGATGGAGCCTTTAGGCTTTCAAGTCCATCACCAGTTGCCAGCCTACCACAATAACATATACTGTGAAGGAACATCAGATGGGAGATCAGTTAGACACAGCTCAAGGCAGAGGGCTGGCTGCCTTAGGCCTGGGGGGCAAGTCCAGTCATTGAACCACCGAATCTGCTCACCATCCATGGCCCATCTGGTTTTTCAATGCAGCCTCACCAGTGCAGCCAACTCCAGTGCCCATCAATGCAGCCTGATCACTGGGACAGGTTACATGGGGTGTATGGGGGGTCGTAAATAATAAAGTAAAAAATAATGGAATCCAACCTGGGGTGTATTATAAATATTCCAAACCACTGATACGTCTATACAAGACGGGATACCTCCCGATAGACACTGAATAGCATGTAAAAAAGAAAAAGATGAGACAGTTGTCTCAAATAATGTCTTCAAGGGAGAATGTATGGGGGGTCAGCTAGTGGTGTCAGGGTCTCTCACCTCAGTGATCTCATCTCAGAAGGTCCTTTGCACGCCACGGCTTCCTGGGGGAGTAATGCTCCTGGTCTTGGGGTCAAGCTGCCCAGCCCTGCATCCCGACTCCCTGGCATGCCCTGCCTCTGCCTGCTTCCAAAAATCCAGTCCCAGGGAGTTGTAGTTTTCTCTGCACTGCTCTGTTTTCCACCCACCGGGAGCTTGAGTGTGGACTACAACTCCTAGAATGCAACAGCTAGTGGTCTGCCCGACTTCGAAGACCAGAATAAAAAATAAAATGATAGCGGGCATCTTAAACATAAGTTAGGGCGGCCCGGAAAGTAATTGCCACCCTGCCCCCCAGCCCAGCCCGCCCAAGGGCCCCCTACCAAGCTCTGGAAGAAGTAGGGTTCCACAGAACTCTGGTTGAGAATGGCCATCCTAGAATGAGGTTATGGTTGCAGCCTAATCACCGGGCGGAGAGGAGACTTTAAGCCTAGGAAAAGTCCCTGGCATAAGGTAGAGCTTGTTCAAAAAAATGACACTGTTGATGGAATTAATTGATTTGTAAAATTCAAGAATCTAATCTGTAGGTTAGGCCGTACCTGGCCAGCCAACAGCAGCATTGTAAAAAAAAAAAAAAAATCTAACGTTTAATCTGTGCGGTTGGAAAGCTCGAGATTTTTATTTTAACAGCCATTGGAAATAAGTCTTTAAATAACCCGCTTACAGCAGATGAAACTTGTAAAAAGAGTGGAATTTGCCTAGAATATAAATTAAGACTAATTAAACATAAACTGAAGATCTTTCCAGTCCTCGTGCAGCAAAAAAAAAAAAAAAAAAAAAATCAATTAACAGCAAGGACTGTGGCTTAATTGAATTAATCAGCAGTGAGTGGAGATCGATGTGGAGTCTGAAATGTGTATTTGGCAAGGGGGGTCCGGCTCGTAATTCCCATCCACTTTTGGTTTATCTGTGGTCTCCTGTGTCTGAGCCTTCTGTGAATTAATGCGGCAAGCAAAGCCGAGTCTTTTTTTTTACGCTACCAATTCCCACCACCTAGTCCTCCAGATAGCGAGCAGCCATCTCTAGGCGGGACTCTGTGGGCGCGCTCCACTGCAAACATGGAAGAAAAATATTCTTTGTAAGTCAGCCAGTTCTCAATAAATGCCACAGGATTTTTGCCCTCAGCCCTCTCTCTGGTATGCCCACGGCGTAGACATTATTGCGCCTCTGTCTATTTTCCATGTCCTCCAAACGGGCAGTATGGACAGTGGTAATAGATTGCATATGGCGGACTTCTCTCTGCAGGGGAGCAACATCGTCCACCACATTGCTCACTGTCTTCCAGTGCAGTAGTGCGATCTCACAGCTTCTGCATGTCCCGCCCAACGGGGCCGATCCTATGGTCACAGATGCCTGGGTGCTGAAATATTTCTGGCACCCCCACATGGGCGTGGTCATCTTTACCAACTCCTCCCCTTTACACATGTTTCTATGGCTACGACTCAAATACAGAGATGCTCCCCCTAAGAAGTCTTCATTAGTGTCCCCCATCAGAGCCCCCCCACAGGAGGTGTCCCCCATCAGAGCCCCCCACAGCAGGTGTCCCCCGTCAGAGCCCCCCACAGCAGGTGTCCCCCGTCAGAGCCCCCCAGCAGTTGCCCCCCTTCAGAGCCCCCCCCCCCCCCCACAGCAGGTGTCCCCATAGATCAGTACTTGTCCAATAGATCCCTGTAGCTTGGTATGCTGGAAGCAGAAGCACATTACAGGGGGCGGGGCACACATGGAATCTTTGGTTACCTGGAGGGTGGCACTCGGAGAGCATTTCTGGGAGTGCACAGGATGATTGGCAGCAGCTCCGGCCAACCCAGAAGCCTCTCATCACACCGCCTATGGGAGAAGAGCCAACACACGCAGAGGGGGCGGGGCAGACAGCAGACTGCTTCATGCATACCGGACAGAATTAATTAGTGGAGCCTAGTGCCGGAACGTGTTTCGGCACTAGGCTCCGCTGTTGTACCCAGCCTGGATTCCGGGGCCAGCGCCAGCGGAGAGAGCAAGCGGGGGTGGGGAACCGCAGCACCCGCTACATGCGCTCTGGACACAGACAAGGAGGAGGGATGGGAGCACTTTGGAGCTTCGGCGCCCCCACCTCTAGGATCGGCCCTGCCGCCTAACCATATTCAGTTCCAGTTTTGCCCCTTTAATTTCATTAGTTAGTGTATTAACAGAGGTGTTGCAGGATGTTACAGCTGAAAAAATGTCCCTCAGGGTCGGCTCAGGGGACTGATTGTCCTGGTCTGTCAGGGCCCTGGCAGTAATATCAGTAGCAGGAGTGCTCACCGCGTCCCATGAGGAGGCCTGTTCTGCGTCCTCCGGCCATGCCTATTCCAGGACCTCTTCAGGGGAGTCCAGATTGGAGGCATCCGTGAGATGAGAGTTTTTTTTTCGTATGCCACCCTTCCCCAGAGCGCCGCTGAACATCCGCATTGAAAGCCTCCTTGGCTGAGCGCTGGGTCGGGGCGCCATCTTGGCCTCCATGCTCTGAGGCCTGCATAGAGTCCTTGACGTTTTTGTGGGATGTGTTCGCTGCCGATTTGCGGAGAAAACTGCACCGCCGGATCGGGGATGTAGAGAGGGACCCTCCGGTGTAGGCGATGGGTGTTGTGGATGTTTCAGGATCTTTCTGTCAGGGTAGATGCTCAGAGTTTCGGCGGAGCTCCTACTCCATTAGCTGCAAGCCACGCCCCATAAGCAGTCATCTCTAGCCAACGACCAGCATTGTTCTGTTGTGACCACAGAAGGTAAAGGCATTCACTTTTATGTTTTTTTTTTTCACCCTAGTGAATGACGAGAAAGGCCGCTCTCCAGACCACCCAACGTGACACGTGAGTAAGGTTTCGGCTTTGACCTTTATGTCTCCACCAAGAAACCACACCCCATGATGTGTTTCGCCCCGCCCACCAGGGGCTTAGTCGTAGGCTAATGACTAAGCCTTGGTGGGGCGAAACATGTTTTCTCCCTAGTAAATGAAGAGAAACGCCGCTCTCAAGACTAGCCAATGTGACACGTAAGGTTCGGCTTTGACCTTCGTGTCTCCACCAAGAAACCTCACCCCATGATGTGTTTTGCCCCGCCCACCGGGGGCTTAGTCATAGGCTTATTACTAAGCCCTGGTGGGACAAAACATGTTTTCTCCCTAGTGAATGAAGAGAAACGCCGCTCTCCAGACCACCCAAGGTGACACGTGAGTAAGGTTCGGCTTTGACCTTCGTGTCTCCACCAAGAAACCACACCCCATGATGTGTTTCGGCCCGCCCACGGGGGGGCTAAGTCATAGTCAATTTGAGTGAAACATGTTTTCTCTCTAGTGAATGAAGAGAAACGCCGGTCTACAGACCAGCCAACATGACACGTGAGTACGTTTCGGCTTTGACCTTAGTGTCTCCACCAAGAAACCACACCCCATGATAGAGGGACAACTTTCCCATGGAGGAGATCGCAGCGATCGAAAACCTCGACAGCCAATTTACAAGCTGTGCATCGCTGACATGATGAGCTCTCATGTGGCCCAACCTGAAGGAGAGGATCGGCGGCTGTACAGTGAGGAGAGATCGACGGCTGTACAGTGAGGAGGGATCGGCGGCTGTAAAGTGAGGAGGGATCGGCGGCTGTAAAGTGAGGAGGGATCGGCGGCTGTAAAGTGAGGAGGGATCGGCGGCTGTACAGTGATGGCTGTCAGGGGATTATATAAAGGTCAACTCCTCCAAAAGAAATCTTCCCCATGCTGGATTCTTGGTGTGGAGAAGATGGACAACCAGCGGGGACACGAGACACCAATCTCATGTAGATCTGAGGTCCTTCCTTCCCACTCACAGAACACAATGATTAACGATTGTTCAGCCCGATCCCCACAAACCACAAAAATCTACAATACGGGCCAATGAGACCCAACCATTCCACCTATAGGAGCTCGTAGGGAAACCCACCCCAAAACCACGGCCAATAATATGGAGGTGTCCTTCTATGTTCAGTGGAAAGAGAACTCCACATTATCCCTGGAGGGACAACTTCATATTATTGACCATGGATGGACAACTCCATATCCCTCTATGGTCAATAACATGAGGTTTTCTCCCCATGGTCAGGAATAATATGGAGTTGTCCTTCTATGTTCAGTTGAAGGACATCTTCATATTATCCCTGGAAGAACAACTGCATAATATTGACCATGGATGGACAACTCCATAATATTCACCATGGAGGGACAACTCCATATTCCTCCATGGTCAATAATATGGAGTTGTCCCTCCACAGTAAATAATACAGTTGTCCCTCCATGGTAAATAATGAGTTGTCCCTTAATGGTCAATAATATGGAGTTGTCGTTCAATGTTCAGTGGAAGGACAGCTCCATATTATATCTGGGGGGACAATTCCATGTAATTGACCATGGAGGAACAACTCAATGTAATTGACCATGGAGGGACAACTCTATATTATTGACCATGGAGGGACAACTCTATATTATTGACCATGGAGGGACAACTCCATATTATCCCTGGAGGATTAACTCCATGTAATTGACCATGGAGGGACAACTCCATATTATTGACCATGGAGGGATATGGAGTTGTCCCTCCATGGTCAATAATACGGAGTTGTCCCTCCATGGTCAATAATACGGAGTTGTCCCTCCATGGTCAATAATATGGAGTTGTCCCTCAATAATATATCTCTGGGATAGTTTGCTGATCCCGGAGATTTGCGATGTGGGAAGAGTGGGCGGAGCCATCTGCGGTCTCGGGAATGTGAGATTTAGGTATGAGAAGAACCTTAATGGAGGCCGGTGGGAGGAGACGGGGGACGGGGGAGGGGCAACACCAAGCACCTGCTGAGAAACTGCCGCGGGCACGATCACAAGTAGCTACGAGCAATATGTGTCTTCTGAGCAACTGGCTGGGTGCCGCCGCTGCATTGGAGACACGACGCCGGTGAGAGACGCCCAACCGCCGCAGTCCCCGGAGGGGAAAGGATTTTATTTTATTGTAGCGAATGGAGCCGATAGAAATAAAATCTTATAAAATGTAGCAATACACAGAAGGACGATTGTTCAGGAAAGCTCCACCTTTTGCCTAGGCTGTGATGATGTCATCCGTCTGCTGCAGGCAGGAGGAAGCATTTTCTCAGTCTCCCCTAGGCTGAGATGATGTCACTAGTTTCCTTCAGGCAGGCATTCCCTGAAATCCCGGCAAATTCGCGGTAAAATGGATTTTGAAGACGCAGCAGTGTGAACCTGTGCGATGCGAATTCAGCTCTATAGACTGGCATTCCCTGAAATCGCGGCCGCGAAATTGCTGAAAAATCGCGCAATTTTGAATTCACAGAAGTGTGAACCGGGCCTTAAGCCAGGAGAGGAGCCGGTACATCTGTACCGAAGATCGGAGGGAAGTGGGGCGTCTCTGCTGGATGTAGACATCACTTTCCATCGCCGCGGTCTCACCGCCGCACCTTGACTTTCGGATCCTCTTCCCGCCCGTTTTTGGCGCAGAGATCACAGAGAGGTTTTAGATTTCCAGGTGCCGACTCTCCTTCCTACTTCTCCACATGTGCAGCGAATTTCAAGGGTGAGTTGGGGTTCGCGTATGACGAGGGGGAGGGGCGGGGCCGTAATGGGCGCGATTATCCATATGGAATTATACTCGAGACGTCCAACTTTTCCATTCCAAACGCTCATCTGTTTTTGTGCAGCCGGGCTCGGTCGAATGAAATAAAATCGCCGGGCGTAATCCGCGGATCCCGCCCGCCCCCTCTACGTGCGATTTACCCGAATGACATCCACGGCGGCGGCGTTCGGCAACTTTTCGATTTTATGGCTTTTTCTTTTACGGGAATCTAATTTTATGTGGCGTATTTAAGTCTTTGCTTTTAACTCCGCAGGAAGTCTCTCTCTTCTTTTTTTTTTGCGCTTCCGGCCGCGTTTTTTTTCTCGTAGGTTTTGCGTCCGTACACGGGGGAGGAGGGGGGGGGTGAGGCGGGAACATTGCCCATAAAAAAACGAAAAAGCCTGTGGAATTTAGCCCCCCCCAATGTGGAGGAGAGGAGGAAAGGGGGGAGGGGAGGGAATATTCCCAGCTTCCAGAGCCCAGCGAGGGGCACCGCCATTACCGCGCCATTTTTTACAAGCCCCTCGTTACCGGCAGTAGCTGAGCGGCGAGGAGGGTCTGGAAGATGCATTATGGGTTATTAGAGGAGAAGAAAGGGAGACGGGGGGCTCATTAACTGACTCACAAAGATCGCGCACATGTGAGAGCGCGCGAGAGAGAGAGACACGGCGAGGGGAGCGCGAAGACAGGCGACTCGGAGGAGAGACCTCACCGGGAGAACAGTAGGAGCTCCGCCATGAAATCCATTCCCTCCGCAGCTGCTACTGCCCCCCCCCCCAATTCTACACAGGAACCAATTGCCTTAAGAAGTCACCTAATTAGAGTCCACCTGTGTGTCATTTAATCTCAGTATTAATACAGCTGTTCTGTGAAGCCCTCAGAGGTTTGTTAGAGAACCTTAGTGAACAAACAGCATCACGAAGGCCCAAGGAACACACCAGACAGGTCAGGGATAAAGTTGTGGAGAAGTATAAAGCAGGGGGAGGTTATAAAATAAAATCTCCCAAGCTTTGAAGATCTCACGGAGCTTCTGTTCAATCCATCATCGGAAAATGGAAAGAGTACGGCACAACCGCAAACCTACCAAGACATGGCCGTCCACCTAAACTGACCGGGCCGGGCAAGGAGAGCATTCATCAGAGAAGCAGCCAAGAGGTCCATGGTAACTCTGGAGGAGCTGCACAGGAGCTGCACAGCTCAGAGGGGAGAATCTGTCCACAGGACAACTATTAGTGGTGCTCTCCACAGGACAACTATTAGTGGTGCTCTCCACAAATCTGCCCTTTATGGAAGAGTGACAAGAAGAAAGACATAAGAAGTCCTGTTTGTAGTTTGTGAGAAGCCTTGTGGGGGAGGGGACACAGCAAACATGTGGAAGAAGGTGCTCTGGTCACATGACACCAAAATTCAACTTTGTATGGGGGAAAACTAACACTGCACATCTCCCTGAACACACCATCCCCACTGTGAAACATGGTGGTGGCAGAATCATGTGGTGGGGATGCTTTTCTTCAGCAGGAACAGGGAAGCTGGTCAGAGTTGATGGGAAGATGGATGGAGACAAATACAGGACAATCTTAGAAGAATACCAGTTAGTGTCTGCAAAAGACTTGAGACCCAGGGTGGAGGTTCACCTTCCAGCAGGACAACTACCCTAAAGTACAGCCAGAGCTACAATGGAATGGTTTAGATCAAAGCCTATTCATGTGTTAGAATAGCCCAGTCACAGTCCATTTACATGCACTGTCTGACCAACCTCAGCTCAGCCGTGGTGTCACAGCTGGCAGTCAGTCATTCCCTCAGTCGTCCAGGCAGGAGAGGAGAGCCGAGGAGCCTGAAGGGGAGGAGAGAGCCGAGGAGCTTGGGGGAAGGAGAGAGCCAAGAAGCCTGGGGGGAGAAGAGCCAAGGAGCCTGGGGGAGGAGAGAGCCGAGGGGCCTGGGGGAAGGAGAGAGCCGAGGAGCCTGAGGGGAGGAGAGCCAAGGAGCCTGGGGGAGGAGAGAGCCGAGGGGCCTGGGGGGAGCAGAGAGCCGAAGAGCCTGGGGGAGGAGAGAGCCGAGGAGCCTGGGGGGAGAAGAGAGCTGAGGAGCCTGGGGGGAGGAGAGAACTGAGAAGCCTGGGGGGAGGGGAAAGCAGAGGAACCTGGGGGAGGAGAGAGTTGAGGAGCCTGGGGGGAGGAGAGAGCCGAGGGGCCTGGGGGGAGAAGAGCCGAGGGGCCTGGGGGGGAGGAGATCCGAGGAGCTTGGGGGAAGGAGAGAGCCGAGGAGCCTAGGGGGAGGAAAGAGCTGAGGAGCCTGGGGTAGGAGAGAGCGGAGAAGCCTGGGGGAGGAGAGCTGAGGAGCCTGGGGGGAGGAGAGAGCCAAGGAGCCTGGAGGGAGGAGAGAGCCGAGGGGCCTGGGGGAGGAGAGCCGAGGAGCCTCGGGGGAGGAGAGAGCCGAGGAGCCTGGGGGGAGGAGAGAGCCGAGGAGCCTGGGGGGAGGAGAGAGCCGAGGAGCCTGGGGGAGGAGAGAGCCGAGGGGCCTGGAGGGAGGAGAGAGCGGAGAAGCCTGGAGGGAGGAGAGCCGAGAAGCCTGGGGGGAGGAGAGAGCCGAGGAGCCTGGGGGGAGGAGAGAGCCGAGGGGCCTGGGGGGGAGGAGAGACCTGAGGAGCCTGTGGTGGAAGAGAGAGCTGAGGAGCATGGGGGGAAGAGAGCTGAGGAGGAGAGGAGACCCAAGGAGGGGAGAAGAGCCGCCCGAGCGCTAAGCGGAGATGAGGAGCGGCGGCCGCATTGTATTTCCTGCCTTCTGGAGTCTGCGCAACGCCTTTGATGGACATCACACATCCCGCGGTCCCGGCATTGGACCAGTGGGACGTCCATCATAGGCGTTGCGCAGACTCCAGAAGGCGGGACCTGCTGCTGCATTCGGCCACACTCGGCCACATTCGGTGGCCCTCGGGATCAGATCAGTCCCGGCACTCGCAACTCGCTCGGGGCCAACAATGGAGGCCTGCCAGCATGAGACTCTGGGCTTTTCGGGGTCACATTCGGGGCTCCAGCCCCCCTAGCCCCCCTCCCGACGCCCCTGCTCCACTACTTTCTTTCAATGCACGTGGCTCATGCAGAAGGAGTGACAGCAGCACTGCATCTGGTGGCACATTCACCTGACCGCCAAATTCCCCATCAACCCCGAGACTACATTCCCCCCACCAAAAAAAGATGAGGGGGGGCGGGGGTGTCCCTGAATGCCAGTTTGGAAATGTGATCACCCTACTTACAGGACAGAAAACCCCACAAAGCCTCTTGACGTTCCACAGATAACGAGCGCGGGAGGGGGGCCGCCAAAACCCTCCCGGGACCCCGAGTCCCCCCTTCGCCTTCATCTCGGGCTGATTGCGATGAAATCCGGGATTCTAGAACATTTACAATGTAATCCTTTAACTCTTCCCCTCTGACCGCCGGGATTGGAGGAGACGAGATAATTCTGACATTCAAACAGACACACCGGCCCGTGGAACTCATTTCCCAATAAAAGGGGGGAAAGAACGATTCCAGATGTGAGCGGGATGAGCGGGGGGAGGGGGCGATAAGAGAACCTTCTCTTATTAAATAGATAAAAAATAAAAATCCCGCTAGAGGAGAGGAGGGGAGGGGGAGGGGCGCTTTAATCTGCGGGCCGCATATCTCCAGGAAATGAAGGTGGATTAAATATGAGGAGCATCCAAACGTCACGTAGAATTAGGATGAGGTTCTAACCGCTATGAGGAGTTACGTAAGTTCAATGAAGGAACGATGATTAAAGGCGATGCGATCCCAACCTGGGAAATCTCAGAAAATAATCTGTATGGAGGTCATAAATCTGCAGTTGTTATTAACCCCTCACCACCGGCCCTTTAGGGGTTTAAGTGCCAGGGGGCGGAGCCAATCACGTGACCACTGTTATCGGCTGTGATCAGCCAGTCCCACTGACACCAATGATGGAACACTATTCCTCCCACTGACACCAATGATGGGACACTATTCCTCCCACTGATACCAATGATGGGACACTATTCCTCCCACTGATGCCAATGATGGGACACTATTCCTCCCACTGACACTAATGATGGGACACCATTCCCCCACTGATACCAATGATGGGACACTATTCCTCCCACTGACACTAATGATGGGACACCATTCCCCCACTGATACCAATGATGGGACACTATTCCTCCCACTGACACCAATGATGGGACACTATTCCTCCCACTGACACCAATGATGGGACACTATTCCTCCCACTGACACCAATGATGGGACACTATTCCTCCCACTGACACCAATGATGGGACACTATTCCCCCCACTGACACCAATGATGGGACACTATTCCTCCCACTGACACCAATGATGGGACACTATTCCTTCCACTGACACCAATGATGGGACACTATTTCTCCCACTGACACCAATGATGGGACACTATTCCTCCTACTGACACCAATGATGGGACACTATTCCTCCCACTGACACCAATGATGGGACACTATTCCTCCTACTGATACCAATGATGGGACACTATTCCTCCCACTGATACCAATGATGGGACACTATTCCTCCCACTGACACCAATGATGGGACACTATTCCTCCTACTGACACCAATGATGGGACACTATTCCTCCTACTGATACCAATGATGGGACACTATTCCTCTTACTGACACCAATGATGGGACACTATTCCTCCCACTGATACCAATGATGGGACACTATTCCCCCCCACTGACACCAATGATGGGACACTATTCCTCCCACTGACACCAATGATGGGACACTATTCCTCCTACTGACACCAATGATGGGACACTATTCCTCCCACTGATACCAATGATGGGACACTATTCCTCCTACTGACACCAATGATGGGACACTATTCCTCCTACTGACACCAATGATGGGACACTATTCCTCCCACTGATACCAATGATGGGACACTATTCCTCCCACTGACACCAATGATGGGACACTATTCCTCCCACTGACACCAATGATGGGACACTATTCCCCCCACTGACACATATGATGGGACACTATTCCCCCCACTGATACCAATGATGGGACACTATTCCTCCTACTGACACCAATGATGGGACACTATTCCCCCCACTGACACCAATGATGGGGCACTATTCCTCCCACTGATACCAATGATGGGACACTATTCCTCTTACTGACACCAATGATGGGACACTATTCCTCCCACTGATACCAATGATGGGACACTATTCCCCCCACTGACGCCAATGATGGGACACTATTCCTCCCACTGACACCAATGATGGGACACTATTCCTCCCACTGACACCAATGATGGGACACTATTCCTCCTACTGACACCAATGATGGGACACTATTCCTCCTACTGACACCAATGATGGGACACTATTCCTCCCACTGATACCAATGATGGGACACTATTCCCCCCACTGACGCCAATGATGGGACACTATTCCTCCCACTGACACCAATGATGGGACACTATTCCCCCCACTGACACCTATGATGGGACACTATTCCCCCCACTGATACCAATGATGGGACACTATTCCTCCCACTGACACCAATGATGGGACACTATTCCTCCCACTGACACCAATGATGGGACACTATTCCTCCCACGGACACCAATGATGGGACACTATTCCTTCCCACTGACACCAATGATGGGACACTATTCCTCCCACGGACACCAATGATGGGACACTATTCCTTCCCACTGACACCAATGATGGGACACTATTCCTGTTGTTGAGTGTTGTCACCCTAGGACAGGAAGTGTGTTCCTGGCAGGATCACTCGGTAAAATCAAGAGAAAAAACTTTGATACATTGTATAATTGACCAAGAAGCACCCGGGTTCCTCCTTTCCCACTGACTTCAAAGCTCTTCACCAAATTGTCCCAATTTTGGCAGAAATTTTTGGTAAATGAAATTCTGTGGATTTCCCTGCCAGAGGAAGTCGGGATTCGGGATCTTTGTGTCTCTTTAGATTGATATCCCTCCGTTTTCTGGTACCTGCCAATGGAAAATTCCCATCACCGCGAAAATTTTCGGCCCTCGTACATCTGTACGCTCATTCCTGTCTGCAGATGGGCCATCAAACAAGCTGCCGCGGCCCGACGGACATGTTTTCTACATGCACCGAACTCCTGGATGTTTTATCAGTCCATAAACCGAGGCTCCGCCCCTTCCAACGGGAAAAACGCTCAAGTGGAACCATTTGGACTTAATTAACGTAAAAAAATGGTTTTGTTCCATTCCGACACCGAAACTCCTCACTGGGGGGGTATTTATCTTTTGTACTTTTTATATACAGGAGAGAGAGAGAGAGGGAGAGAGAGAGAGAGAGAGAGGGGGGAGAGAGAGAGAGAGAGGAGAGAGAGAGGGGGGAGAGAGAGGGAGGGAGGGAGAGAGAGAGAGGGGAGAGAGAGAGGGAGAAAGGGGGAGAGAGGGAGGGAGAGAGGGGGAGGGGGCAGAAGGGGAGAGAGAGAGTGTGAGAGGAGAGATAAAGAGAGAGGAAAGGGAAACCAAGAGGGAGAGAGAAGCGGAGAGAAAGAGAGAGAGGGCAGAGAGAGGAAGAGAGAGAGAGAGAGGGGGAAGAGGGGGAGAGAGGGGAAAGAGAGGGAGAGAGAGAGAGAGAGAGGGGAGAGGGGGAGAGAGAGAGAGGGGGGAGAGAGAGGGAGAGAGGAAGAGTAAGGGGGAGAGAGGGGGCAGAAGGGGAGAGGAGAGCTAAAGAGAGAGGAAAGGGAAACCAAGAGGGAGAGAAGCGAGAGGAAGAGAGAGAGGGGGGAGAGAGAGAGGGGAAGAGATGGAGAGAAAGGGGAGAGAGAGGAAGAGAGAGAAGGGGAAGAGGGGGAGAGAGAGGGAGAGAGAGAGGGGAGAGAGGGGAGAGAGGAAGAGTAAGGGGGAGAGAGGGGGAGGGGGCAGAAGGGGAGAGGAGAGCTAAAGAGAGAGGAAAGGGAAACCAAGAGGGAGAGAAGCGAGAGGAAGAGAGAGAGGGGAAGAGATGGAGAGAAAGGGGAGAGGGAGAGAGAGGAAGAGAGAGAAGGGGAGAGAGGGGAAGAGGGGGAGAGAGAGGGAGAGAGAGAGGGGAGAGAGAGGGGAAGAGGGGGAGAGAGAGGGGGAGAGAGAGAGGGGAGAGAGAGGGAGAGGGAGAGAGAGGAAGAGAGAGAAGGGGAGAGAGGGGAAGAGGGGGAGAGAGAGGGAGAGAGAGAGGGGAGAGAGAGGGGAAGAGGGGGAGAGAGAGGGAGAGAGAGAGGGGAGAGAGAGAGGGAGAGAGGGAGGGGAGAGAGGGAGGGGAGAGAGGGAGGGGAGAGAGGGGGAGAGAGAAGGAGAACGAGAGGGGGGAGAGAGGAGAGAGAGGGGAGAGAGAGGGGGAGGAGAGAGAGGGGAAAGAGAGGTGGGGAGAGAGAGGGAGAGGGGAGAGAGAAGGGGGAGAGAGAGGTGGGGGAGAGAGGGGGAGAGAGAGAGGGGGAGAGAGAAAAGGGGGGAGAGAGAGGGGAGAGAGAGTGGGGGAGAGGAAGAGAGTGAGAGTGCAAGGGGTAGAGAGAGGGGAGAAGAGAGCGATAGACAGAGAGAGAGAAAGGAGAATAAGAGAGAGAGAAGAGAGAGAGAAAAGGAGAAGTGAAGGAAAGAAGGGAAAAAAAGAAGAAGAGAGAAGTGTGATAAAGAGGGAGAGAGGAGAGAGAGCATTAAGGAAGAGACAAATAAAAGAGGAGAGGGAGAGAGAAGAGCTGAAGGAGGGGGAGGGGAGTTGAGGAGGGGGGAGTGTGAAAGAGAGAGAGAGAGCACAATAAGGGGAGAGGTGGGCGGCAGAGAGAGGGAGAGAGAAGGGGGGGGGGGGAAGGAAAAGTAGAGAAAGAATAGGAGAGAAGGGGGCAAAAAAGGAGTCTGTTGTAGTGAGGTAAGTATTATTATTATTATTATACAATTTTTTGTTTCTAAATGTGTATCTTTTTATCTTTTTCATTATAGTGATCCTATGCATTGTGCCTGATATCAAAGTTCTCCTGAGGAAGTCATATTATATGGCGAAACGCGTAGAGTCCAATCAGCTTTGCATCTATATTTGTGTATCACTAATTTATCTAGGAATTGTTTATTCTGTGTATTCATTCTGTATGAATTTTAATTCATTCAATTTATATTTTTCTATATTCTTGTTTTCTTTGCGCCTTAACCCCCCCCCCCTTTTCTCCTATCATTAGCAAATAGAATGCGTTTTTTTTTTCCTTCGAAACCTGTTCACCAGAAATAATGGACTATAAATGAGACATAATTTGTGTCCAGCCCGTGGCCCGGCTTTCATGTCTTTTTCACGGTCCAAGCTCCATTCTTTGACAGACTGCGGACAGATGCTGAACAGAGGAGCGCCGCTGCCACCGCCGCCTCCACCGCGCTTCAATCTATTTTTAATTACTATCCACATGGACATTTTTCTGTTGCATCCAAAGTCTGTCACAATTTCTGAAGTCCCCTGTCCGTCTTCTAAAGCGCAACCGCCGCGCAGATAACTGCTATTGGCATCCGTCTTCTCCAGGATTAAGTCAGCGGGACAGAAGCGTCGCAAATCTGGACGCCCGACCTTCCACGTTTCCAACAACACGACAGAGCTGCATGTGGGACATTACGCCTAACGTTCAGGCCCAGATTATACCCCTTTTCCACCCCAAGGCCGGGTCCTTCAATGCCGCCCCCCAATCACACATCATCACATAGGGGGCCTGCATCCAGACCGGCCCAGTGTACAGAGCTCAGCCCATCAGGGTACAGCACGGACAGGGCACATCAGGGAACAAAACATACAGGGCACATCACATCAGTGTACAGGGCACAGCACATCAGGGCGCAACACGTACAGGGCACATCAGGGAACAAAACATACAGGGCACATCAGGGCACATCACATCAGTGTACAGGGCACAGCACATCAGGGTACAGCACGGACAGGGCACATCAGGGAACAAAACATACAGGGCACATCACATCAGTGTACAGGGCACAGCACATCAGGGCGCAACACGTACAGGGCACATCAGGGAACAAAACATACAGGGCACATCAGGGCACATCACATCAGTGTACAGGGCACAGCACATCAGGGTACAGCACGTACAGGGCACATCAGGGCACATCAGGGCACAACACATACAGGGCACATCACATCAGGGTACAGGGCACAGCACATCAGGGCGCAACACGTACAGGGCATATCACATCAGTGTACAGGGCACAGCACATCAGGGCGCAACACATACAGGGCACATCAGGGCACAACACATACAGGGCACATCACATCAGGGTACAGGGCACAGCACATCAGGGCGCAACACGTACAGGGCACATCACATCAGTGTACAGGGCACAGCACATCAGGGCGCAACACATACAGGGCACATCAGGGCACAACACATACAGGGCACATCACATCAGGGTACAGGGCACAGCACATCAGGGCGCAACACGTACAGGGCACATCACATCAGTGTACAGGGCGCAGCACATCAGGGCGCAACACATACAGGGCACATCAGGGCACAACACATACAGGGCACAACACATACAGGGCACATCACATCAGGGCATGGGGCACATCCCATCAGGGTACAGGGCACAGCACATCAGTGTACAGGGCACAGCACATCAGGGTGCAACACATACAGGGCACATCACATCAGGGCATGGGGCACATCCCATCAGGGTACAGGGCACATCACATCAGTGTACAGGGCACAGCACATCAGGGCGCAACACATACAGGGCACAGCAGGGCACAACACATACAGGGCACATCACATCAGTGTACAGGGCACAGCACATCAGGGCGCAACACATACAGGGCACATCAGGGCACATCACATCAGGGCATGGGGCACATCCCATCAGGGTACAGGGCACAGCACATCAGGGCACAGCACATCAGGGCATGGGGCACATCCCATCAGGGTACAGGGTACAGCACATCAGGGTACAGAACATTAGGGTACAGGGCACAGCACATCACGGTACAGAACATCAGGGTACAAGGCACATCAGGGCACAACACGTACAGGGCACATCAGGGCACAACATGTACAGGGCACATCAGGGCACAACACATACAGGGCACATCACATCAGGGTACAAGGCACAGCACATCAGGGTACAGAACATCAGGGTACAGGGCACATCAGGGCACAACACGTACATGGCACATCAGATCAGGGTACAGGGCACAGCACATCAGGGCCAATCATAGCATATCAGGGCACACCACATTGAGGCACAGCACATCAGGCACAGGGCACATCAGGGCATGGCAGGGCCGTCTTAAATATAGATTGCACCCTGGGCAAACACTTTCATGGGGCCCCACCAAATCCACTTATCAACTATTTGCAAGTAGCGTGGGCTGAAGGGGAAGCTGCTTTGGGCCCCACAACATTGACTGGGCCCAGGACAGCACAGGGCACATCAGGACACGGGGCACATCAGGACACGGTGCACAGGGCACATCAGGACACGGGGCTCAGGGCACATGGCACATGAGAGCACATCAGGGCAAAAGGCACATTATGGGGCACATTATTTACCAGCCAGCATGCAGAGTAGCGCAGGAAGCGTGTGTAATAAGTTCTTTCTCATGTCACTCTGCTCCCTGGCGGCCCCTCCTCTCTACTCGTCCATCCCAGATGATGTCACAAGCAAATGGGGATGGACGAGAAGAGAGGAGGGTCCTCCGGGGAGCAGAGTGACATGAGAAAGAACTTATTACAGACGCTTCCTGCGCTACTCTGCATGCTGGCTAAATCTCGATCTACCCGTCAGGCACCAGCTGTCGGTGAAAGATGGGTAGATGCAGATTAGGCGGTCGCTGTAACCGGCCCACTAAGCCCATCGGCCCACCGGGAAACTCCTGGTAGTCCCGATGGCCAGTCTATCCCTGCCCCCTGTGCCACCCCTGTACCCACTGCCGTCCCAAGGCCTGGCCTTGGTGGCCTTGTCTGGAATCCGGCCCTGCTAACATTGGTGTGTGACGTCCATCACTGCAATGGCTCCAGAAGGCGGGAATTACAATACGACCACTGCACCGGCACCACATCCCTGCTCGGTGCGGCTCTCCTCTCCTCCTGGGCTCTCCTCTCTTCAAGGCTCTACGGCTCTCCTCCCCTCCAGCCAGGCTCCTCGGCTCTCTGACGAAATGACTGCCTGCTGATGTGACACCGCTGAGCTGAGGTAGGTCAGAACCGTCAGAGAGTGTAATCATGTGTATGTAAATGTCAGTGTATGTCAGGTAGGTCCGTGTATGTCAGGTAGGTCAGTGTAGTTAGGTCACTTCCGTCAGTGCAGATAGGTCAGTGTAGGTAGGTCAGTGTAGGTAGGTAACTACTGTCAGTGCAGGTAGGCCAGTGTATGTGGGTAGGTCAGTGTAGGTTAGGTAGGTCAGTGTATGTAGGTCAGTGTACGTAGGTCAGTGTATGTAGGTCACTACCGTCAGTGCAGATAGGTCAGTGTAGGTGGGTCAGTGTAGGTAGGTCAGTGTAGGTAGGTCAGTGTAGGTAGGTAACTACTGTCAGTGCAGGTAGGTTAGTGTATGTGGGTAGGTCAGTGTAGGTTAGGTAGGTCAGTGTATGTAGGTCAGTGTACGTAGGTCACTACCGTCAGTGCAGATAGGTCAGTGTAGGTGGGTCAGTTTAGGTAGGTAACTACCGTCAGTGCATGTAGGTCAGTGTATGTGGGTAGGTCGGTGTAGGTAGGTCAGTGTATGTAGGTCACTACCGTCAGTGCAGATAGGTCAGTGTAGGTGGGTCAGTTTAGGTGGGTAACTACCGTCAGTGCAGGTAGGTCAGTGTATGTGGGTAGGTCGGTGTAGGTAGGTCAGTGTATGTAGGTCAGTGTACGTAGATCAGTGTATGTAGGTCACTACCGTCAGTGCAGATAGGTCAGTGTAGGTGGGTCAGTTTAGGTAGGTAACTACTGTCAGTGCAGGTAGGTCAGTGTATGTGGGTAGGTCGGTGTAGGTAGGTCAGTGTATGTAGGTCAGTGTACGTAGATCAGTGTATGTAGGTCACTACCGTCAGTGCAGATAGGTCAGTGTAGGTGGGTCAGTTTAGGTAGGTAACTACTGTCAGTGCAGGTAGGTCAGTGTATGTGGGTAGGTCAGGGTAGGTAGGTCACCCCCTGCCGCCGGAATTCCCAGCGGAAAAATAGAGAGCTGGTTCTCTAGTTCCTGTCGGGAAAACCGTGAGGAAGAGTACACACGGACAGTTTTCCCGGCCAAGAGCTCTCTTGGCAGTTTTCCCGGCATGGAAAAGCGGTGGTGTGTACGCGGCTTGAGGGCGCACCGGTTGAGAGGCCTTCAGACACACCTGTGCAGGTGGAAGATGACCAAGAATAGAACTGGAGTGTTCTACAAACTCAACAGGGGACCTCACAAAGGGGACAGGCCAAAGGTCGGGGAAAGGAGTGAACGAGTGAAATCAGATACGGGGTGAAGTTGGTAACCGGAGAAGGAAGAACAGAGAAGCTCAGGAGCCGACACTGACCAGGGGCCCTGGGCGAGGAAATGGACCTTTTGTTCAATACTGAGGTTGATTGACAGCAGCAAGTGAAATGAAGCATTGCCTATCCCCCCAGTCCGGGAACAAAGCTGGAAGTAGGAAGGTAGGGGAGACCACATGCTGGTGGTCCCAAAAGAGGCCGATCAGCATTGTTTGTGATCTGTGACCAAATCTTTTAGGAGATTTTATTAATTGGGTCAAAATATAACTTCCATGTCCGTTTACATCCACCCCCCTATAGAGAACGATTGGTGGTCCGATCGGGTCCTTCTGAAGACAGAACTATGGGGCAACCAGGACTCCCATCATTTAGAAGACAGAACTATGGGGTAACCAGGACTCCCGTCATTCAGAAGACAGAACTATGGGGTAACCAGGACTCCCGTCATTCAGAAGACAAAATTCTGGGGCAACCAGGACTCCCGTCGTTCAGGAAACAGAATTCTGGGGTAACTAGGACTCCCACCATTTGGAAGACAGAACTATGGGGCAACCAGGACTCCCGTCATTCAGAAGACAGAACTATGGGGCAACCAGGACTCCCGTCATTCAGAAGACAGAACTATGGGGCAACCAGGACTCCCGTCATTTAGAAGACAGAACTATGGGGCAACCAGGACTCCCGTAATTTAGAAGACAGAACTATGGGGCAACCAGGACTCCCGTCATTCAGAAGACAGAACTATGGGGCAACCAGGACTCCCGTCATTTAGAAGACAGAATTCTGGGGCAACCAGGACTCCCGTCATTTAGAAGACAGAACTATGGGGCAACCAGGACTCCCGTCATTTAGAAGACAGAATTTTGGGGTAACCAGGACTCCCGTCATTCATAAGACAGAATTCTGGGGCAACCAGGACTCCCGTCATTTAGAAGACAGAACTATGGGGCAACCAGGACTCCCGTCATTTAGAAGACAGAATTTTGGGGTAACCAGGACTCCCGTCATTCATAAGACAGAATTCTGGGGCAACCAGGACTCCCGTCGTTCAGGAAACAGAATTCTGGGGTAACTAGGACTCCCACCATTTGGAAGACAGAACTATGGGGTAACCAGGACTCCCGTCATTCAGAAGAAAGTACTATGGGGCAACCAGGATCCCATCCCCATCATTCAGGAAACAGAGCTATGGGGTAACCAGGACTCCCGTCGTTCAGGAAACAGAATTCTGGGGTAACTAGGACTCCCACCATTTAGAAGACAGAACTATGGGGTAACCAAGACACCTGTCATTCAAAAAACAGACCTATGGGGCAACCAGGACACCCATCATTCAGAAGACAGAACTATGAGGTAACCAGGATTACCGTCATCCAGAAGAAAGAACTATGGGGTAACCAGGACCCCCATTACTCATAAGACAAAACTATGAGGAAACCAGGACCCCCGTGATTCAGAAAACAGAACTATGGGGTAACCAGGACTCCCGCCATTTAGAAGAAAGGACTATGGGGTAACCAGGACTCCTGTCATTCAAAAAACAGAATTCTGGGGTAACTAGGACTCCCATCATTGAGAACAAAGAACTATGAGGTAACCATCATTCAGAAGACAGAATTCTGGGGCAACCAAAACTCCCGTCAAACCATGGGGTAACCAGGACTCCCGTCATTCAGAAAACAAACTATGGGGCAACCAGGACTCCCATAACTCAGAAGACAGACCTATGGGATCACCCCCTACTCCCACCCTGCAGAAGACACCAACCTATAGAATATTCCACAGCCAGGGACCAGACCAAGACGTCTGGAAGCAGTTAATAGATTTCACAAAACATGGAAGGAATGTTCTCTGGAACTTGTCTGAGAAATCTGCGGATCGGCACCAACTCCCCGAATCCTGCGATCAATCACCGATGATGAAGTCTAGTCCTGGAGACATTGCTGCAATTGTGGGGTCATTGTCACGAATTGAAGGAAATAGAGGGGCCGATGGCGCGATCAAAGGGGATGATTTGCCGGCAGATCCAGATGTTGAGTTTGGATCTCGTTAGGGAGTCCAGGAGGGGTGACAGTCATCTGGAGCCTGCTTGGCAGACGACCATTGTAGGTGTGCCGGGTGTCCTGCCAGAACGCGTTAGAGGAACTTCACGTCAACTGGCCGATGATAAGAAACACACGCCGGGCTCCGATCATTTGATTACACGGACGTTATGTGTGCCGACATTATGGATATCAAACAATGGTCTGGGGCAGGGCTCAAGGGTTACTCGCCACCAGTTGCCCCGCCCAACCCCTACCCTGCCCAGCCCCTAATCACGCCCTTATAAATTATCTCATGAAATGACACTTAAATGTTTTATGCAGAATTACATTACAAAAATTGCAACCTCATTGTGCCCCAAATTGCAGCCTCATTGAGCCCCAAATTGCAGCCTCATTGTGCCCCCATTGCAGCCTCACTTTGCCCCAAATTGCAGCCTCGCTGTGCCCCAAATTGCAGCCGCAATGTCATTGTCCTGCAAATTGCAGCCTCATTGAGCCCCAAATTGCAGCCTCATTGTGCCCCCATTGCAGCCTCATTAAGCCCCCACTGCAGCCTTATTGTGCCCCAAATTGCAGCCTCATTGTGCCCCAAATTGCAGCCTTACTGTGCCCCCATTGCAGCCTCATTGTGTCCCAAATTGCAGCGTCATTGTGCCTCAAATTACAGCCCCACAATGCCCATATTGCAGCCTCACTGTGCCCCAAATTGTAGCCTCACTGTGCCCCCATTGCAGCCTAATTATGCCCCAAATTGCAGCCTCACTGTGCCCCAAATTTCAGCCGCATTGTCATTGTGCCCCAAATTGCAGCCTCATTGTGCACCCATTGCAGCCTCACTGTGCTCCCATTGCAGCCTCATTGTGCCCCAAATTTCAGCCTCTTGTGCCCCAAATTGCAGCCTCACTGTACCCCAAATTGCAGCCACAATGTCATTGTGCCCCAATTTACAACCTCATTGTGCCCACATTTCAGCCTCTTTGAGCCCCCCATTGCAAGCTCACTGTGCCCCAAATTGCAGCCTCACTGTGCCCCCATTGCAGCCTCACTGTGCCCCAAATTTCAGCCTCACTGTGCCCCAAATTGCAGCCCCATTGTGCCCCCATTGCAGCATCATTGTGCCCTAAATTACAACCTTACTGTAACCCAAATTGCAGCCACATTGTGCCCCAAAATCCAGCCTCACTGTGCCCCAAAATCAAGCCTCGCCAGGGCAGAGGAAGTGAGAGACAAGACCAGTCCCCCTGCGCAATGAGAGAGAGAGCTGTGGGAGGGGCCAAGTAGAATCCGCCCACTATAGAAAACTACAGGAGGGGGCAGAGACAAGACCAGTCAACCTGCACAAGGAAAAGGAGCAGAGCTGTGGG
The DNA here is from genome assembly GCA_029574335.1 of Rana kukunoris. NCBI lineage: Eukaryota > Metazoa > Chordata > Amphibia > Anura > Ranidae > Rana > Rana kukunoris. The sequence goes on from CM056057.1 coordinate 905,177, forward strand.
AGGGACTCTTCAGACTCCACCCACTGCAGAAAACTACAGGAAGGGGTGGAGACAAGACCAGTTCCCCTGCACAAGCAGAGAGAGAGCAGAGCTGTGGGAGTGGCCCAGTAGACTCCACCCACTACAGAAAACTACAGGAAGAGGCGGAGACAAGACCAGACGTCCTGCACAAGAAAAGGGAGCAGAACTGTGGGAGGGACTCTTCAGACTCCACCCACTACAGAAAACTACAGGAGGGGGCGGAGACAAGACCAGTCCCCCTGCACAAGGAGAGGGCAGAGCTATGGGAGGGGCCCAGCGTTCTCCATAGAAAACTACAGCAGGGGGTGGAGACAAGACCAGTCTCCCTGCACAAGGTGAGAGAGCAGAGCTGTGGGAGGGACTCTTCAGACTCCACCCACTACAGAAAACTACAGGAGAGTTGGAGACAAGACCAGTACCCCTGCACAAGGAGAGATCAGAGCTGTGGGAGGGGCCTAGAAGGCTTCACCCATTATAATAAAATACAGGAGGGGGCTGGAAAAAGACCAGTCCCTCTGCACAAGGAAATAGAGTAGAGTTGTGGGCATGGCATAGAATGCTCCACCCACTACAGAAAAGTTCAGGAGGGGGCGGAGACAAGACCAGTCCCTCTGCACAAGAAGAGAGAGCAGAGCTGTGGGAGGGAATCAAAGGCTCCACCCACTACAGAAAAGTACAGGAGGGGGCGGAGACAAGACCAGTCCCTCTGCACAAGGAGAGAGAGTAGAGCTGTGGGCGGGGCCTAGAATGCTCCACCCACTACAGAAAAGTACAGGAGGGGGCGGAGACAAGACCAGTCCCTCTGCACAAGAAGAGAGAGCAGAGCTGTGGGAGGGAATCAAAGGCTCCACCCACTACAGAAAAGTACAGGAGGGGGCGGAGACAAGACCAGTCCCTCTGCACAAGAAGAGAGAGCAGAGCTGTGGGAGGGAATCAAAGGCTCCACCCACTACAGAAAAGTACAGGAGGGGGCGGAGTCAAGACCAGTCCCTCTGCACAAGGAGAGAGAGTAGAAATACACAAAGATCCCCGAGATCCAGGAAGAAGACACATGAGGAATGAATGTAGAGCCTCCATCATATCCAGCTGGATGAACCTCAACGTGACACTCCCCCCGGCTAGGGCTCTCATGGGGCCCCAGGTGAATGTGGGGCCCCTGGGCTGTGCCCAGGGGCGCCCGCTCGGTAAGATGGCCCTCAACCTGCCGACGTCTTCCACAAATGGCCGATTCCTTGGCAAAGGTCCCACCTCCAGGTTCTTCGCACGCCATCGTGTAAAGTAACGACTTGGCCAAAGAAGGGCTCCATATGCTTTTCTCATTTAGACGACCTCATAAAAAAAAAATGTTTCTTCCCCACCCCCCACCATTATCCCCCCCCCCATAGGCATCCTACGGTCAAATGATTGAGGGTCTAAATAGCTGAAAGGTAAATAGGCAATGAGCCAATCCCTCCAACATGGTTCACCGACGAGCAGTCATGTGACAAGTGAAAGCGTGTCACCGCGCGCCGATTAGCCGGAACAGAAAATTGTGAAATGTAAAAATGGAGACGCTGGGAAAAGCTGCAGGAATGTCGCCATTGTTTCCCGAAATATAAGCACTTTACTGCGGCCTTTGTTAGGACCTTTGTAGCCTCACAAAAGGAGCCTTAAAGTGGACCTGTCAGGTCTCCATGAATAAGTTCCTGACGTGTCACAACATATCTCAGCAGGAAGAAATTCCACTTCTTATCATTAAAGGTTCCTTTAATCTCGTGCATTGTGGGTTCACTTACTTTTTCCTTCCATATCCCTTCTAAATGTTTTTTTTCCTTTGTCTGAATTTCTCACTTCCTGTTCCTCCTCGGTAAGCTTCCCGAGCCGTTCTGGCTGGGGGGTTAGTCAGCGTGCTTGATCCTCCCTTAGGACTACATCCCTGCGAGGAGACGCTGTGCTGGGGGTTAGTCAGCGTGCTTGATCCCCTCCCTTGGGACTGCATCCCTGTGGGGAGACACTGTTCTGGGGGTTAGTTAGTCAGCGTGCTCGCCCCCTCCCATGGGACTACATCCCTGCGGGGAGACGCTGTGCTGGGGGTTAGTTAGTCAGCTTGCTGGCCCCCTCCCATGGGACTACATCCCTGCGGGGAGACGCTGTGCTGGGGGTTAGTTAGTCAGCGTGCTGGCCCCCTCCCATGGGACTACATCCCTGCGGGGTGACGCTGTGCTGGGGGTTAGTTAGTCAGCGTGCTGGCCCCCTCCCATGGGACTGCATCCCTGCGGGGAGACGCTGTGTTCACCAAACTGTTACCAGAAGGTCGTAAGCGCAAAATTGTCCCCAATGTCTTTGTATGATGGAGGATTACGGGGACCCTTCACTGGAGACCCCTGAACTCCATGATTTGGGGAGGGGCACATATGTTTGGCCATACAGTGTAACCAATAGAAGAGGTGTTGAGTCAGTAGACAGGGAGAAAATCCTGAAGAGATGTGGTATTTATGGGACACTTCACTGGAGACCCCTGAACTCATCATTTGGAGGGGATCCACGTCCAATAGAGTGTATCTACCTTTCCTTCACTCCTCTATGGCTTTATTCAGTGTTGAAGCTGAAGGGACCCCCGGTGCTCCAGGTGGGTGTGGAGGAACCGATGAGTCCATAGGAGTCCAGCTCTTGACCACTCAGCTCTGGTCTACAAGAGGTCCCCAGCCCGGTGTAGACTGGGAATACTGGCGACTTACCTTACAAAGAACTTCGCTGCCTGTGGAGCAAAAAGAAGGTTAGTAAATTGCCCTTCTGGAAGTCCCAATGAAGTGGGCCTCTTGCTTGGACCTCCATGGGCCAATCCCAGCCTCCCGTTATGGCCGGTAGCCCTCAGCAGGTCTGTGAGTAGCTGCTACTAATTACTAATGGAGGTAGAAGCAAATCTACTGAGGAAATGAAGTCATTCTCGGATCCAGTCAATGACTGTCTCTCCTAATAATTAGACGGTAGTCCCGAAATTGTGCGGATTAACGGGCCCCACAGATGGCAGACAATGGGCACTCTTTAATACCCCGACCTGTTCCCCCCCCTCATTTCCTGACTATAAAGATCCATGAGATGAAGTCGGGTGATCCTTATAATTAAAAGCAAACCGCGAGAGGCTTCTTCTTCTTCCACCCGAGCAGCCAGACCCCAAATCCCTGCGCCGCATTTTTGAGGTCAATTATCAGAATTTGGCTACCAGTACCGGGGGGGGGGGGAGGGGGTGGAAAGCTCTGCGAAGCCAATCAACTTAACCAAACAGGACCATGTTATCCAGGAACTCGGCAATGCCGGCAATATGCTCTGTTTATTTAGATAATGCCTCGTGTTTAGTCATCTTATTGTTCCCTCCCGGTGAAGGAGAAGACTTGAAGATCAGACAATATTGACATTCGGATTGTGAGAACACTTCCAGCGATCCTTCCTATTGTGGCCCTTGGGAACACCCTGCGTTGTCACCCTGTCACACCGGCTTCACACCCAACGCACCGTCTATCGCCGCCATTCTCAGCCAGGGTTCCATGGAATCCCAGGGTTCCTCCGATGGTTGCTGGTGGTTCCTTGAGCTTTGGCTGATTGACCTCCCATCTGGTGGGTTCTTCATGGATCCAGGTCCAGTGATCTTCATGCCCCTTTCCAGGGCAGCCATCAGAAATGTTGGGGCCCCTCGCACAGCTTTAAGCCTGGCCCCCAGCCCCACCGGCCTGACCATCAACATTCCTCAGGGCCCGCCCCCTGCCCGTTCCACCAAATCCGCCCACTGGCCATCTGGTGGAATTAGACCCTGTTGGCCCCGCGGAGGGTCCTGCTTGCCGCCTGGAGCCCATTCTCGGCCTGGGAACTTCGCTGTTGGCCCCTAGTAGTCCCCGAGGGTTCCTACTTCCCACCTGGAGCCCGGTCTCGGCCAGACCTTGGCGGTTAGCCCCCAGCCCCACCGGCCTGACCACCAAAATTCCCCAGGGCCCGCCCCCTGGTCGTTCCACCAAATCCGCCCACTGGCCATCCCCCTGAGTCCCCCACTTTTATTTTATCACTCCTACAGCTTAATATATGACTATGAACCCAATCCAACAAATAGATGGCCCCAAAGAGACAGCCCAATCCAGCAAAGAGACATCCTCACACATTTAGCAAAGAGACATCTCAATCCCAGCAAACGGACATCCCAATTCAGCAAAGAGAGAGCCCCATATATTCAGCAACACAACATTCCTTTGAGTGCGTCACTCACTCAACAGCTCAGTCTTTTTGGTTGGGGCCTGGGTGGCCGGGGGCCCCTCAGGGCACCAGGGCCCCCTACATGTGTATGGGCTGTCCCCCCCTGATGGCGGCCCTGCCAGTTTCACACGGGTGTTCCCTTTGTCCGTTTTTCCTCCATCCATAAAAAAGTGACCCCCACGTATTTCTATGGGCAAGCGGGTGCATTGACATCGTCCATTGACATCCACATTTTGAAACGGTAGCAAGCCCTTTTTTCTTCTGTTTGAAAAACGTAAGCAGACCTAAATGGATGTCAACGGACAAGTGGTCTGTATTTGCACCCGTAGTTAGGAGCCGGCACTTGCCAGCGTCCTAACAACCGATGACTCATCAGCTGTCAGCACCCGCTGGCGTCCTAACAACCAGTGACTCATCAGCTGTCGACACCCGCTGGCATCCCAACAACCAATGACGCATCAGCTGTCAGCACCCACTGGTGTCCTAACAACCAATGGCTCATCAGCTGTCAGCACCTGCTGACATCCTAACAACCAGTGATTTATCAGCTGTCAGCATCTGCTGGCGTCCTAACAACCAATGACGCATCAGCTGTCAGCACCCACTGGTGTCCTAACAACCAATGGCTCGTCAGCTGTCAGCACCTGCTGACATCCTAACAACCAGTGATTTATCAGCTGTCAGCATCTGCTGGCGTCCTAACAACCAATGACGCATCAGCTGTCAGCACCCGCTGGCGTCCTAACAACCAATGACTCATCTCCTGTCAGCACCCACTGGCATCCTAACAACCAATGACTCATCTCCTGTCAGCACACGCTGGCATCCTAACAACCAATGATTCATCTCCTGTCAGCACCCGCTGGCATCCTAGCAACCAATGACTCATCTCCTGTCAGCACACGCTGGCATCCTAACAACCAATGATTCATCTCCTGTCAGCACCCGCTGACATCCTAGCAACCAATGACTCATCTCCTGTCAGCACCCGCTGGCATCCTAGCAACCAATGACTCATCTCCTGTCAGCACCCGCTGGCATCCTAACAACCAATGACTTTTCTCCTGTCAGCACCCGCTGGCATCCTAGCAACCAATGACTCATCTCCTGTCAGCACCCTCTGGCATCCTAACAACTAATGACTCATCTCCTGTCAGCACCCACTGGCATCCTAACAACCAATGACGCATCAGCTGTCAGAATCTACTGGTGTCCTAACAACCAATGATTTATCAGCTGTGAGCACCCGTAAAAACAAATGTGAAAAAAAAACAGCGGGCCTGGTAGAAATTTTAAGGGGAACCCCATGATCAACCCCCCCCCCCATTTTTTAGATATATATTTTTTATTAAAGGGCCTGGAGGTCCCCAGGGCCCCGGATGGCTAACCCCCCTTTTTTTGTAATAATTTTTTTTAATTTTTTTTTTACATTTTTTTCTTTTTATTAAAGGGCCCAGAGGTCCCCAGGGCCCCGGGCTATCCCCTTTTTTATAATTTATGTATATATATATATATATATATATATATATTTTTTGTAAGGGGCCCAGAAGTCCCCAGGGCAACCCCCCTTTTTTTTGTTTGTCAGCACCCAAAGCCCCCCCGACCTCAATTTGCGACGGCAACAATCCCCCCCCCCCGCTCCTCAATTCGCGGCAGCCCCCTCAGCTTCTCAATTTGGGCCAGCAGCACCCCCCCCCCGGTTCTCTGCTCTGCTGTGCTCCAGGGGGCCCATGCCTGAAGCTGTGTAAGGGGCCCTATAATTCCCGATGTGGCGGCCCTGCCCCCACAGGAGGAACTGCCTAAGCGAGGGCCTTCATGGCAGGATCACCGGGAACTATTTTAAGCTGCAGAAAGTCCATAGGAGATTTATTGGATGGGGTTTCAATACAATGCACATGGTGAGAAGCTCACAGTGTGCGTTGAAATCAAAGGAAGCCATTTCAGTCCGGGGGGGAGGAGCCGGTACAACTGGAGGACGGAGGTCAGATTTATTCAGAATGAACACAACTTTATTAATGACATGAACATGATAAATCATACATGCAATTGTAATGATGGGGGGGGGGGGGGGGGGGGGGGGGGGGGGGGGGGTTGGAAGGGACACGGGAACAGCTGGAACAGATCTGGAAGTTTATTGGTTTTCTTCTATTTAATCCCTCACTGTGATTCTTGGCCGGACCCTCCATCTTTGTGTATAATTCTATATTAATCTGGGGCCCCCCGATGTTCTGGGACCCGGGGGGGGGGGGTGTAATGTGATGGCCGGAGAAGAGACGTGTTCTTCCTGGAACCCGGGATACAGATCTGTGCAGTGAGACTTCCTGTAATAAAGACCGCCCACTGCTGCTACCTCTCCTTGTGCAGATGGACTGGTCTTGTATCCGCCCCCTCCTGTAGTTTTCTGTAGTGGGTGGAGCTTGCTGAGTCTCTCCCACAGTTCTGTTCTCTCCTTATGCAGGAGGGCTAGTCCTGTCTCCGCCTCCTCCTGTAATTTGTGGAGCCTTTGATTCCCTCCCACAGCTCTGCTCTCTCTCCTTGTGCAGGGGGACTAGCCTTGTCTCCACCCCCTCCTGTAGTTTTTTGTAGTGGGTGGAGCCTTCTGAGTCCCTCCCACAGCTCTGCGCTTTCTCCTTGTGCGGGGGCTGGTCTGCTCCCTGCCTCCTCCTGTAATTTGTGGAGCCTTTGATTCCCTCCCATAGCTCTGCTCTCTCTCTCCGTGTGCAGGGTGACTGGTCTTGTCTCCGCCCCTCCTGTAGTTTTTTGCAATGGGTGGGGCTTACTGAGCCCCCAGTGCTGCTCCCAGGGAGAACATGCAAACTCCATGCAGCTTGAGTCTTGTCCAGGATTCTAACCAAGGACCCCAGTGCTGCTCCCAGGGACAACATGCAAACTCCATGCAGCTTGAGTCTTGCCCAGGATTTAAAACCAAGGACCCCAGTGCTGCTCTCGGGGAGAACATGCAAACTCCATGCAGATTGAGTCTTGCCCAGGATTTGAACCAAGGACCCCAGTGCTGCTCTCGGGGAGAACATGCAAACTCCATGCAGATTGAGTCTTGCCCAGGATTTGAACCAAGGACACCAGTGATGCTCTCGGGGAGAACATGCAAACTCCATGCAGCTTGAGTCTTGTCCAGGATTTGAACCAAGGACACCAGTGCTGCTCCCAGGGAGAACAGGCAAACTCCATGCAGATCGAGTGTTGCTCTGGATTCTAACCAAGGACCCCAGTGCTGCTCCCAGGGACAACATGCAAACTCCATGCAGCTTGAGTCTTGCCCAGGATTTAAAACCAAGGACACCAGTGCTGCTCTCGGGGAGAACATGCAAACTCCATGCAGCTTGAGTCTTGTCCAGGATTTGAACCAAGGACCCCTGTGCTGCTCCCAGGGAGAACAGGCAAACTCCATGCAGATCGAGTGTTGCTCTGGATTCTAACCAAGGACCCCAGTGCTGCTCCCAGGGACAACATGCAAACTCCATGCAGCTTGAGTCTTGCCCAGGATTTAAAACCAAGGACCCCAGTGCTGCTCTCGGGGAGAACATGCAAACTCCATGCAGCTTGAGTCTTGCCCAGGATTTGAACCAAGGACCCCAGTGCTGCTCTCGGGGAGAACATGCAAACTCCATGCAGATCGAGTCTTGCCCAGGATTTGAACCAAGGACCCCAGTGCTGCTCTCGGGGGAGAACATGCAAACTCCATGCAGCTCGAGTCTTGTTTGGGAAATCTTAAGAGCTGATTTAATTTTTTCATTGAAGGGAAATGTACTGAGAAGAAATGTCAATGATAATAAATAAGTTATTAATACACCAAATAATAATAAATCTATATATAGAACACGCCTCCCAGCCACTCCCACTAATTGGAATCGGATCGGCGGCGGCGGCTCGGGGCGTTCTTCTCTCGCCCTATTTTCACATGCGTGGGAAATGCGAGGTCACAGGAGCTGACACTCCGATCGCCGGGAAATGTCCCCACCCCCCCCCCCCCCACCCCCATTCTACACAATGGGAAATACCCGATCTCCGGAAAAACCTTCCAAATATCACAAATCAGAAGATCCGCGTTCATTCAGCGCTACACAAATATCTCGGGCCAGATCCGCAAAGAATTACGCCGCCGTATCTCCCGATACGCCGACATCATTCCACTTTCCCGCCGGCGTACCTTTGTTTTGTATCCAGAAAACGCGGTACGCCGGAATGACGCTAAGAAACGGCTGACGTAACGTTATTACACCGTCGTCTCTAAGGCGCATATTTACGCCGGACGCTAGGTGGCGCTTCCGTCTATCTCCAGCGTAAAATATGCAAATGAGCGAACGTACGAGCGGCCGGCGCATTCCCTTTACGTCGTTTGCGTAGGCGTATCTCCGGCGTAAAGCTACCCCTGCTATAGTGAGGCGCAGCCAATGTATGGACGTCGGGGCCGCGTCGTATTGGACGGCGGCGTTTACTTATGCCGGTCCAGAATGGGGCTGGGGGCGTAAGTTACGTTCACGTCGTTTTCATTGACTATTTGCGACGTGATTTCACTCATGCGCGCTGGGATACGTTCACGGCCGGCGCATGCGCCGTTCGAAAAATACGTCGTTTGCGTCGGGTCATTGATGGTTTTAATTAGGGTTGTCCCGATCCCGAGTATTTGAATGAAGGTCACTTCCTGTTATTGGGTGACAACGCTCTGTCCCCGTCTCCCAATCTCTCTCCTGTGTTGTCACCCCGTCACATGACTTCCTATGGAGGCTCTGAGTGGTCCTCTCAGCACACATTACACAGACACAACCCACTGGTGTCACCATCAGGAATCTCCCCCCCACGGGGACATCACTGAGTGTATGGAGACAGGAAGTGGCTGCAGGAGATTCCTGGAGAACAATTGGTAGACAGGGACAGAACGTTGTCACCCGATAACAGGAAGTACCTCAATAAGTACCTCTGTGGCGGGATCACCGGGGATTATCACTAAATATTATAGACTGACATTTGCGATGACACGGACGCGTCACGACTTGTGGGAGATTTTAGAGATCGGTTCCCATCCACTCCCACAACCCAAATAAAGGCGCGGCCTGTTGTGGGAGACCACACCCACTTCCATCTGCGTTCTTCACATACAACAATCCTGACATTCCTCGCCGACAAGTCAGCAGTGACAAATCTCCCCCCCCCTCCCCCCCCCCCCCGGGATCAGAGAGGAGAAGGTTCACCTGTGGGAAGATTTCCAGTCTGAGAATTATAGGGTGCTTTATATTTATACAATAGTGAGGTTTGTAGAAATAATTCAAATAATAATATTTATAATAACAATGAAAATTATAATAATAATGATGATGATGATATTAATATTAATAATAATAATAACAATAATAATATTATAATAATGATGATAATAAGAATAATGATAATAATGATGATAAAAATAAAAATAACAATAATAATAATGAAAATAATAATAATAATAATGATGATGATGATGATGATGATGATGATGATGATGATGATGATGATGATGATGATGATGATGATAATAATAATAATAATGATATTAATAATAATAATGATAATAATAATAACAATAATACTAATAATAATAATGATGATAATAATAATGATAATGATGACGATGATGATAATAATAATACTAATAATAATAATAATGAAAATTATAAAAATAATAATAATAATGATAATGATGATGATGATAATAATAATAATGATAATAATGATAATAAAAATAATAATAATAATAATAATAATAATAATAATAATAATAATAATAATAATAAAAAAAAAATAATAATGAAAATTATAAAAATAAAAAAAAACAATAATAATAATGAAAATTATAAAAATAATAATGATAATAATAATAATAATAATAATAATGATAATGATGATGATAATAATAATAATAATAATAATAATAATAATAATGATAATAATGATATTAATAATAATAATAATAATAATAATAATAATAATAATAAAAATAATAATAATGAAAATTATAAAAAAAAAAAAAACAATAATAATAATAATAATAATAATAAAAATTATAAAAATAATAATGATAATAATAATGATAATGATGATGATAATAATAATAATAATAATAATAATAATAATGAAAATTATAAAAATAAAAAAAACAATAATAATAATAATAATGAAAATTATAAAAATAATAATGATAATAATAATGATAATAATAATAATGAAAATGATAAAAATAATAATAATAATAATAATAAAATAAATAAATAATAATAAAAATAAAAAAAACAATAATAATAATAATAATAATAATAATAAATAATAATAATGATGATAATTAATATTATTATAAAAGTCTAAATGTGTATCTAAAACACACAAATAAAATCCCTCGCCTGCACAACACGCTGAATATCTTTTATTTTCCAGAGGAAGAAATTCCCGATCTGATGAGGGACACTCGGGTCACACTGCCTTCTATGGGGGGCTACGCTGCCTTGCAGGGGTGCCCCATGGAGCCCCGGTGTTGCCGCCCTTACATGGGAGCTCCTGAGCGGGACTACAGATGTATGGGGACTAGTAGTCAATCCCGTGTGTTGCATGCACATGTACTGACATTCAGCACGCTGATAGGAGGAGAGAGCAGAGTGAACCGATTGATGTTTGATCTCCACGGGGACACGGTGACACAGGGACATGGGGACACATGGAAACAGAGATACAGGGATACAGGGATACGGGGACATGGGGACACGGGGACACAGGGACACGGTGACACAGGGACATGGGGACACATGGACACAGAGATACAGGGACACAGGGATACAGGGACATGGGGACACGGTGACACAGGGACACGGGGACACAGAGATACAGGGACACAGGGATACAAGGACATGGGGACACAGGGACACAAGGACACAGAGACATGGTGCCACAGAGACACGGGGACAGAGAGACATGAAGACACAGGGACACAGAGACACGGGGACACAGGGACACGGTGACACAGGAACACAGGGACATGGTGACACAGAAACACGGAGACACGGGGACATGGGGACACAGGAACACAGGGACATGGTGACACAGAAACACGGGGACACAGGGACATGGGGACACAGGAACACAGGGACAAAAGGAAACGGCGACACAGAGACACGGGGACACAGGGACACAGGGATACAGGGACATGGGGACACTGGGACATGTGACACAGGGATACAGGGACACAGGGACATGGGGACACAGGGACACAGTGTCACTCCCCCGACCTTTAGCCCTGTGCAGCCAGAATAATCTGCCAGTGTTTTCCCTTTAATAAAAGCTCCGCACTCCGCGTTCCGCCCGCGTCCCGAAAATTCTGCAGTTTCATTCCAGAGTTTAATCGCTTCCAGCTGCCTGCAGATACAACGGGGGCCAGAACCGCACAGAATCGCAGCGCCTGTCAGGGAACCGAAATGAAAACAGGCCGTGTAACCCCTGCAGCACCCGCGGGGGGGGGAGTCAGGGCCGTCTATAGCATCATGGGCCCCTGGGCAAAGTAATGCTCTGGGGCCCCTACAAGCCTTCCCCAATTTACACCCCGACTCTCAGGAATGAAAGTACGAGATTTCTACTTTACAGCGTGTCACTTACCACCGGTCCCCTGCCACCAGATACAGCGTGTCACTTACCACCGGTCCCCTGCCACCAGATACAGCGTGTCACTTACCTCCGGTCCCCTGCCACCAGATACAGCCTGTCACTTACCACCGGTCCCCTGCCACCAGATACAGCCTGTCACTTACCTCCGGTCCCCTGCCACCAGATACAGCGTGTCACTTACCTCCGGTCCCCTGCCACCAGATACAGCGTGTCACTTACCTCCGGTCCCCTGCCACCAGATACAGCGTGTCACTTACCACCGGTCCCCTGCCACCAGATACAGCGTGTCACTTACCACCGGTCCCCTGCCACCAGATACAGCGTGTCACTTACCACCGGTCCCCTGCCACCAGATACAGCGTGTCACTTACCACCGGTCCCCTGCCACCAGATACAGCGTGTCACTTACCACCGGTCCCCTGCCACCAGATACAGCGTGTCACTTACCACCGGTCCCCTGCCACCAGATACAGCGTGTCACTTACCACCGGTCCCCTGCCACCAGATACAGCGTGTCACTTACCTCCGGTCCCCTGCCACCAGATACAGCCTGTCACTTACCACCGGTCCCCTGCCACCAGATACAGCCTGTCACTTACCTCCGGTCCCCTGCCACCAGATACAGCGTGTCACTTACCTCCGGTCCCCTGCCACCAGATACAGCGTGTCACTTACCTCCGGTACCCTGCCACCAGATACAGCGTGTCACTTACCACCGGTCCCCTGCCACCAGATACAGCGTGTCACTTACCACCGGTCCCCTGCCACCAGATACAGCGTGTCACTTACCACCGGTCCCCTGCCACCAGATACAGCGTGTCACTTACCACCGGTCCCCTGCCACCAGATACAGCGTGTCACTTACCACCGGTCCCCTGCCACCAGATACAGCGTGTCACTTACCACCGGTCCCCTGCCACCAGATACAGCGTGTCACTTACCACCGGTCCCCTGCCACCAGATACAGCGTGTCACTTACCACCGGTCCCCTGCCACCAGATACAGCGTGTCACTTACCACCGGTCCCCTGCCACCAGATACAGCGTGTCACTTACCACCGGTCCCCTGCCACCAGATACAGCGTGTCACTTACCACCGGTCCCCTGCCACCAGATACAGCGTGTCACTTACCTCCGGTCCCCTGCCACCAGATACAGCCTGTCACTTACCACCGGTCCCCTGCCACCAGATACAGCCTGTCACTTACCTCCGGTCCCCTGCCACCAGATACAGCGTGTCACTTACCTCCGGTCCCCTGCCACCAGATACAGCGTGTCACTTACCTCCGGTCCCCTGCCACCAGATACAGCGTGTCACTTACCACCGGTCCCCTGCCACCAGATACAGCGTGTCACTTACCACCGGTCCCCTGCCACCAGATACAGCGTGTCACTTACCACCGGTCCCCTGCCACCAGATACAGCGTGTCACTTACCACCGGTCCCCTGCCACCAGATACAGCGTGTCACTTACCACCGGTCCCCTGCCACCAGATACAGCGTGTCACTTACCACCGGTCCCCTGCCACCAGATACAGCGTGTCACTTTCCTCCGGTCCCCTGCCACCAGATACAGCCTGTCACTTACCTCCGGTCCCCTGCCACCAGATACAGCGTGTCACTTACCACCGGTCCCCTGCCACCAGATACAGCCTGTCACTTACCTCCGGTCCCCTGCCACCAGATACAGCGTGTCACTTACCTCCGGTCCCCTGCCACCAGATACAGCGTGTCACTTACCTCCGGTCCCCTGCCACCAGATACAGCGTGTCACTTACCACCGGTCCCCTGCCACCAGATACAGCGTGTCACTTACCACCGGTCCCCTGCCACCAGATACAGCGTGTCACTTACCACCGGTCCCCTGCCACCAGATACAGCGTGTCACTTACCACCGGTCCCCTGCCACCAGATACAGCGTGTCACTTACCACCGGTCCCCTGCCACCAGATACAGCGTGTCACTTACCACCGGTCCCCTGCCACCAGATACAGCGTGTCACTTACCACCGGTCCCCTGCCACCAGATACAGCGTGTCACTTACCACCGGTCCCCTGCCACCAGATACAGCGTGTCACTTACCTCCGGTCCCCTGCCACCAGATACAGCCTGTCACTTACCACCGGTCCCCTGCCACCAGATACAGCCTGTCACTTACCTCCGGTCCCCTGCCACCAGATACAGCGTGTCACTTACCTCCGGTCCCCTGCCACCAGATACAGCGTGTCACTTACCACCGGTCCCCTGCCACCAGATACAGCGTGTCACTTACCACCGGTCCCCTGCCACCAGATACAGCGTGTCACTTACCACCGGTCCCCTGCCACCAGATACAGCGTGTCACTTACCACCGGTCCCCTGCCACCAGATACAGCATGTCACTTACCACCGGTCCCCTGCCACCAGATTCAGCGTGTCACTTACCACCGGTCCCCTGCCACCAGATACAGCGTGTCACTTACCACCGGTCCCCTGCCACCAGATACAGCGTGTCACTTGCCACGTCACCTGTCACTAGCCAATCAGGTGCTCGGCCGGGTCTGTTGCCTGTCACCTGATTGGCTGAAATGACAGGAACTGTGATTGGACGCCGCCTATCAGGCTTCAGGACAGAAGACATCAAGGAGGATATCGGACATTACCACAGGCTGGCGCCACACACCGCCCAAAATTCCTGATGGCGGTCCTGGCAGCATTTGATGGGCACAGTGGGTGCGTTTGATGGGCACAGTGGGTGCGTTTGATGGGCACAGTGGCAGCAATTAATGGGCACAGTAGCAGCAATTGATGGGCACAGTGGCTGCGTTTGATGGCACAGTGGCTTTGTTCGATGGCAGGATTTGGGGCACAGTGGCAGGATTTGGGGCACAGTGAGGCTGCTATAGATGTTTTTTTTTTCAGTTTGTTTGCCCCCCCAAAATATTGTGAGCACCATCCGCCACCGGTGACAACCCTCTGTCTATGTATCCAAATAGTCATTCTGCGTTGTCACCCTGTCAAATGGGCTTCTTATGGACACTACAAGTGGCCATTTTTAATGCACCCGATTGGCTGTTGTCACCATCGGGGAAACCCACCCTGAGAAGTTTAGACGTTGCTGAAGTGCATGTAGACAGGCTGCAGGAAACCAGCAATGAAAAGTGACAGATGTCAGTGATGCGCAGTGCCTGGAACCGCCCTCAGAGTTTAGCGTCTAATTTAACCTCCAGTTTGCCGCATGCTGACCGGGAAAAAACACGTTTCGCTCACGTCCGTCTCCCTTGTAAAGTGAAGCTCCATGGAAGGATCCTGACAGACGTGCGATGATTCAAATACATTGGATGAGCCAAGAGACCTCCTGACATTCCCTGCTTAGGAATCGCAGGCGTCACAGCCAGACGTCCTTTGTTCTCTCATCAAGAGAGCGTTTCACCATGCGCGCTCATCAAGAATCACCCGAAAATTCCATGTGGTTGGAGGACCCCCGGGGAGAGATGAGACCCAGGAGAACGAGGGAAGATGGCTCCTGGAGGAGATGAAATCTATTGAGGACATTCAGGTCTAAGGAATACATTGGAAGCCGAGTTCTGCCGAGTTCTGCCGACTACTTCCCTCCCGGACTCTGTCATCCCCGCCTCAACCCTACTGAACACTTTTAGACCTCAACCCTACTGATGTGGAGAAACTGGAGAGTCCTGCACAGAGCCCTGACCTCAACCCTACTGAACCCTTTTAGACCTCAACCGTACTGGTGTGGAGGAACTCAAGAGTCCTGCACAGCGCCCTGACCTCAACCCTGCTTTTGGAAGACCTTTGGTGTAAGGTCTTCTCATCCAACATCAGTACCTGCCCTTAACCCTACAGAACAACTTTGGGATGAGTTTAAAGGTGATGAGGAGCTTTGAGGTCAAGGAGGAACTGGAGAGCCCTGAACAGAGCCCTGACCTCAACCCTACTGAACCCTTTTAGACCTCAACCCTACTGGTGCGGAGGAACTCAAGTGTTCTGCACAGAGCCCTGACCTCAACCCTCCTGACCGCCTTTGGACCTCAACCCTACTGGTGCGGAGGAACTCAAGTGTTCTGCACAGAGCCCTGACCTCAACCCTACTTTTGAATATCTGAGTATGGCGCTGGAAGTGGGGAGAGATCTCTCGCCTTCATAAGAATCTGCTCTTTAGCCTGGAAAAATGAATCCTCAGGAGGACATCATGGGGTATATCTGCATCGAGATGGCGGGGTTTAGGAAGTCTATGGATACGGTCAATAGTCAGCTCAATTGGAGAGAGCTCAGGGAGCATGCTGGAAAACATTGTGCTGGCAAAATTGAGTATGGCGGCGTACACACGTACGAGAACCTCGACGGGCGGAACACATCGTTCCGCCCGTCGAGGTTCTCGGCCGGCCGTCGAAATCGGCTACCCGCCCGTCGGGAATGGCAACCAGCCATTCATCCTGACGGGCCGTCAAGCAAATAGAGAGCCTGCTCTGGGGCTCAAGAATGCTGGCAAGGTTAAGTTAATGGAGGGCCTTAGGTGTACCAAGATGGCCGCCGCTCACCTCAGTACACGGAGCGCTGTCTTCTATAGGGTGCCCCCTCCGTTCTGTCGGCTCGTCTTGCCTTCCTTCCGGTCCAGAAGAGCGGCAGTAGTTGGGCTTGGAAACGGCCGTTGTTTGGTCCGCGAAAGCGGCGCTCTAGTGCGGTGTGCGCGGGGGCCCCGTAGGCCTCAAGATGGCGTCTGCCCGGGGCTTCAAGAACTGAGAGGCAGCCTCGGATGTGTCCGATGGGGGTCCCCGTACGTCCCGCGTCCGCAGAACGCGAGTCTGGTGGTCTCTAGGCCGCAAGATGGCGGCGGGACGCAGCGACTGGAGCCGGCTTCAGCACGGGCTACACTGCAGACAGTCTTCCTAGCGGCACAATTCAGGTGGGTAAGTGTGCTTGGGGCCACTGGGAGCAAGGATGGGGGATTTGGTGGACAGTTCGGTGTAAACTGACTGAGGATGGCTTTAGCTTTTCCTCAGGCCTGGTGGAGCTCCACAAAAACGCGTCTATCCCCGCTCACGTCCGGACACACTCCCCCGTACTTTTGGAAGTACTTTGGTATAAGGTCTTCTCACCCAACATCAGTACCTGCCCATAGCCCTACAGACCACCTTTGATATGAAGAACCTTTTCTGTTCCAGCATGACTGTGTCTATTTGTGAAAAGCCAGCTCCATAAAGACATGGTTTGGCCAGTTTGGTGTGAAGGACCTGGCGTGTCCTGCACAGAGCCCTGACCTCAACCCTACTTTTGAAAGACCTTTGGTATAAGATCTTCTCACCCAACATCAGTATCTGCACTTAACCCTTACGGAACACCTTTGGTATGAAGAACCTTTTCTGTTCCAGCATGGCTGTGTCCCTGTATGCAAAGGCAGCTCCATAAAGACATGGTTTGACCAGTTTGGTGTGGAGGAAGTTGAATGTCCTGCACAGAGCCCTGACCCCAACCCTACTGAACACCTTTGGACCTCAACCCTACTGGTGCGGAGGAACTCAAGTGTCCTGCACAGAGCCCTGACCTCAACCCTACTGAACACCTTTGGACCTCAACCCTACTGGTGTGGAGGAACTCGAGTGTTCTGCACAGAGCCCTGACCTCAACCCTACTGAACACCTTTGGACCTCAAATTTACTGGTGTTGAGGAACTCAAGTGTTCTGCACAGAGCCCTGACCTCAACACTACTGAACACCTTTGGACCTCAAATTTACTGGTGTTGAGGAACTCAAGTGTCCTGCACAGAGCCCTGACCTCAACCCTACTTGTGTGGAGGAACTCAAGTGTCCTGCACAGAGCCCTGACCTCAACCCTACTGAACACCTTTGGACCTCAACCCTACTTGTGTGGAGGAACTCAAGTGTTCTGCACAGAGCCCTGACCTCAACCCTATTGAACACCTTTGAAATTAACTGGAATGACCCAATCCACCAATTTCAGACACAGTGGGCCACACAGGGAACCCCATAAACCAGACCTTGACCTCAGCCTGCCGAATAAAAATGTAAAATATACTTACCTTACATCTTGGCTCTCAGCCACTTACTGTAGGTTTCGGTGTTATTGGGCCTCACTATGAGATCAATGGAGAGCGAAGGATCCCAAATCCCAAGAATTTCTATCACAATGCAGGAGAACCTTCTCAAATACTATGGGGTCCTCCTGCATTGTGCTGGAAATTCTTGGGATTTGGGATCCTTCGCTCTCCATTGATCTCATAGTGAGGCCCAGTAACATCAACGACACCTACAGTAAGTGGCTGAGAGCCAAGATGTAAGGTAAGTATATTTTACATTTTTATTCGGTCAAGGTCTGAGGTCAAGGTCTGCTTTCCCAGCATCCCATGAGAAGACACTGTGATGTCACCCTCATCTAGGTACATCGCAAGTCATTGACAATTTGTGTACTTTGTGTAGCTTTTACTGAGTGTGTTTATTCTGGAGGTGGAGGGTTCCCAAACAAGCAGACCTCGTGATTTTATAGACCTCACATAGATAAGAAATGTAAAGAAACTGGATGACGGTAAAAGAAAAAATCTCTTCCAGAGCAGTGAAATGTGATTGGATTTGGTGTCGCGCCATTCTGATACACAGAGGCAGGGCCGGCCTTTGGGGTGTGTGAGCTGTGTGGCCGCACAGGGCGCCATGGGCAACAGGGGCGCCGTGAGGCCATTACAGCGTGCAGAATGTAAGTAACCCCCCTCCTCTCTCTCTGTCACCACCCTCCTCTCTCTCTGTCACCCCCCTCCTCTCTCTCTGTCACCCCCCTCCTCTCTCTCCGTCAACCCCCTCTCTCTCTCCGTCACCCCCCTCCTCTCTCTCTGTCACCCCCTCTCCTCTCTCCGTCACCCCCCTCTCTCTCTGTCACCCCCCTCCTCTCTCTCTCTGTCACCCCCCTCCTCTCTCTCTCTGTCACCCCCCTTCTCTCTCTCTCTGTCACCCCCCTTCTCTCTCTCTCTCTGTCACCCCCCTCCTCTCTCTCTGTCACCCTCCCTCCTCTCTCTCTGTCACCCCCCTCCTCCTCTCTCTCTGTCACCCCCCCCTCCTCTCTCTCTGTCACCCCTCTCCTCTCTCTCTGTCACCCCCCCTCCTCTCTCTCCGTCACCCCACCTCCTCTCTTTCCATCACCCCCCTCCTCTCTCTCTCTGTCGCCCCTCCTCCTCTCTTTCTGTCACCCCCCCTCCTCTCTCTCTGTCACCCCCCTCCTCTCTCTCTGTCACCCCCCTCCTCTCTCTCTGTCACCCCCCCTCCTCTCTTTCCATCATCCCCCTCCTCTCTCTCTCTGTCGCCCCTCCTCCTCTCTCTCTGTCACCCCCTCCTCTTTTCTTGTCACCACCCTCCTCTCTCTCTCTATCACCCCCCCTCCTCTCTCTCTGTCACCCCCCTCCTCTTTCCTTGTCACCCCCCTCCTCTCTCTCTATCACCCCCCCTCCTCCCTCTGTCACCCCCTCACTCTCTCTCACCCCCTCCTCCCTCTGTCACCCCTCCTCCTTCATCTCTGTCACCCTTCCTCCTCCCTCTCTGTCGCCCCTCCTCCTCTCTCTCTGTCGCCCTTCCTCCTCTCTCTCTGTCGTCCCTCCTCCTCTCTCTCTGTCGCCCCTCCTCCTCTCTCTCTGTCACCCCCTCCTCCTCTCCCTCTGTCACCCCCCCTCTCTCTCTCTGTCACCCCTCACTCTCTCTCACCCCCTCCTCCCTCTGTCACCCCTCCTCCTTCAACTCTGTCACCCCGCCTCCTCCCTCTCTGTCACTCCCCTCCTCTCTGTCAGCACCCTCTCCTCTCTGTCCCTCTCTCACCCCCTCTCCTGCCTCCTCCCCCCTTTATTTCACCTCCCTTCTCCCACCTCTTTCCCTCCTCAGAGGATGGGGGCCCCACGAGGTAGGCTGTATGGGGCCCCAATTATTGCTGACAGCCACCCTATGAGTTTGGATGTGTCTTGCCAACACACTTTGTGTATGTTTAGGTGACCAGGGGGCGAGGGGTGAAGATGGGGGGGGGGGCGCCACAGGATTAGCTCGCACAGGGCACCTGAACACCTAAGGCCGGCCCTGCACAGATGACCTTCCCGTCTGTTTGGTAAGCAGAGCTCTGTGTTGTTCATGGAGGATTGTATAATGTGTAACCACAGAGCACAACGTTCCTCTGGGGAGATTGTGGATCACTGACCTTTATTTCTGGCTTTGTCTGCATTTCCCTTTATTCTTGGAGCGCCGACATGAAATGAGCCGGAGTCACGCAGGTACATGCCGGGGCGGACTACCTAAGGCAGGAGAGTTGGAGCTTTTCTATTCACTTCAATAACTCGTTATAAACAAACTCTACTCCGTATTATACCGGAAAAAGCAAAGCCGACCAGCAGAAATGAAATATACGACACCCCATTCCAAACCCAGGGCTTTTAATTTGGATTTGCCCCCCCCCATTGCCAATATTATGGCACTACCAAAAAGTGCCCCCCCACACACACACACACATACCCACACCATGGCCATTAAAATTGAGTTGCTGTGCCCCCACCCATCTATGGCAATTAATATGGAGTTGCCACCCCATCCTCATGACCATTAATATGGAGTTGGCCTCTTTGTGGTTATAACTAGTGTTGAGCAGAATATGCCATATTCGATTTTGCGATATATCTCGAATATATAGTCGAATATTCGAGATATATTCGCTAAATACGAATATTCGTGATATTTTTTGAACATGAAATGATTGCGAAATTTCGCTATTGCGAATGCGAATGCGAATTGCGAACGCGAATGCGAAATTTCGAGAAATGCGGAATGGAACACTCTGATTGGCTCAGAATATTCGTGATATATTACAATACACAATAATTGTGAATATTCGGCAAATGCGGAAGGAGCACTCTGATTGGCTCAGAATATTCGTGATATATTACAATACAAAATAATTGCGAATATTCGAGAAATGCGGAAGGAGCACTCTGATTGGCTCAGAATATTCGTGATATATTACAATACACAATAATTGTGAATATTCGGCAAATGCGGAAGGAGCACTCTGATTGGCTCAGAATATTCGTGATATATTACAATACACAATAATTGTGAATATTCGAGAAATGCGGAAGGAGCACTCTGATTGGCTCAGAACATTCGTGATATATTACAATACAAAATAATTGCGAATATTCGAGAAATGCGGAAGGAGCACTCTGATTGGCTCAGAATATTTGTGATATATTACAATATAAAATAATTGCGAAATTTCGAGAAATGCGGAATGGAGCACTCTGATTGGCTCAGAATATTCATGATATATTACAATATAAAATAATTGCGAAATTTCGAGAAATGCGGAATGGAGCACTCTGATTGGCTCAGAATATTCGTGATATATTACAATATAAAATAATTGCGAAATTTCGAGAAATGCGGAATGGAGCACTCTGATTGGCTCAGAATATTCGTGATATATTACAATACAAAATAATCGCGCGATATCGCTATTGTCGAATAATCGCATTGCGATTTTTCGGGAATATAAAATGAGCGCTGCAGCTACTCGGCCCAAGGTCTCTAATCATACCAGCAATGCTTTTAGACGTCGATGGAGATCTCTAGGATGTGATCTGTTCTAAAAAAATTTTTAAAAAATACGAATATTCGAAATAGCGAATATTCACCGCGATATTCGTGTTATTCGCGAATACTCGAATATGCAATATTCGTAGCGAATATTCGCAATGCGAATATTCGTGAGCAACACTAGTTATAACATCCTCCTCTCTTCTAAAAAGATGTTCCACAAAATCTTGGAGGGTCTCTGTGGGGATTTGTGGATTTGTGCCCATTTGTGAAGTCAGCTACTGGATGAGAAGACCTGGCTCACCATCGGCATTCCAATTCATCCCAAAGGTGTGCAGTAGGGTTGAGGTCAGGGGCTCTTGAGTTCCCCGCACCAATAGAGTTGAGGTCCAAAGGTGTTCAGTGGGGTTGAGGTCGGGGCTCTGTGCAGGGCTCTTGAGTTCCCCGCACCAGTAGGGTTGAGGTCTAAAGGTGTTCAATAGGGTTGAGGCTCAGGACTCTCTGCAGGACATTTGGGTTCTTCTCCCATTGCACCCATATGAGCCTGTTGGACATCCCATTCAAAAACCATAGCCCCCCTCTTTTGTGGCTATACCATCCTCCACTCTTTTAGCAAGACTCTCCACAAAATGTTGAAGGTGTCTGTGTGAGTTACCCCCCCATTGTTATCATTATGGCACTACCAAAAAGCCCCCCTCCTCACACACCCACCCACACCATGGCCATTAATATGAGGTTGCCATGCCCCCAACTACAGCAATTAATATGGAGTTGCCACCCCATCCTCCTCATGACCATCATTATGGCTTTGGCCCCTTTGTGGCCTTTAAAACCATCCGCTCTGCTAAAAAAGACATTCCACACGATTTTGGGGGGTGTCTCTGGGAATTTGTGCCCATTTGTGAGGTCAGCTTCTGGATGTGAAGACTTGGCTCACCATCAGCATTCCAATTCATCCCAGAGGCATTCAGTAGTGTTGAGGTCCAAAGGGGTTCAGTAGGGTTGAGGTCCAAAGGCATTCATTAAGGATGAGGTCCAAAGGTGTTCAGTAGGGTTGAGGATCAGGACTCTCTAGGTTGTCATCGGCATTCCAATTCTTCTCAAAGGTGTTCAGTAGATATGAGGTCATGGCTCTGTGCAGGACACTGGAGTTCCTTTACACCAAACTGGTCACACCATGCCATGTGTTTAGGGAGTTGACTTTGTACAGGGGGGGGTCACAGACATGGTGGAACAGAAAAGAGTCTTCACCAAACTGTTACCACAAGGTTAGAAGAGCACAATTGTTTCCAATGTCTTTGTATGATGGATAGTTACCAGAACCCTTCACTGGAGAATACCTGACCGCCATCATTGGGAGGGGGTGGGGGTCTCATACTTTCAGCCATGTAGCATTTATATTTATACCATACAATATATTTGCAGTGAAGCGGTTCTCCTCGGAGTGACATCTCGCTGAGTGGGTTACAGAAATGTTTGCTGATTTGTGGTTGCTCGGTGCCGAAGCCGCCGGAATAAGCAAAGTAAGAGTTACGGCTTCTGGAAAGGTTCCCCCATTTCATGAATCTGGTCAGAATCTCGTGAGTCTGGCAGGATCTGATCCTTCTTCTTCTTTTTAACCCTTTGCTATTCTGGCAGTCTGTATTTCCTCCTTCTCTTCCCTAAGATCTGTGTATTTCTCTAGCTCTGGTCTTTGTCTCTTGGCTTTCCACACCTTTGTGGTTTTGTCTCTGTGCTGGAGGCTTCTTCAGGACTTCGCCTCTGCCACTTGGTGCCGGTGCATTGACTGGGCTTCATATAACTGCGTACTGACCCAATGCCAGCTTCCTGCTTTTGTACTTCACCCTTATGGCCTCTCCGTAATTCCAGAACAGCCACTGTGCCCATCAAGGAGACAAAGGAGTGGCTCAAAATTTATGGAGGGAGATGAAACTTTGAGTTTCCAAGAGACAGCCAAGAAACCTTAAGGATTTAGAGAAGATCTAAGAACACCATCCCTACAGTCAAGCACAGAGGTGGAAACATGATGCTTTGGGGCTGTTTCCCTGATAGGCCGCGTACACACGATCAAATCTGTCTGCTGGAAACGGTCTGCTAGACCGTCCCAGCAGACAGATTCGATTGTGTGTACGGGTGAGCCGACGGATTTGGCCACCCGACAGATTTCAAAGCAGACAGATTTGTTCAAATCGGTCGGACAGACCGTTTTGAACAAATCTATTGCCTCGTGTGTACGAG
The DNA here is from genome assembly GCA_029574335.1 of Rana kukunoris. Classification (NCBI taxonomy): domain Eukaryota; kingdom Metazoa; phylum Chordata; class Amphibia; order Anura; family Ranidae; genus Rana; species Rana kukunoris. Next base: position 928,870 of record CM056057.1, read on the forward strand.
GCCATAAAGGTCCAGGCCAACTTTGCCGCATTGAGGGGCCAATGGGCGGGGCCATGTATTGTAAGATCTTGGACGAGAACCTTCTTCCCTCAGCCAGAACACTGAAGATGGGTTATGGATGGGTCTTCCAGCATAACAATGACCCAAGGCAACAAAGAAGTGGATCAAGAAGAAGCACATTAAGGTCATGGAGTGGCCTAGCCAGGCTCCAGACCTTAGTACTATAGGAAATTTATGGAGGGAGATGAATCTTCGAGTTGCCAAGAGATAGCCAAGAAACCTTAAGGATTTAGAGAAGATCTAAGAACACCATCCCTACAGTCAAGCACAGAGGTGGAAACATGATGCTTTGGGGCTGTTTCTCTGATAAAGGTCCAGGCCCGACTTTATGGAGTGGCCTAGCCAGTCTCCAGACCTTAATCCTAAAGAAAGTGTATGGAGGGAGATGAAAATTTGAGTTGCCAAGAAACCCTTAAAGATTTAGAGAAAATCCCTCCTAAAATGTGTGGAAACCTGATCACCACCTACAAGAAATGTCTGACCTCTGTGCTCCCCAACAAGGAACCTCCCCCAACTACTAAGGGGGTCAAATACTTATTTTACTTTTCAAACACTTGTCTGAGGGACCTGGCCTTTTTTTTTACAAAAGCAGTCCAAAAAAAAAAAAAAATCAAATATTTGACATCATAATTTTTTTTCATATCTCGGGAAGTTATTCCGTAAGGCAGCAAAAACTCAAATTCCGCATCATCTGCTTTTAACCAGTTAGCAACCACCTGCCAAAATATAACGGCGGCAAGGTGGTTGCTTAACTCTGGGATCACGTTATATAACGTCATTCCAGAGTCGCGCTCCCACGCGCCCCCTGGGGCGCGCACACGGGAATGTCCGTGACCGCCGGGTCCAGAGGACCCGGCGGGTCACGGGTCACGGTAAATCGCCGCTGATAGCGGCGGTTTACCACGTGATTGCGCCGTCCAATGACGGCGCGATCAGATGTAAACAGACCGGCGTCATTTGATGACGCCGGTTCCTCCCTCCTCTCTCTGTACCGATCGGTACAGTGTGAGAGGAGAGGGGAGGGAGCGGATGTCAGCGGCAGTGCTGTGGGCTGGATCTGTGACAAATGTAGTCACAGATCCATCCATCCATCCCTCCCTGCTCAGCCATCCCTGCTGCAATACTCTGCAATGATGGGCAATACTCTGGGGGGCAATACTCTGGGGGGCAATACTCTGGGGGGGCAATACTCTGGGGGGGCAATACTCTGGGGGGCAATACTCTGGCAATACTCTGGGGGGCAATACTCTGGCAATACTCTGGGGGGGCAATACTCTGGCAATACTATGGCAATACTCTGGGGGGCAATACTATGGCAATACTCTGGGGGGCAATACTCTGGCAATACTCTGGGGGGCAATACTCTGGCAATACTCTGGGGGGCAATACTCTGGCAATACTCCGCAATACTCTGGGCATACTCTGCAATACTCTGGGCATACTCCGCAATACTCTGGGCATACTCCGCAATACTCTGGGCATACTCTGCAATACTCTGGGCATACTCTGGGCATACTCTGGGCATACTCCGCAATACTCTGGGCATACAGCGCCCCTGTCCCCGTGAGCTCGCATGCAGAAGCGAACGCATACGCAAGTCCCGCCCACATATGAAAACAGTGTTCAAACCACACATGTGAGGTATCGCTGCGAACGTTAGAGCGAGAGCAAACATTTTGGCCCTAGACCTTCTCTCCAACTAAAATGATGTAACCAGTAAAAATATTTAAAGCGTCACCTATGGGGATTTTTAAGTCGCGAAGTTTGGCGCCATTCCACGAGCGTGTGCAATATTGAAGGGTGACATGTTGGGTATCTATTTACTCGGCGTAACTTCATCTTTCATATTATGCAAAAACATTGGGCTAAATTTAATGTTTTTTTTTTTAAAAGCACAAAACTGTTTTATTTCCAAAAAAAATGTGTTCGAAAAATTGCTGTGCAAATACCATGCGCGATAAAAAGTTGCAACAACCGCCATTGTATTCTCTAGGGTCTTTGCTAAAAAAAGCATATATAATGTTTTGGGGTTCTATGTAATTTTCTAGCAAATAAGTGTTGATTTTTACATGTAGGAGAGAAATGTCAGAATTGGTCTGGGTGCTCCAGAACGCCTGATGGCGCTCCCTGCATGTTGGGCCTCTGTATGTGGCCACGCTGTGTAAAAGTCCCACACATGTGATGGTGCTCCCTGCATGTTGGGCCTCTGTATGTGGCCACGCTGTGTAAAAGTCCCACACATGTGATGGTGCTCCCTGCATGTTGGGCCTCTGTATGTGGCCACGCTGTGTAAAAGTCCCACACATGTGATGGTGCTCCCTGCATGTTGGGCCTCTGTATGTGGCCACGTTGTGTAAAAGTCCCACACATGTGATGGTGCTCCCTGCATGTTGGGCCTCTGTATGTGGCCACGCTGTGTAAAAGTCCCACACATGTGATGGTGCTCCCTGCATGTTGGGCCTCTGTATGTGGCCACGCTGTGTAAAAGTCTCACACATGTGAAGGTGCTCCCTGCATGTTGGGCCTCTGTATGTGGCCACGCTGTGTAAAAGTCCCACACATGTGATGGTGCTCCCTGCATGTTGGGCCTCTGTATGTGGCCACGCTGTGTAAAAGTCTCACACATGTGGTATCGCCATACTCGGGAGGAATAGCAGAATGTGTTTTGGGGTGTAATTTGTGGTATGCATATGCTGTGTGTGAGAAAAAACCCACTAATATGAAAATTTTGTGGAAAGAAAATAAAAATGAAAAAAATCTTGATTTTGCAAAGAATTGTGGGAAAAATGAAAACTTCAAAAAACTCACAATGCCTCTTTCTAAATACCTTGGAATGTCTTCTTTCCAAAAAGGGGTCATTTGGGGGGTATTTGTACTTTTCTGGCATGTTGGGGGTCTCAAGAAATGAGAGAGGCCGTCAGTACATCAGGTGTGATCAAATTGATCAATTTTCAGTAATTGGTACCATAGCTTTTAGACCCTATAACTTTCACCCAGACTAAATAATATCTAAATTGTTTTTGTTTTGTTACCAAAGATATGTAGCAGTATACATTTTAGGCCAAGTTTATGAAGAAAAATTACTTTTTTGCAATTTTTTTTTAATAGAAATGAAGAAAAATTCTTTTTTTTTACAAAATTTTCGTTCTTTTTTCATTTATAGTGAAAAAAATAAAAACCGCAGAGGTGATAAAATACCACCAAAAGAAAGCTCTTTTTGTGGGGAAAAAAAGGACAAAAATTTCATTTGGTTACAGTGTTGTATGACTGAGTTATTGTCGTTCAAAATGTGAGAGCACCGAAAGCTGAAAATTGGTCTGGTTATTAAGTGGGTTTAAGTGCCCAGTGGTCAAGTGGTTAAGATAGGTGGGGGTGGGGACTGTTCTTAGTAATATAAAAACGTGACCTCGTCTCGCGTCGCCTCGTGTTTTAGATATTATAGGCATGCTCATTACACCTGTATACTTTTCTTTCTTTTTTTTTTGAAGAGATGAAAGTAAAATGATGTTCAGCGATGTAACAATTTCTTCACACGCCCTGCGAAGCCATTAACCTGAAGAAGGGACAAGCTGTGGTTAACATAATAATCGCACAATACTAGACGCTCCAATTAGGAGTCAAGGACACCGACATGATCACATAAATGCTACGCAACATCCAGAATAAAATCTTCTGTCTTACCGCAGGATTTTTTTCATACATCACAGGATATTGCAGTAGGAACAATAAAAGAAGAGAGCTATAGAAGGAGTGTAAATTAGATGGGATCAATGTGGTGGGAAATTCTGTAATGAAAGAGAAAAAAAAGTAACAAGCAGTCCCCAGCCTTCGCCACCTGCTGGTTAGATCTCAGCACTGCATTGCACACCTGCCCTAATCAAGAAAGTTGAAATAGTCTGCTGGACATTTAGCCAGTGTCTTTTTGTCAGGTCACCTGTGGCCAGGTGACAAATGCGCCCCCGACGGAGACAGGGGTGCACCGCAAGGTAGAGAACCCAATAGCCGACTGCTGCGGATGGACAGGAAGCGTGAACCCAAGATTCCCAAAGGGCGTGGAGTCTAAGGTCCAGCAGGTGTTCACCAGAGCCTCTAGTGATGATGATGATGGCCTTCGCTGCAACTGAACCCAGGTCGCGGCCCCTGGAGTGCCCCAGGTCACGCTCCGTAGGGAGAGAGGGGAAGCAGCCACTGAGGACACAAGGGATAGTGATGGGTAAGCCGAGGTCGGGGCAACAGGCAGACGAGGGTAACCAAGGGACAGGCCAAAGGTCAGGGTCACAGGCAAACAAGAGTAGACAGAGACGAGCCAAAATCGGTACACAGAAAGGTTAACGTAGTACACGGCAGACAGGAACACAAAGCTAACAAACAAAGTTGAACAGCAAAGCAGACCTGCAGTGCAACAGTTAATATAGACTTCCTGGGATGGCCTGGGGTGGGGCCATACAGGGGAGGAGAGATGATAAAAGGCAGCCAGAAAAAGAGTCAGGCCTCTAATGGACACATGGAGGAGAAGGTAAGCTGCCAGACATTATTGCATGTCCATGACACTTTTCAGCCAGTGTATGTTCATACCCTGGAATACTCATGTGAATTGTTTGGACTGAGATTATATTCAGATTATACTAATCATCTTCCTGTTAACTCTGCTATGGTCATAAGTACCATCTTAGCCAGTGGCGGCTGGTGATCAATTTTCTTGGGGGGGAGGGTGGTTGGCCCATGGCACCCCCCAGCCCTCAAGTCTCCCAGCCACCCCCCCAGCCTGCCAATTAACCACATAACCCACCTCCAAATGCTCGCTTGATCGCCGCTTCCCCCAGCTGCTCAATCACTTGCCCATCGCCCTCCAGGCCCCCTGCCAGCTCCGCACTTACCCCATATAGGCCGTGGCTTCGGTAGCTTCCCCCCTGCTTCTCCTCCCTCCTCCTGGTGGATGCTCCTCCTCCCGGCCAATCAGGAGTAAGGACTCGCGGCCAATTGAAAAATAGAGAAAAATGGCGGCACATCTGGAAATAAAATCAAATTATTGAAATGTCCATAAAATCAAGAGAACAGAACATACATCAATCCAATAAGGTGCTCAGTGGGTGTATAACACACAAACGTCTTTACTCATCACACAAACTTGCAGCCAATTGGGTTCTTAGGACTCCCGGCCAATCGGGGTCTCAGGACCTGCTTCCCGATTGGCCTGGGAGGAGAAACAGGAAGACATTTGCGAATAATAATTCACTAACGTCACCAGGGATGGACTGGCCATTGGGACTACATGGAGTTTCCCGGTGGGCCGATGGCTCAGTGGGCCGGCTTCAGTGACAGCGGACTGCCGCCCCTCCGTTCCTTTGTCTCTTCCTTTTCCCGCAGCACTCACCTCCTCTTCCTCCCCGCAGCACTCACCTGGGGGGAACAGAGAAGCAGGAGGAGGACCAGAGGAGCAGGGGGGGCGACAGAGGAGCATGGGGGAGGGGACAGACCGCTGACTCAACAGCTATGGCCTGGGAGTTTCTCGCTTCTGCCTAATCTTGTCCCATAAGGGGGGGGCACCAAACTGATTCTTTGCCCCGGGTGAAATAATGTCTAGCTTCCCCACTGGTACTGCCTATAAGAGTACCAGTACCAGCCGTTCTACTCTAATAAAGTAGAACGGCTAGTGGCTAGTGAAGTGGGAGAGGGGGCTTGGGTGGCTGGTGGGGGGGTGCGGGAGTTGTCTGGCCGCCATGGGAGAGACTTGTCAAAGTGGGCCAGTCTGGATGAAGTCCAGGGCCAAATTTTTGTCCCTGTCCAGCCCTGAATGTCACACAACTGGGTGGTCCTTGGGCGCAGTGCTCTGCGCCCCCACCCTTTTTTTTAAGCCAATTAGAGCCGGTGGCTCTAATAATGTGCTAAAAAAGAAAAAATGGAATCCAGGTGTCCGACACCCTGCATGTAGGTTAGGGTCTGGGCGCATGGATTAGGGGTGCGGCGTCCCTGCGTCCTGCACGAGCGGCGGCCATTGATATTGGCTGTTTCAAAATATTCCCACCAAAACCAGACAAATGTTGCCCAGTACGGTGGATTTACCACGTAGAGGACATTAGATCCAAGAACACGAAACTAGAAAAGTTCAGCAATTCTTGGATCCGCTTTCCCTTAGGATTACGATTAGATTGCATTCCACCGATTTCACCTTTTGTCTAAATTTCATCAAGATTAGGGTCCGGTTTCACCATGCGGTGCTGGTTAGGCAATATGGTTATAAAAAAAAATATCTACCTGTGAGAAAAAATGTTTCTCTTTTTTTTGGCCTGTGACCACCCCCCCCCCCCCCCCAGTTGCAGCAACATCTGGGGGGGAAATTACAGCATTATAATCATTACGATAGGCAGGCAACACATGGGCAATCGTTAAAACAAGCAGGCAACTAATAGGCAGTTAGAACAATATGTAGGCAACAAATGGGCAGACGTTACAATAAATGGGCAACAAATGGGTAGATGTTACAATAAATGGGCAACAAATGGGCAGATGTTACAATAAATGGGTATCAAATGGGTAGATGTTATAATAAATGGGCAACAAATGGGTAGGCGTTACAATAAATGGGCAACAAATGGGCAGACGGTACAATAAATGGGCAACAAATGGGCAGACGTTACAATAAATGGGCAGATGTAACAATACATGGGCAACAAATGGGCAGATGTTACAAAAAATGGGCAACAAATGGGCAGACGTTACAATAAATGGGAAACAAATGGGTAGATGTTACAATAAATGGGCAGACGTCACAATAAATGGGCAACAAATGGGTAGATGTTGCAATAAATGGGCAACAAATGTGCAGATGTTACAATAAATGGGCAACAAATGGGCAGATGTTACAATAAATGGGCAGATGTAACAATACATGGGCAACAAATGGGCAGATGTTACAAAAAATGGGCAACAAATGGGTAGATGTTACAATAAATGGGCAACAAATGGGCAGACGTTACAATAAATGGGAAACAAATGGGTAGATGTTACAATAAATGGGCAGACGTCACAATAAATGGGCAACAAATGGGTAGATGTTGCAATAAATGGGCAACAAATGGGCAGATGTTACAATAAATGGGCAACAAATGGGCAGATGTTACAATAAGTGGGCAACAAATGGGCAGATGTTACAATAAATGGGTATCAAATGGGTAGATGTTATAATAAATGGGCAACAAATGGGTAGGTGTTACAATAAATGGGCAACAAATGGGCAGACGTTACAATAAATGGGCAACAAATGGGCAGACGTTACAATAAATGGGCAGACGTCACAATAAATGGGCAACAAATGGGTAGATGTTGCAATAAATGGGCAACAAATGGGCAGGTGTTACAATAAATCGGCAACAAATGGGCAGATGTTACAATAAGTGGGCAACAAATGGGCAGATGTTACAATAAATGGGTATCAAATGGGTAGGTGTTACAATAAATGGGCAACAAATGGGCAGACGTTACAATAAATGGGCAACAAATGGGCAGACGTTACAATAAATGGGCAGATGTAACAATACATGGGCAACAAATGGGCAGATGTTACAAAAAATGGGCAACAAATGGGTAGATGTTACAATAAATGGGCAACAAATGGGCAGACGTTAAAATAAATGGGAAACATGTGGGTAGATGTTACAATAAATGGGCAGACGTCACAATAAATGGGCAACAAATGGGTAGATGTTGCAATAAATGGGCAGATGTTACAATAAATGGGCAACAAATGGGCAGATGTTACAATAAGTGGGCAACAAATGGGCAGTAAGTGGGCAACAAATGGGCAGATGTTACAATAAATGGGCAACAAATAAGAAATGGTTACAATTGTGAAACAACCAGGCAATTGTTTTGGAATGTGGGCAACAAATGGGCAGTCATTAGAATGTTTGGGCAATAAATAGACTCTCTTTACAACATACAAGTAATCAATGGGCAATCCTGATAATAAATGAATGACAAATAAGCACTTGTAAGAATTGTGCAACAACCAGGCAATTGTTTTGATATGCGGTCACAAACAGGCAGTCATTACAGAATATGGGCAATAAATGGGCTATTACTGCTATATATACAAGCAACAAAGGGCAATCAGGACAATACATGGAAAACTAACAATAACAACAATTATGCAACAATCAGGCCATTGTGACAATATGTGGGTAACAAACGGGCAATTATTTTGTTATGTGGGCAACAAATGAACAGTTGATACAATAAATGGACTACCATTACAATAGGCACGCAACACATGGGCAATCATGACAGGGTGTGGACAACAAAGGGGTACTTGCTAAAATGGACATCAACAGCAAACAATCATTACACTAGGTGGGCAGCAAACAAGTAATCATTACAATGCGCAGGCAGCGCACAGGCAACACTTACAATATGAAGGCAACAAACAGGCAATCATTGGACTATATGGGTGACAATTAGCTATTCATGACAATATGAAGGCAACAAATGGGCAGTTGATACAATACACAGGCAACAAGTGGGCAGTCATCAAATAGCTAGCCATGACAATATCAGTGACAGTATGTGGACAACAAGCAGGCAGTTATTTTGAAACGTAGGGCAACAAATGGGCAGCCGTTACAATACATGGGCAATAAATGGACGATCATTACAAAATTCAAGCAACAAATGCGCAATTGGGACAATATGCGGCCAACAAACGGATGATTGCTATAATTCACAGCAGCAAACAGGCAATCTTTGCAATATATAAGCAACAAACAAGCAATGGGCAACAAGTGGGCAGTCATTTTGATATATGGGCATCAAATAGCTAGTCATGACAATATGCAGGCAACAAACAGGAAACTGTTTCAATACCCAAACAGAAATGAAGCAATCGCTACAACGGTGCAACAAATAGGCAATTGTGACAGCATGTGGACAACAAGCAGGCCGTTGTTTTGTGGCAACAAACGGGCAGCCATTACAACACATGGGCAATACATGGACTATTATTACAAGACACAAGCAACAAATGCGCAATTGCTACAATATGCGGGCAACAAACGGATAATTGCTACAATTCACAGCAAAAAAAAATGCATTCGTTGCAATAGGTGAGCAACAAACAAGGAATGGGCATTAAATGGGCAGTCGTAAAAATAAGAAGTCTTAGTCACAATATCTAATCCCACATTCAGTTTTTGGCAGAAGATCAGATCCAGGATCGGCGAAAGGAGCTCCTGTGACTCTCGGGAGACACACGATCGGGATTTCCAAAGGGAAAAAGTTAGTTGGAAATTCCGATTGGAAAATTGAGAACCTGCTCTCAATCTATTTCTGTCAGAATTCCCGACAGAAAAAGTCAGGTGGAGCGTACACACGGTCGGAATTCCCAACCAAAAGCTCCCATCTGACTTTTTCTGTCAGACAGATTTCTCACCGCTCCAGGTGAGCCCCGTGTGCAATCAAGGGTTGTTGAACCACCAAGGTGCTGGCAATGCTAATGATAGCAAATGGAAGGACGAAGACTGGACAGCCGCACTCCAAAATTACTTAAAATAAGTTGTCTTTTATTTTCAACTGTACACACAGTCACTGCAACCCACAAAATACAGTATGGCCGACGCGTTTCGCACTTACAGTCAGTGCTCAGTCATGGCACATGACTGTATTTTGTGGGTTGCAGTGACTGTATGTACAGTTGAAAATAAAAGACAACTTATTTTAAGTAATTTTGGAGTGCGGCTGTCCAGTCTTCGTCCTTCCATTTGCTGACTTTTTCTGTCCCGATTGTGTGTACGGGGCTTTAAAGTTAATTTCAACTTTGAAAACCACCAAAGAAACCACCTTAATTTCGCCTCCCCCTCCATTAACTTGAATGAATTTTGCTAAAATATGGAACGTTTCCCAAAATTTTTAATTTCTTGCCAAAATTTTGGTGAAGCCAAAACTGTCATCAATCGTTGCAAAAGGTGAGCAACAAACAAGCAATGGGCATTAAATGGGCAATCGTAACAATACGAAATCTTTGTTACAATATCTAAATCCACATTCAGTTTTTGGCAGAAGATCAGATCCAGGATCGGTGAAAGGAGCTCCTGTGACTCTCGGGAGACATTTAAAGTCCATTATAACCTTGAAAACCTTTCAAGGTTTTGAGAGGAGCTTACAGTAGCTGGTAAAGTACATAAGCATTTAGTATCAGCATTGGGGAAGAGTAAAAAAAAACAAATGACGGTTTTGGCTTCAGCAAAATTTTGGCAAGAAATTGAATTTTAGCAAAATGCATTTGAGTTACCGGGGAAGGCGAAATTCAAAGAAACCACCTTAATTTCACCTTCCCTGTTAACTACAATGCATTTTGCTAAAATAAAGAACGTTTCCAAAAAATGTTGACTCTCGGGCGACATTTAAAGTTGATTGCAACCTTGAAAGCCACCAAAGAAACCACCTTAATTTCGCCTTCCCCCGTTAACTCCAACGCATTTTGCTAAAATAAGGAACGTTTACAAAATTTGTTCAATTTCTTGCCAAAATTTCGGTGAAGCCAAAACTGTCATCCATCTTTGCAATAGGTGAGCAACAAACAAGCAAGAAATGGGCATTAAATGGGCAATCGTAACAATACGCGGTCTTTGTTACAATTTCTAATCCCACATTCAGTTTTTGGCAGAAGATCAGATCCAGGATCGGTGAAAGGAGCTCCTGTGACTCTCGGGAGACATTTAAAGTCCATTTTAACCTTGAAAGCCTTTTAAGGTATTGAGAGGAGCTTACAGTAGCTGGTAAAGTACATAAGCATTTAGCATCAGCATTGGGAAAGAGTGAAACAACAAATGACAGTTTTGGCTTCACCGAAATTTTGGCAAGAAATAGAAAAATTTCGGAAACGTTCCTAATTTTAGCAAAATGCATTTGCGTTACCGGGGAAGACGAAATTCAAAGAAACCACCTTAATTTCGCCTTCCCTGTTAACTCCAATGCATTTTGCTAAAATAAGGAACGTTTCCAAAAAATTTCAATTTCTTGCCAAAATTTTGGTGAAGCCAAAACTGTCATCAATCGTTGCAATAGGTGAGCAACGAACAAGCAATGGGCATTAAATGGGCAATCATAACAATACACAGTCTTTGTTACAATATCTAAATCCACATTCAATTTTTGGCAGAAGATCAGATCCAGGATCGGTGAAAGGAGCTCCTGTGACTCTCGGGAGACATTTAAAGTCCATTGCAACCTTGAAAGCCACCAAAGAAACCACCTTGATTTCGTCTTCCCCCGTTAACTCCAACGCATTTTGCTAAAATAAGGAACGTTTACAAAATTTGTTCAATTTCTTGCCAAAATTTCGGTGAAGCCAAAACTGTCATCCATCTTTGCAATAGGTGAGCAACAAATAAGCAAGAAATGGGCATTAAATGGGCAATCATAACAATATGCGGTCTTTGTTACAATATCTAAATCCACATTCAGTTTTTGGCAGAAGATCAGATCCAGGATCGGTGAAAGGAGCTCCTGTGACTCTCGGGAGACATTTAAAGTCCATTATAACCTTGAAAGCCTTTCAAGGTTTTGAGAGGAGCTTACAGTAGCTGGTAAAGTACATAAGCATTTAGCATCAGCATTGGGGAACTGTGGAAAAAAAAATGACAGTTTTGGCTTCACCGAAATTTTGGCAAGAAATAAAAATTTTTTGGAAACGTTCCTTATTTTAGCAAAATGCATTTGAGTTACCGGGGATGGCGAAATTCAAAGAAACCACCTTAATTTCACCTTTCCTGTTAACTACAATGCATTTTGCTAAAATAAGGAACGTTTCCAAAAAATGTTGACTCTCCGGAGACATATAAAGTCGATTGCAACCTTGAAAGCCACCAAAAAAACTACCTTAATTTCACCTTCCCCCGTTAACGCCAACGCATTTTGCTAAAATAAGGAACGTTTACAAAATGTGTTCAATTTCTTGCCAAAATTTCGGTGAAGCCAAAACTCTCATCCATCGTTGCAATAGGTGAGCAACAAACAAGCAAGAAATGGGCATTAAATGGACAATTGTAACAATACACAGCCTTTGTTACAATATCTAATCCCACATTCAGTTTTTGGCAGAAGATCAGATCCAGGATCGGTGAAAGGAGCTCCTGTGACTCTCAGGAGACATTTAAAGTCCGTTGCAACCTTGAAAGCCACCAAAGAAACCACCTTAATTTCGCCTTTTCCCGTTAACGCAAATGCATTTTGCTAAAATAAGGAACGTTTCCAAAATTTGTTCAATTTCTTGCCAAAATTTCGGTGAAGCCAAAACTGTCATCAATCGTTGCAATAGGTGAGCAACAAACAAGGAATGGGCATTAAATGGACAATTGTAACAATACGCAGCCTTTGTTACAATATCTAATCCCACAATCCGGTTTTTGGCAGAAGATCAGATCCAGGATCGGTGAAAGGAGCTCCTGTGACTCTCAGGGGACATTTAAAGTCCGTTGCAACCTTGAAAGCCACCAAAGAAACCACCTTAATTTCGCCTTTCCCCGTTAACGCAAATGCATTTTTCTAAAATAAAGAACGTTTCCAAAATGTGTTCAATTTCTTGCCAAAATTTCGGTGAAGCCAAAACTGTAATTTTTTTTCCCACTCTTATCCCAATGCTGATGCTAAATGCTTATGTACTTTACCAGCTACTGTAAGCTCCTCTCAAGGTCGAGCAGACCCTACAGGCATTTTATCTCGGTGATCAATAGGCAAGGCGATCTTGCAGGGAAGGTAATACAAGCGCACAAAGAACCCCCTCAGGGGGGAGCAGATTTTATTGGTTGGCGTATATACACACGCCATTATTTCACCTGTGATTCCGTTAAGGGATTTGCGGTTTTAGAGGTCGCTACTTTCAGACCCAGCCCCCGCTACGGCGCTGCGCTTATTGTTGTTTATAAAGTTGCTTTTCTTTTTAAAATTAAAGTGGAAGCACTTTAGTTCCATAGCTGGCTAAGTTCTCCTCCTCGCGCAACCCCCACCCCCACCCCAGCATGTTTCACACCTTTAAAAGTCGAAGGAAACTCTGGGGAAGTCGCGAGGGCGAAAACAATGGCACATTTACAGGCTGAGGCTTTAGGCGCGATGGCGAAGTGGTTAAGTCCATCTGGGAGCTCCTGGATTAAATTGCACACAATCAGCTCATGTTCTCACAAAGCTTCTTACAGCTTCCACGGCAGAAAACACAAACATGGAAACAACAGACAGAGATTCAATTTCCTCCAACCCGCCCGCTGCCAGCGACTGCACAAACCGCTCCACTCCAAAAAAAAAATAAAAAATTAAAAACACCGGGGCGACGCTCGCCGGGCAGGCACGCGGTTATAGAAAAGCTTACATTGTGCATTTCAAAACACAACTTCTAGAAGCAGAAGTCGAAGAAGAAGAAAAAAAAAGAGAGAGAGAAAAAGCCGAAAGATATTTTTTGCCGTCGCCGGCAGATTTTTGTATAGTCTGCAGAACGTAAAATGTAACTACGACTTACACTCCAATTTACATATTCCTAATGTGACTGCCATAAATTACAGCCAGTGCAAAACGGTAAAAGATATTACACGTCAAACCGCGTCGGAATGAAGCAGAAGTTGGAACCGTACAACTAATCTGCTAACTCCCGGCTAAATCAGGAAATATTTTTATTTCTAACGAAGTCGTAAAATGCTCAGTTATATTCCTAGGAAGGGTTGGGCGAGCCAATCTGCTCACACGCTGTGTGGGGGGTGACTTGGTGGACACCTGACCATCATCCCCCATATAAGCAAGTTGGACATTCCATTCCAGAACCAGAAGGTAACCTAACCTACAGATAGTTATGCTACACAACCAAAAGGTTGTGGACACCCGACCATCACCCCCATATGAACTTGTCAACCATCCCATTCCAGAACCGGAAGGAGGCTGTTGGCCTAACGCCAAACAAGCCTTATTCTCGGGGGAAAAACACCGGAGACCTTCCCAACATAGGGACATTACAGATAGTTATGCTACACAACCAAAAGGTTGTGGACACCTGACCATTACCCCCATATGAACTTGTCAATCATCCCATTCCAGAACCGGAAGGAGGCTGTTGGCCTAACGCCAAACACGCCTTATTCTCGGGGTCATCGCCAGAGAGCTTCCCAACATGGGCACACTGCAGATAGTTATGCTATATGACCAAAATGTTGTGGACACCTGACCAGTACCACCATATGAACTTGTCCATTATCCCATTCCAGATCCGGAAGGAGGCTGTTGACCCAATGTCAAACATGCCTTCTTCACGGGGGGAAAAATACCGGAGACCTTCCCAACATAGGGACACTACGGATAGTTATGCTACACAACCAAAAGGTTGTGGACACCTGACCATCACCACCATATGAACTTGTCAACCATCCCATTCCAGAATTGGAAGGAAACTGTTGGCCTAACGCCAAACAAGCCTTCTTCTCATCGCCAGAGAGCTTCCCAACATGGGCACACTACAGATAGTTATGCTATATGACCAAAAGGTTGTGGACACCTGACCATCACCCCTATATGAGCTTGTTAGACATACCATTCCTGAATCAGAAGGAAACTGTTGCCCTTTTTTCCAACATGCCTTCTTCTTTGGGTCATCGGCAGAGAGCTTTTCAACTTGGGGAGCCTACAGATAGCTATGCTATACGGCTAAAAGGTTGTGGACACCTGACCATCACCCTCATATGAGCAAGTTGGACATTCCATTCCAGAACCACAATAAGGCTGTTGACCCAATGCCATACATGCCTTCTTCACGGGAGGATAACACCAGAGACCTTCCCAACATGGGGACACTACAGATAGTTATGTTACACAACCAAAAGGTTGTGGACACCTGACAATCACCCACAGAACCGGAAGGAGGCTGTTGCCCTTTTTCCCAACATGCCTTCTTCTTTGGGTCATCGGCAGAGAGCTTTCCAACTTGGGGACCCTACAGATAGCTGTGCTATACGGCTAAAAGTTTGTGGACACCTGACCATCACCCCCATATGAGCAAGTTGGACATTCCATTCCAGAACTAGAAGAAAGCTGTTGACCCAATGCCATACATGCCTTCTTCTCGGAGTCAACTCCAAAGACCTTCCCAATATGGGGATCCTACAGATAGCTATGTTATACGGCCAAATGGTTGTGGACACTTGACCATCACCCCCATATGAGCTTGTTAGACATCCCATTCCTGAATCAGAAGGAAGCTGTTGCCCTTTTTCCCCAACATGCCTTCTTCTTTGGGTCATTGCCAGAGAGCTTTCCAACAGATAGTTATGCTTTACGGCCAAAAGTTGCGGACACCTAACCATCACCACCATATGGGCTTATTGGACATTCCATTCCAGAACCAGAAAGAGGGTGTTGGCCTAACACCAAACAAGCCTTCTTCTTGGGTCATCACCAGAGAGCTTCCCAACATGGGCACACTACAGATAGTTATGCTATACGGCCAAAAGGTTGTGGACACCCGACCATCACCCTCATATGGGCTTATTGGACATTCCATTCCAGAACCAGAAGGAGGCTGTTGGCCTAACGCCAAACAAGCCTACTTCTTGGGGTCATTGCCAGAGAGCTTCCCAACATGGGCACACTACAGATAGTTATGCTATATGACCAAAATGTTGTGGACACCTGACCATCACCCCTTATATGAGCTTGTTTGACATCTCATTCCAGACCAGAAGGATGCTGTTTGCCTAATGCCAAACATGCCTTCTTCTCGGGGTCAACTCCAGAGACCTTCCCAACATGGGGACACTATAGATAGTTATGCTATACGATCAAAAGGTTGTGGACACCTGACCATCACTCCTATATGAGCTTGTTAGACATCCCATTCCTGAATCAGGAGACTGTTGGCCCAATGCCAAACATGCCTTCTTCTTAGGGTCAGCTCCAGAGACCTTTCCAGCTTGGGGACCCTACAGATAGCCCAAAGGTTGTGGACACCTGACTATCACCTCCATATAGGCTTGTCGCATGTATCAATATGGGTAGTTGAGCTACATGTGCAAAAGGTTGTGGACACACTCACTATTTATTAGCTCAGAGTGAGCATGTTGGACATCCCATTCCAAAACCAGAAGAAGGCTGTTGGCCTTATTCCCAACATGCCTTTTTCTCTGAGTATTTTCCCAACATGCCTTCTTCTTTGGGTCATTGCCAGAGAGCTTTCCAACAGATAGCTATGCTTTAGGGCCAAAAGTTTGTGGACACCGGACCATCACACCCATAAGGGGGTAATTTGACATTCCATTCCAGAACCAGAAGGAGGCTTTTGGCCTAACACCAAACAGGCCTACTTCTTGGGGTCATCACCAGAGTGAGCTTGTTGGACATCCCATTACAAAACTAGAAGAAGGCTGTTGGCCTTATTCCCAACATGCCTTCTTCTCTGAGTTTTTTCCCAACATGACTTCTTCTTTGGGTCATCGCCAGAGAGCTTTCCAACAGATAGCTATGCTTTACGGCTCGCTAAAGACCTTCCAACATGGAGGCCATATGTATAGCTAAGCTATATGGGCAAAAGGTTGCGGACACCTGACCATCACCCCCATATGAGCTTGTTTAACATTTCATTCTAAAACCACAAGGATGCAGGTTACGGTACAAGCAAATTTCGCTGAGTCGTCGTCAGAGACCTTCCCAACATGGAGGCCATATGTATAGCTAAGCTATGTGGACAACAGGCCATTACCCACATATAGCCTTTTTGTACATTTCATTCTAAAACCACAAGGAGGATGTTGGCCTTATTCCCAACATGCCTTTTTTTCTGAGTCATCATCAGAGACCTTCTCCATAAATATGGAGGCCATATGTATAGCTAAGCTATGTGGACACCAGACCATCACCCACATATGGACTTGTTGGACATCCATTCCAGAATCAGAAGGAGATGGTTGGCCTTATTCCCAACATGACTTCGTCTTGGGGTCATCACCAGAGACCTGCACAACATGGGGGCCCTACAGATAGCTACACTATACTGATATGAATTTGTTGGACATCCCTTTCCAGAACCAGCAGGAGGCTGTTGGCCTTATTCCCAACATATCTTCTTCTCTGAGTCATTGCCAGAGACCTTCCAGACCTTCCTAGCATTGGGGCCCTACAGTTAGCTATGCTTTATGGCCAAAAGGTTGTGGACACCTGACCATCATCCCCATATGGGTTTGTTGGACATCCCAATCCAGATCCAGAAGGAGGCTGTTGACCTTTTCCCAACACACCTTCTTCTCTGAGTCATCACATTCCCAACATGGAAGCAACATGGATAGCTATGCTATATGCACAAAAGTCTGTGGACGCCTGGCCATCATCTCATATGAACTTGTTGGACATCCCGTTCCAAAACCAGAAGGTTGTTGGCCTTATTCCCAACATGCCTTCTTTTTGGGGTCATCATCAGAGACCTTCCCAACACGGGGACCACAACCCGAGAACCTGTACGGGAAGCATGCAATGCATGTTCAATAAAATAAAATATTAAAATAAATAATACATAAATAACAAAAATGTATAATAATAAAAAAATAAAATAATAATAAGTAAAATAATACAAAAAAATATTAACTAAAATTATAAAATAGAATAATAAAATAATATAAATAATATGAAAAATAATACAAAAAAATATTAACTAAAATTATAAAATAGAATAATATAAATAATAAGAAAAATAATACAAAAAATATTAACTAAAATTATAAAATAGAATAATAAAATAATATAAATAATAAGAAAAATAATACAAAAAATATTAACTAAAAATATAAAATAGAATAAGAAAATAATATAAATAATAAGAAAAATAATACAAAAAAAATTAACTAAAATTATAAAATAGAATAATAAAGTAATATAAATAATAAGAAAAATAATACAAAAAATATTAACTAAAATTATAAAATAGAATAATAAAGTAATATAAATAATAAGAAAAATAATACAAAAAATATTAACTAAAATTATAAAATAGAATGATATAAATAATAAGAAAAATAATACAAAAAAATATTAACTAAAATTATAAAATAGAATAATATAAATAATAAGAAAAATAATACAAAAAAATATTAACTAAAATAATAAAATAGAATAACAATGTAAATGAACATAAACCTAGATGTCATGTCAGTAAGGCGAGTGTCTTTTTTTTTTTTGTGTCCTGAAGGGTTCTTTCCTTCCATATAGACTTTGTTCACAATTATTTTTCATTTTCAGGGAATGGTTCACACTTCCTTTTTCCTCACCTTCCTTCTTTCCCCCCGAGGGCGTCTGTCACCGCCATTCTTGCCACCTGCTTCAGTCAGGTGTGAGGACGTTTCTATGGTAACACTCCCTCAACTTGCGAAGGTTTGAAGGATGCCTAACTCCCCCCAACACCCCCCCCCACCGCCACCACCTCCCCCCCCCCCCCCGATCTCTGTTATTAACCACTTTCTGTCTTGGAGGCATCTTCATGGTTAAAAATTGACACACGTAACTCAAGAATGTGAAACGTGAAGAGCCCAAGGCTCCGAAAAAAGACCTGTGACCCGGTGTAATCTACTCGTTTCATCTGCAGCCCTTCAAAGGGCCCACCACCAAGAAATCTGCTGTTTATGTTTTCCGATACACGGCGTCACTTTTTCTTTATTTTTTGTTTTATCTTTTGCTCATCGCACCGGGGCGGAATATGACTTTGTTTTTTTTTTTTTGTTTTTTTTTTCGAGTTGCCACCAGCAAGAAGTGTCAGTTAGGCATCAGCAGATCAGAGGACGGGGTTCACGGGTTCTCCATGCGTTGGGTTGGCCATTAACGTGACATTTTTTTTTGGAAAATGCCTTTCTGGCCGGAATGTTAAACAGGTAAAGAATTAATTCCATTAAGATGCAGGTGGCGACTTGGGAGTGTTTTCCAAAACAACTCAAGGCCAAAAAACAAGTGACGTGGGAACTTCACCTCTGCGGCTCAAAGCAATGATGAGATTTTTTATTTCTTTTTTTTAAAGCAGATTCAAGAGGTGTCCATCACTTCATAAAAAAACAAAACACAAAAATAATAATATTTTTTTTCATTTTTTATTTATTTTTTCATTTTTAAGCAGAGCTCAAGTCTTGGGGTGGAGGCCAGTTAAATTCCTCCACCCTGTAGCTGCTGACTTTTTTCTTTTTTTTTAAAGCAGGGTAGATTCAAAACGTGTCCGTCACTTCACAAAAAAACAAAACACAAAAATAATAATATTTTTTTAAATTAATTTTTTATTAAATTTTTTTATTTTTTTTACTTTCAAGCAGAGCTCAAGTCTTGGGGTGGAGGCCAGTTAAATTCCTCCACCCTGTAGCTGCTGACTTTTTTCTTTTTTTTTAAAGCAGGGTAGATTCAAAACGTCTCCGTCACTTCACAAAAAAACAAAACACAAACATAATAATATTTTTTTTAATTAATTATTTTTTTTTAATTTATTTTTTTTACTTTCAAGCAGAGCTCAAGTCTTGGGGTGGAGGCCAGTTAAATTCCTCCACCCTGTAGCTGCTGACTTTTTTCTTTTTTTTTTTAAAGCAGGGTAGATTCAAAACGTGTCCGTCACTTCACAAAAAAAACAAAACACAAAAATAATAATATTTTTTTTTTAATTTTTTTTTTTTTTTTTACTTTCAAGCAGAGCTCAAGTCTTGGGGTGGAGGCCAGTTAAATTCCTCCACCCTGTAGCTGCTGGCTTTTAATAAACGGCGCTCTTCTGTGATTGGTTCCCGAAGTCTTCTGAGACCCGTCAAGGAGAACCTCCGCTTCCGACCACCTAAGGCAACCACAACGGAAAAAAATCAGGTAAAGCAGGAACAAAAAAACAAAACACAAAAATAATAATATTTTTTTTAATTAATTTTTTTTTTAAATTTTTTTTTACTTTCAAGCAGAGCTCAAGTCTTGGGGTGGAGGCCAGTAAAATTGCCTCCACCCTGTAGCTGCTGGCTTTTAATAAACGGCGCTCTTCTGTGATTGGGTCCCGAAGTCTTCTAAAACCCGTCAAGGAGAACCTCCGCTTCCGACCACCTAAGGCAGTGATGGAGAACCTCGGCACCCCAGATGTTTTGGAACTACATTTCCCACGATGCTCAACTACATTGCAGAGTGCCTGAGCATCATGGGAAATGTAGTTCCAAAACATCTGGGGTGCCGAGGTTCTCCATCACTGACCTAAGGTGACCACAACGGAAATGGGAGCGGGGTACCTGTCAAAAAATCGGGTAAAGCAGGAACACAAATTGTTTCTGGGCAGCCGCACTCTGAACAAATTGTAGCCTTGATTAAAAGAAGAACAGCACTACAAGTCACAGCAAGATAAAATAAAACCCGACGCGTTTCGCACTGAGACTAGTACTTAGTCATAGCTCAGGTACCCGCCCCCCTCCCCTCCTCCTCAAAAGCTTAATTTCACAAACAGGAGTCGGGAAGGAGGCCTTAAAGCGGAAAATTATTATTATTATTTTAAAGTATCTTTTTAACCACTTAAGGACCGCCTACTGAACATTTACGTCAGCAGAATGGCACGGCTGGGCACATCAACGTATATTTACGTTGGTTTCTAGTACCCAGCCGTGGGTCACGGGCACGCGCCCGCGGCGCGCTCCCGTGACCCGGTCCGAAGCTCCAGGACCGGGACCGCGGGACTCGCGGACCCGATCGCCGCTGGAGTGCAGCGATCGGTCCCCGGAGCTGAAGAACGGGGAGAGCCGTGTGTAAACACGGCTTCCCCGTGCTTCACTGTGGCCGCAGCATCGATCGCGTCATCCCTGTTATAGGGGGCCGTCACACCTACAGCCACACCCCCCTACAGTTGTAAACACACACAGGGAACACATAACCTCTACAGCGCCCCCTTGTGGTTAACTCCCAATCTGCAACTGTCATTTTCACAGTAAACAACGCAATTTAAATGCATTTTTTGCTGTGAAAATGACAGTTGTCCCAAAAATTTGTCAAAATTGTCCGAAGTGTCCGCCATATTGTCGCAGTCACGAAAAAAATCGCTGATCGCCGCTTTTAGTAGTAAAAAAAAAAAAATTAATAAAAATGCAATAAAACTATCCCTTATTTTGTAAACGCTATACATTTAGCGCAAACCAACCGATAAACGCTCATTGCGATTTTTTTTACCAAAAACAGGTAGAAGAATACGTATCGGCCTAAACTGAGGGAATGATTATTTTTTTATATATTTTTTGGGGGATATTTATTTTAGCAAAAAGTAAAAAATGTTGCATTTTTTTCAAAATTGTCGCTCTATTTTTGTTTATAGCGCAAAAAATAAAAACCGCAGAGGCGATCAAATACCACCAAGAGAAAGCTCTATTTGTGGGGAAAAAAGGACGCCGATTTTGTTGGGGAGCCACGTCGCACAACCGCGCAATTGTCAGTTAAAGCGACGCAGTGCCGAATCGCAAAAAAAGGGGCAAGGTCCTTTAGCAGCATTTTGGTCCGGGGGGCTGAAGTGGTTAAGTTATTAACCACTTCAGCCCCGGAGGATTTGGCTGCCAAATGACCGGGGCCACTTTTTGCGATTCGGCGCTGCGTCGCTTTAACTGACAATTGCGCGGTCGTGCGATGTGGCACCCAAACCAAAATTTACGTCCTTTTTTTCCCCCACAAATAGAGATTTCTTTTGGTGGTATTTGATCACCTCTGCGGTTTTTATTTTTTGCGCTATAAACAAAAACAGAGCGACAATTTTGAAAAAAAAAAAAGCAATATTTTTTTTACTTTTTGTTGTAATAAATATCCTCCAAAAAATATATATAAAAAAAATCATTTCCTCAGTTTAGGCCGATACGTATTCTTCTACATGTTTTCGGTAAAAAAAAATCGCAATAAGCGTTTATCGATTGGTTTGCGCAAAATTTATAGTGTTTACCAGATAGGGGATAGATTTATGGCATTTTTATTAATATTTTTTTTTTACTAGTAATGGTGGCGATCAGCGTTTTTTTTTCTCGGTACTGCGACATTATGGCGGACACTTTAGACACTTTTGACACATTTTTGGGACCAATGTCATTTTCGCAGTGAAAAGTGCTATAAAAATGCACTGATTACTGTGAAAATGACAATTTCAGTTTAGGGGGCGCTGAAGGGGTTAAGTGGGACCTCATGTGTGTTTCTAACTGTAGGGGGGGGCGTGGCTGCACTCGTGACGTCATTGATCGTCTTTCCCTATATCAGGGAACAGACGATCAGTGACACTGCCACACAGAAGAACGGGGAAGGTGTGTTTATTTACACTCGCCTCTCCCTGTTCTTCAGCTCCGGGGACTGATCGCGGGACACCGGCGGCGATGGGGTCCCGCGGGCGTGGTCACGGAGCTTCGGACCGGGCCACACAGAAGAACGGGGAAGGTGTGTTTATTTACACTCGCCTCTCCCTGTTCTTCAGCTCCGGGGACCGATCGCGGGACACCGGCGGCGATGGGGTCCCGCGGGCGTGGTCACGGGGCTTCGGACCGGGCCTTGAGCGCGCCATCGGCCTCACGGCTGGGCCTCAAAGAGACACGTACAGGCACGTGATTGTGCCCAGGCGTGCCATTCTGCTGACGTAGATCGGCGTGAAGGGGTCCTTAAGTGGTTAAAGATTTTATGAGTTTATTCTCACATCTATTTTGTGGTACACTTTTCAAGGAGTGAGCCTGGATGCGGCGCATGCGCCGTGTACAGCTGATCAGGTTCGGAGATGTCCGTGGGCTTCGTCTGTCAAGCAGGGAACCATCTCGATAGGAGGAACCAGCTCGGCAAGACACCGGCTCTGGCACAACCCTCCCCTCCCCCCTCCCAGCTCATCAGCTGTTGATGAAAAGCCATTGATCCAGAACGCCGATCAAAGCCGGCTTGAGCTCCTCCTCAATTTGTCCACTTAATTGTCTATCAGCGATCTTCATTAAACATCGCGGGGTCGGCTGAGGTCTATTGATTAAACAGACCGAAGATAATTCAATTTTCCTTCCTCCGGAGAGAACGCGGCTTTTTCGGGATTCTCCAGGGAATCACTCAGAAGATACAACGAGTTTTAGGAAATTCTTCATCTTGTAGGACGTGTGAAATCGCCGATCTGCCCTTCTTCTCATTGCCCCGATATCGGGGGGGGGGGGGGGGGGGAGGGGAGGGGGTTCCATGCATAACAAAGGGACCTTGAAAGGGATGAGCAAACTTGAGGGTTTTCCCTTCCCAGAGATTCTGAAAATTTAACAGATCGGCAAAATACGTCGGCCATTTAGGTGACGCCGATTTTGGTGAAATGCATTGGAATCAATGGGAAAGGCCAAAAATAAAGTTGTGTGTGTTTTTTTTTTTTAACCCTGGAGGGCCCTGGAGCAATTTCTCTGTTTCCTGTACTCGCCGGTTTATTGAGCGATAAATTTGCCATCAATTAAAGTTGTTGGTTTTCTTCACACTCGGGCGATTAGAAATCAAGAGCAGAATGCAACAAACAGGGCCGCCCTCAGGGGAGGGGACAGCCCATACACATGTAAGGGGCCTGGGCATCCGGAGAGGCCTGGGCCTCAACCAACCAGTTGTTGCTGGGTCCAAACTCCCCTCCCCCCCCAGAGTGTTCTGCCCAAATACCCAGTCAGCCCCCCTGCTGTCCAAGCCTTGCCTCTCAGCAACAGCGCAGGCTGTGCAGCAATCATACCTGTCCCCGGATGAGCCCCCCTTACATCAGGGTTCCCAAAAGTGACCAGTTACAGACACCCCTCAGTTTTACAGACACCCCCTCAGTACAAACACCCCCTCAGCACAGACACCCCTTCAGTACAGACATCCCCTCAGTACAGACCCCCCTCAGTACAGACACCCCCTCAGTACAGACACCCCCTCAGTTACAGACATCCCCTCAGTACAGACACCCCCTCAGTACAGACACCCCCTCAGAACAGACACCCCCTTAGTACAGAAACCCCCTCAGTTACAGACATCCCCTCAGTACAGATACCCCTCAGTACAGTACAGACACCCCCTCGGTTACAGACACCCCCTCGGTACAGACACCCCTCAGTTACAGAGACCCCCTCAGTACAGACACCCCCTCAGTACAGACACCTCCTCAGTTACAGACACCCTCAGTACAGACACCCCCCAGTTACAGACACCCCCTCAGTTACAGACCCCCCTCAGTACAGTACAGACACCCCCTCGGTTACAGACCCCCCTCAGTTACAGACGCCCCTCAGTACAGTACAGACACCCCCTCGGTTACAGACCCCCCTCAGTTACAGACACTCCCTCAGTTACAGACCCCCCTCAGTACAGTACAGACACCTCCTCGGTTACAGACCCCCCTCAGTACAGTACAGATACCCCCTCGGTTACAGACCCCCCTCAGTTACAGACACCCCCTCAGTACAGACACCCCCTCAGTTACAGAGACCCCCTCAGTACAGACACCCCCTCAGTACAGACACCCCCTCAGTTACAGACACCCCCTCAGTACAGACACCCCCTCAGTTACAGACCCCCCTCAGTACAGTACAGTCACCCCCTCGGTTACAGACCCCACTCAGTTACAGACCCCACTCAGTTACAGACACCTCCTCAGTACAGACACCCCCTCAGTTACAGACCCCCCTCAGTACAGTACAGACACCCCCTCAATTACAGACACCACCTCAGTACAGACACCCCTCAGTTACAGACACCCTCAGTACAGTACAGACACCCCCTCAGTTACAGACCCCCCTCAGTACAGAACACATACCCCCTCAATTACAGACACCACCTCAGTACAGACACCCCTCAGTTACAGACCCCCCTCAGTACAGTACAGACACCCCCTCGGTTACAGACCCCCCTCAGTTACAGACGCCCCTCAGTACAGTACAGACACCCCCTCGGTTACAGACCCCCCTCAGTTACAGACACTCCCTCAGTTACAGACCCCCCTCAGTACAGTACAGACACCTCCTCGGTTACAGACCCCCCTCAGTACAGTACAGATACCCCCTCGGTTACAGACCCCCCTCAGTTACAGACCCCCCTCAGTACAGTACAGACACCCCCTCGGTTACAGACCCCCCTCAGTTACAGACACCCCCTCAGTACAGACACCCCCTCAGTTACAGAGACCCCCTCAGTACAGACACCCCCTCAGTACAGACACCCCCTCAGTTACAGACACCCCCTCAGTACAGACACCCCCTCAGTTACAGACCCCCCTCAGTACAGTACAGACACCCCCTCGGTTACAGACCCCACTCAGTTACAGACCCCACTCAGTTACAGACACCTCCTCAGTACAGACACCCCCTCAGTTACAGACCCCCCTCAGTACAGTACAGACACCCCCTCAATTACAGACACCACCTCAGTACAGACACCCCTCAGTTACAGACACCCTCAGTACAGTACAGACACCCCCTCGGTTATAGACCCCCCTCAGTTACAGACACCCCCTCAGTTAGAGACCCCCCTCAGTACAGTACAGACACCCCCTCGGTTACAGACCCTCCTCAGTTACAGACCCCCCTCAGTACAGTACAGACACCCCCTCGGTTAAAGACACCCCCTCAGTACAGACACCCCCTCAGTTACAGACCCCCTCAGTACAGTACAGACACCCCCTCAGTTACAGACCCCCCTCAGTACAGTACAGACACCCCCTCAATTACAGACACCCCCTCAGTACAGACACCCCCTCAGTTACAGACACCCTCAGTACAGTACAGACACCCCCTCAGTACAGACACCCCCCCAGTTACAGACACCCCCTCAGTACAGACACCCCCTCAGTTACAGACACCCTCAGTACAGTACAGACACCCCCTCAGTACAGACACCCCCCCAGTTACAGACACCCCCTCAGTTACAGACCCCCCTCAGTACAGTACAGACACCCCCTCGGTTACAGACCCCCCTCAGTTACAGACCCCCCTCAGTACAGTACAGACACCCCCTCGGTTACAGACCCCCCTCAGTTACAGACACCCCCTCAGTACAGACACCCCCTCAGTTACAGACACCCCCTCAGTACAGACACCCCCTCAGTTACAGACCCCCCTCAGTACAGTACAGACACCCCCTCGGTTACAGACCCCACTCAGTTACAGACACCTCCTCAGTACAGACACCCCCTCAGTACAGACACCCCCTCAGTTACAGACCCCCCTCAGTACAGTACAGACACCCCCTCGGTTACAGACCCCACTCAGTTACAGACACCTCCTCAGTACAGACACCCCCTCAGTTACAGACCCCCCCTCAGTACAGACACCCCCTCAGTTACAGACCCC
Source organism: Rana kukunoris (assembly GCA_029574335.1). NCBI lineage: Eukaryota > Metazoa > Chordata > Amphibia > Anura > Ranidae > Rana > Rana kukunoris. The sequence continues at coordinate 955,212 of CM056057.1, forward strand.
CTCAGTACAGTACAGACACCCCCTCGGTTACAGACCCCACTCAGTTACAGACACCTCCTCAGTACAGACACCCCTCAGTTACAGACCCCCCTCAGTACAGTACAGACACCCCCTCAATTACAGACACCCCCTCAGTACAGACACCCCCTCAGTTACAGACACCCTCAGTACAGTACAGACACCCCCTCAGTACAGACACCCCCCCAGTTACAGACACCCCCTCAGTTACAGACCCCCCTCAGTACAGTACAGACACCCCCTCGGTTACAGACCCCCCTCAGTTACAGACCCCCCTCAGTACAGTACAGACACCCCCTCGGTTACAGACCCCCCTCAGTTACAGACACCCCCTCAGTACAGACACCCCCTCAGTTACAGACACCCCCTCAGTACAGTACAGATACCCCCACAATTACAGACACCCCCTCAGTACAGACACCCCCTCAGTTACAGACACCCCCTCAGTACAGACACCCCCTCAGTTACAGACCCCCCTCAGTACAGTACAGACACCCCCTCGGTTACAGACCCCACTCAGTTACAGACACCTCCTCAGTACAGACACCCCCTCAGTTACAGACCCCCCTCAGTACAGTACAGACACCCCCACAATTACAGACACCCCCTCAGTACAGACACCCCCTCAATTACAGACACCCCCTTAGTTATAGACCCCCCACTTGCAGCAAACCCCCCCTCGCTACCCACGGATGTCACCCCTCTGGTGGATGTCACCCGGGTGCAGCCCGCCCCCCCCGCACCTGACGAGCCATGCCGCTGCCCCCAGCTCCTGTAGGGAAGCCTGAAACCCGGACCCATGATTCAAAACCCAGACTGTCCTGAGCGAATCCCAGACATGTGGCAAACCCCAGCTAGATGATGCTGGACGTCCTCCAGCCTGGAGATGAGGCAGGCTCTATCTAGTGTTCGCAGGGCCGTCTTAATAGCATCATGGGCCCCTGGGCAATGTGATGCTCTGGGGCCCCTACAATGATGACAGTGCAGGTCAACAGACATTAAGTAGGTAGGAGGCCGACTGCCTCCCCTTTGCATCTACTGTATATACTCTAGTATAAGCCGAGGCACCTCATTTTACCACAAAAAAATTGGAAAACTTATTGAGTATAAAGTATAAACCTAGGGTGTCCATGTCCATGCCTCACTGTGCCCATGCCTCACTGTGCCCTTGCCTCACTGTGCCCATGCCTCACTGTGTCCATGCCTCACTGTGCCCATGCCTCACTGTGTCCATGCCTCACTGTGCCCATGCCTCACTGTGTCCATGCCTCACTGTGCCCATGCCTCACTGTGTCCATGCCTCACTGTGCCCATGCCTCACTGTGTCCATGCCTCACTGTGCCCATGCCTCACTGTGCCCATGTCTCACTGTGTCCATGCCTCACTGTGCCCATGCCTCACTGTGTCCATGCCTCACCGTGCCCATGCCTCACTGTGCCCATGCCTCACTGTGCCCATGCCTCACTGTGTCCATGCCTCACTGTGTCCATGCCTCACTGTGTCCATGACTAGACTGATGTTTAACATAGGAGTCTATAGAAGGGGTGCCCGGCTTTGAAAAATTGGTGCTCCCCAGCCGTAGGTCCCCCAGACAACAAGCTTTGCACACTTGTAGATGAAGAGTGGGGCTACACGTGTGACAAGTTTGGGGTCCGGTACCGGGTCCCCAAAGTCCAGAAGATCGGGGCGCAAGAAGGTGACTCGAGAATAAGCCGAGAAGGGGGCATTTTCAGCACACAAAAAAATGTGCTGAAAAACTCGTCTTATACTCGAGTATATACGGTATCACTCTCAGTGCCATCATGGGGGCCCACAATTTCAGGGCAGTATGGGGGCTCAGCTGCTTTGGGGAAAGTGCAGGGGCTCCCCATGTAGCTGGGGCCCCTGGGCAGTTCCCAGGTGTGCCCTCTCATTAAGACAGCTCCGGGCATTGGTTGTGTTTCCCACATCTATACACGCCCGTCTGCGGTATGAATGGGGATTTCTTCCATGTGTTACTTTGTTACATAAAACTAATAAGAAAGGTTCCTCCTATCGCAGAGCGCGGGAGGAATATTTGATGGCGGTGACATTTAGAGATAATCATAGAGAAGTACATTGTGGAGGGAACAAAGGGACACCTTGGAAATAAATGACGACGCACAAAGTCACCTTCACCGTTCGCTGAAAAAAATGAACGTTAATGGAAATGGCGGCACAGAGGGGAACGGCGAACGTTCAACCTTCCTGTGATTTATGGATGGAAACCTCGAGGAATCTTCTGCAACCTCGTCCTAAACGTCCCGACCACCCGATGTTCCTGTGACATTGAAAAGTGCGCCGTATCGATTCCCCCCCGAGCGGGTCAATAAACGGGCCAATCATCTTAAAGGCGTCCGGACACAGGAAATGATTATTGGTTGGAGACCAAATCACCGAAATAGATCTGTGATCAGACAGACCTTCAGAACGACCTCCATTGTCCCACCATGGTCCAAGTATGGCTGTCTAGTCCCAAAGCCACCGGAGTCAGACCCCCGACTACTCGGGAATACTCAGAAACACGCGAGGAATTTTCCTTCTTCGAATTGGTGACATCAGCAAAGTGCTGCAATCTTAAGGTGGGCGATGGACCAAGGTAGCAAGGGGGACCTAATAAAGGGGGTCCAACCCGCTACTAGCAAGGAGGATCTAATAAAGGGGGTACGACCTGCTACTAGCAAGGAGGACCTAATAAAGGGGGTCCAACCCGCTACTAGCAAGGGGGACCTAATAAAGGGGGTCCAACCCGCTACTAGCAAGGAGGACCTAATAACGGGGGTCCAACCCGCTACTAGCAAGAGGGAGCTAATAAAGGGGGATCCAACCCGCTTCTAGCAAGGAGGACCTAATAAAGGGGGTCCAACCCGCTACTAGCAAGGGGGACCTAATAAAGGGGGTCCAACCCGATACTAGCAAGGTGGACCTAATAAAGGGGGTCCAACCTGATACTAACAAGGTGGACCTAATAAAAGGGGTCCAACCCGCTACTAGCAAGGGGGACCTAATACAGGAGGTCCAACCCGCTACTAGCAAGGGGGACCTAATACAGGAGGTCCAACCCGCTACTAGCAAGGGGGGCCTAATAAAGGAGGTCCAACCCGCTACTAGCAAGGGGGACCTAATACGGGAGGTCCAACCCGCTACTAGCAAGGGGGACCTAACAAAGGGGGTCCAACCCGTTACTAGCAAGGTAGACCTAATTAGGGGGATACAACCCGCTACTAGCAAGGTGGACCTAATCAAGGGGGTCCACTTTATTCCTACTAGGAAGGTGGACTTAATAAAGGGGGTCCAACCCGCTACTAGGAAGGGGGGCTTAATAAAGGGGGTCCAACCCGCTACTAGCAAGGGGGACCTAATAAAGGGGGTCCAACATGCTACTAGCAAGGGGGACCTAATAAAGAGGGTCCAACCCGCTACTAGCAAGGGGGACCTAATAAAGGGGGTCCAACATGCTACTAGCAAGGGGGACCTAATAAAGGCGGTCCAACCCGCTACTAGCAAGGGGGACTTAATAAAGGGGGTCCAACCCGCTACTAGCAAGGGGGACCTAAAAAAGGGGGTCCAACCCGCTACTAGCAAGGGGGACCTAATAAAGGGGGTCCAACCCGCTACTAGCAAGGGGGACCTAATAAAGGGGGTCCAACCCGCTACTAGCAAGGCTAATTTAAGGCAGATAAGGCAACAAGTGAATTTAATTACCACCTTAATCAGCCACAGAACCTGTGTAATTAATATGTGTTGGGTTTTAATGGGATGAGGTGGCAACCCTAGCTGTCGGGGGGGGGGGGGGTTAAGGCCAACCCGTCACCCGGCCCCATATATATGTATGACTGTCATAAAGGGGTTAATGATATATTAATGATTACAGAACTGATCTGTGTCCTTTATACCGGCCTGGAGCTCCCGTGTCACCTGACCCCGATCCTTAGTCTCAGCTTTCATTGTTTTTTTACTTACTAAGCCTTCAGACCCGTCACCCGGGTCCATACATGACCCCCCCATGTCTTCTACAGATTGAGGTTTATTCTAACAACTTCCAGAAATGTCTCTTTTAATTCTATAAGCTTGAGGATGTTTCTGTTTAGGTCGGCGATTTGCTTGTGTAGCGCCTGCGCCGCCGTGCTGGGGGGGGGGGGGGGGGAAAGGGGGAGGGGGGAACCATTCAAAACCTGGAGAGAAGAATGTCAACTTCAGCATCAATTAGACGGGAGAAATCAAATACTGAATTATTAAGTGTAATTACAGGCAGGATTACTTCAATAGGCAGAGTAATTTTACAGATGATTGCTGGAATACATGAGACAAAGGAGTTCCTTTAATCTTTCCGGCAAATCTATTTATACCACAAGAATGCTTGCAGTGTATACTTTGTGTTTGGATGGAGATCTGGGAGATAGATATAGTTAGATTACTCGAGATAAAGGATTCTATTTTTCTAGAACATTAGGGGGGGGGGGGTAGGTTTCTATAGTCTTTTCTAAGGGCAAGAGCAGGTTTTCACATAGGGGACGTTCAACCTTGACCTTCCCACCGTAGGCGAAGCTTGGACATGTTTGTGGACCAACACACCGTCACCTACATGATGGTTTGATGTCCACAAACATGTCAAAACTTCACTCATAGGAAGGTCCAGGTTGGATGTCCCCAAGTGAAAGGGGGGAACAGGTTCCATAGTCTTTTCTAAGGGCAAGGATGAGTTTTCTCAAGGGGGAGTTTAACCTTGACCTTCCCGCGGGTGAAGCTTGGACATGTTTGTGGACCAACACATCGTCACCCACATGATGTTTTGATGTCCACAATCATGTCAAATCTTCACTCTTAGGAAGGTCAAGGTTGAGGGGGGATATGTTTCCATTGGCTTTTCTAAGGGCAAGGACGGGTTTTCTCAAGGGGGTGTTCAACCTTGACCTTCCCATGGGTGAAGCTTGGACATGTTTGTGGACACCATCACCTACATAATGGTTTAATGTCCACAAACATGTCAAAACTTTACTCTTAGGAAGGTCAAGGTTGAGGGGGGATAGGTTTCCATAGTCTTTTCTAAGGGCAAGGACGGGTTTTCTCAAGGGGACGTTCAACCTTGACCTTCCCACCGTAGGTGAAGCTTGGACATGTTTGTTGACCATCATACTGTCACCTACATAATAGTTTGATGTCCACAAACATGTCAAAACTTTACTCATAGGAAGGTCAGGGTTGAATGTTCCAAAGAGAAGTGGGGAACAGGTTCCATAGTCTTTTCTAAGGGCAAGAGCAGGTTTTCACATAGGAGACATTCAACCTTGAACTTCCCGTGGGTGAAGCTTGGACATGTTTGTGGACCATCACACTGTCACCTACATAATGGTTTGATGTCCACAAACATGTCAAAACTTCACTCATAGGAAGGTCAAGGTTGAATGTTCCAAAATGAAAGGGGGGGATAGGTTCCATAGTCTTTGCTAAGGGCAAGGACAAGTTTTCTCAAGGGGGTGTTCAACCTTGACCTTCCTGTGGGTGAAACATGGAAATGTTTGTCTACAACTGACGATTACACCGTCACCTACATAATGGTTTGATGTCCACAAAGATGTCAAAACTTTACTCATAGGAAGGTGAATGTTCCAAAGTGAAAGGGGGGATAGGTTCCATAGTCTTTGCTGAGGGCAAGGACAGGTTTTCGCATGGGGGGGCTGTCAACCTTGACTGGTGCTGCTGGTGCTCAATTTTTTTTGTGGGGGGCGCAAACAAACTGAAAAAAAAATCAATTGCAGCCTTACTGTGCCCATCAAATGCAGCCACTGTGCCCATCAACCGCTGCCAGTTTTCCCCATCAAACGCCACCAGTTTGCCTAATCAAAAGCCGACTGTTTGTCCCATCAATAGCCGCAAGTTTGCCCCATCAAAGACGCCATTTTGCCCCAGCAAATGCCGCAAGTTTGCCCCATCAAATGCTGCCAGTTTGCCCCATCAAATGCCGACAGTTTGCCCCATCAAACGCTGGCAGTTTGCCCCATCAAATGCTGCCAGTTTGCCCAACCAAATGTTGTCAGTTTGCCCCATCAAATGCTGCCAGTTTGCCCTATCAAATGCCCCCAGTTTGCCCCATCAAATGCCGCCAGTTTGTCCTATCAAATGCCCACAGTTTGCCCCATCAAATGCCGCCAGTTTGTCCTATCAAATGCCCCCAGTTTGCCCCATCAAATTCCACCAGTTTGCCCAATCAAATGTTGCCAGTTTGCCCTATCAAACGCCGCCAGTTTGCCCCATCACATGCTGCCAGTTTGCCCCATCACACGCTGCCAGTTTGCCCCATCAAATGCCACCAGTTTGCCCCATCACACGCTGCCAGTTTGACCCATCAAATGCAGCCAGTTTGCCCCATCAATTGCCACCACTGTGCCATCAAACCCAGCCACTGTGCCCATCAATTGCCACCAGTTTGCCTCATCAAACAACGCCAGTTTGCCCCATCAATAGCTGCCAGTTTGCCCATCAAATGCCACCAGTTTGCCCCATCAAACACTGCAAGTTTTCCCCATCAAAAGCCGCTAGTTTGCCCCATCAAATGCAGCCAGTTTGCCCCATTAATTGCTGCCAGTTTGCCCATCAAATGCCACCAGTTTTCCCCATCAATAGCCGCCAGTTTGCCCCATCAAACGACGCCAGTTTGCCCAGTTTTTATAAATATATATAAAAAAAAATAAGACTGTCCTCTGGGCTTCTACATACCCAATTCCTAAAAAGACAACCACAAATATATACAGCTGTAGCTTAAATCCCATTAAAGATGTGTTTATTTATACAAAATTAAAATGACATACCATGGCACATAAAACATTCTGGGTGATTGGACAGGTGGCTAGTAGAGTAACCTGCCAAAAGAGTCTGTATCTTCAATGTATATAAATGATCAACCTAAACCAACATTATGAGCTGTCAATGGGCAATGAATGCATCTTTGGGACCCTCGGCTGCTTTAAAATTAGATGTAAACCATAAATGGTTGATATTTAGTTTGGCAAGGCGCTGTGTATCGTACATTGCCACGTTTTTCCTTTTAGAGAATCCTTATTATTTTATTATTTTAACCTTACTATACTAATACTGGGTAGGGCTTCCCTCGGTTCTTTGTGGCATGATTTCCACATTCCGCAAAACATTCCATTGAGATTCTGCTCCATGTTGACCTAGTCAGCTGCATATTAATGCTTCAAACCTCCCATTCTTCCACATCTCAGAGGTGTTCTCATGGATTCCGATCTGGTGACTGGTCTACCAACAATGGAGATTCATTGGACAAGGCTAAACTTTTCCAGTCTCTGTCTGTCCTGTTTTGGTGATCCTGAGTCCATTGCAGCCTCAGATTTCTGTTCTTGGTTGACAGGAGTGGAGTCAATGGTGGTCTTCTGCTCTTGTAGACCTTCCACCTCAAGGTTCCACGCATGGTACACATTGAGATGTTTTTTTTTTCCTTTTAGAACATACCTATTTGTTTAACCTCCTTACTATACTAATACTGGGTAGGGCTTCCCTCAGTTCTTCGTGGCATGGATTCAAAATTCCACAAACATTCCTTTATGGTTCTGCTCCATGTTGACATTGATTTGTCAGCTGCGTATTAATGCTGCAAATCTTCTGTTCTTCCACATCCCAAAGGTGTTTTACTGGATTCAGATCTGGTGACTGGTCTGCCATCTGTGGAGATTCATCAGACCGGGCTACATGTTTCCATTCTCTATCCGTCCATTTTTAGAGATCCTGAGTCCATTGCAGCCTCAGATTTCTATTCTTGGCTGACATGGGTGGAACCCATGGTGGTCTTCTGCAGTTGTAGACCATCCACCTCAAGTTTCCACGGATTCTACATTCTGAAATGTTTTTTTTTTTTCCTTTTAGAGAATATTTATTTGTTTATCTGTCCAGTTTTAGTAATCTTAGCTTGGTTGACAAGAGTGGAATCCAACATGGTCTTCGGCTCTTGTAGGCTATTCATTTTTTCCCAGTCCAGTCCAGTTTACGTGATCCTGAGTCCATTGCAGCCTCGGATTTCTATTCTTGGCTGACATGGGTGGAGCCCATGGGGGTCTTCTGCTGTTGTAGACCATCCACCTCAAGTTTCCACGCATTGTACATTTTGAAATGTTTTTTTTTTTTCTTTTAGAAAATATTTATTTGTTTAACCTTAGTGTTCTAATACTGGGTAGGGCGTCCCTCAATTCTTCGTGGCATGGATTCCACATTCCTCAAACATTCCTTTGAGTTTCTACTCCATGTTAATATAGATTTGTCAACTACACACATTTTTCTAGTCTCAATTTGTCCAGTTTTAGTGTTCCTGAGTCTATTGCAATCTTAGCTTTCTCTTCTTGGTTGACAAGAGTGAAATCCAATGTGGTCTTTGGTTCTTGTAGACCATTCATTTTTTTTTCCAGTCCAATCAAGTTTTGGTAATCCTGAGTCCAATGCAGCCTTGGATTTCTATTCTTGGCTGACACGGGTGGAGCCCATGGTGGTCTTCTGCTGTTGTAGACCATCCACCTCAAGTTTCCATGCATTGTACAGTCTGAAATGTTTTTTTTTCCTTTTAGAAAATATTTATTTGTTTAACCTTACTGTTCTAATACTGGGTAGGGCATCCCTCAGGTCTTCGTGGCATGGATTCCACAAAATTCCTTTGAGATTCTACTCCATGTTGATATAGATTTGTAAACTGCATACATTTTTCTAGTCTCAATTTGTCCAGTTTTCGTGATCCTGAGTCCATTGCAAACTTAGCTTTCTGTTCTTGGTTGACAATAGTGGAATCCAACGTGGTCTTCGGCTCTTGTAGACTATTCATTTTATTCCAGTCCAGTCCAGTTTTTGTGATCCTGAGTCTATTGCAATCTTAGCTTTCTGTTCTTGGTTAACAAGAGTGGAATCCAATTTGGTCTTCGGCTCTTGTAGACTATTCATTTTTTTTGCAGTCCAGTTCAGTTTTGGTGATCCTGAGTCCATTGCAATCTTAGCTTTCTGTTCTTGATTGACAAGAGTGGAATCCATCATGGTCTTCGGCTCTTGTAGACTATTCATTTTTTTCCCAGTTCAGTTTTCGTTATCCTGAGTCTATTGCAGCCTCAGATTTCTATTCTTGACAATTTTCTAGTCTCAGTCTAGTCACATTCCACAAACATTCCTTTGAGATTCTCCTCCATGTTGACATGTTGATTTGTCAACTGCATACATTTTTCTAGTCTCATTCTGTCCAGTTTTAGTGATCTTGAGTCTATTGCAATCTTAGCTTTCTGTTCTCGGTGGACTCCAACATGGTCTTCGGCTCTTGGAGACTATTCAATTTTTTTTTTCCATTCCAGGCCAGTTTTCGTGATCCTGAGTTCATTGCAGCCTAAGATTTCTATTCTTGGCTGACAGGAGTGGAGCCCATGGTGGTCTTCTACTCTTGTAGACCATCCACCTCAAGATTTCATGTATTGCACATTTGAGGATGTTTTTATTTTCAATCCAGTTGCAAAGAGCCATTATCTGACCTCCCATAGCCTTTCTATCAGCTCCAACTGATCTGCTCCTTCTCCTCTGACCTCTCTCAAGACACTTCCATTATTATTATTATAATACAGGATTTATATAGCGTCAACAGTTTACACAGTGCTTTACAATATAAAAGGGAGACAATACAGTTATAATACAATAAAATGCAAGGGGATTAAGAGGGCCCTGCCAAGAATAGGGTGGGGCAGGTGGTACAAAAGGTTGCAACTGTGGGGAATGAGCTGATGGATGTGGTAAAAGATTAGTTGGAGGCATGATAGGCTTCCCTGAAGAGATGAGTTTTCAGGGATCGCTTGAAGGTAGCAAGAGTAGGTGATAGCCGGACAAGTTGAGGTAGAGGATGGGAGAGGCTCTGGAGAAATCCTGGAGACGGGCATGGGGAGGAGGAGACGAGAGAGCTTGACAGTCGGAGGTTTTGAGAAGAATGGAGAGGACGGTTTGGGATATCTTTGGAGACAAGATTGGTGATGTAGCTTGGGGCAGAGCTGTGGATGGCTTTGTAGGTTGTGGTTAGTATTTTGAATTTAATTTGCTGGGTGATCGGGAGCCAGTGCAGGGATTGGAGGAGAGGGTTGGCAGATATTGAGCGGTTGGTAAGGTGGGTAAGTCTGGCAGCAGCATTCATGATAAACTGAAAGGGGGTTAGCCTGTGGGAGGCAGGCCACTTCCATGTATGCTCAATGATGCTCAATGTTTCTTTTTAGCCTATGGAGAGGCAGGCCACTTCCATGTATGCTCAATGTTTATTTTTTTCACATTTTTTTTTTTTGTACCCCATTCTGAGTAAACTCTAGAGCAGTGGTTCTCAACCTGGGGGTTGAGACCCCCTCGGGGGTCGAATGATGATTTGCCAGGGGTCACCGAATCTTGGGCTGTTCCTGAAGTCCACACTATTCTCCCAGCCTTTTTGCGGCCACCAAGCAGGGCTATCCCTGGAGCCTGTGGCCACCCAGATGGGCTGTTCCTGGAGCCTGTGGCCGCCCACTAAGCCTCTTCGCAGGTGCCCATTCAGTTCAAGGCATGGCTGGGGGGCAAAGAGTAGAGGTCAGCTGACTGGTGAGGAATATGAAGTGGAAGGGACTGAAGGAGACCCTATCTCTTGATTTTGGCATAGGTGTCACTGCTAGGGGATACCACAAAGTAGGAGACACAGTGAAGCCGGAGACACAGTAAGTTACACTACCTGTGAATATACTTGCCATTAAAAGTACTCGCTAAATGCCTGTGCTAAATGCCTGTGGGTTAGGGGCACAAATTACTTGTCTTGCCTTGGGTGCTGACAACCTACGCTACGAAAATACTTTTACTGTTAGGGGTCCCCACAACTTGGGAAATTTTATCAAAGGGTCACTGCACTAGAAGGTTGAGAACCACTGCTCTAGAGACTGCTGTATGTGTGAAAACTTACAGCACTTACCCCAACCAACCAAATCATCCCACGGCCAAAATCCCATTATTTCCACACCCTGGTGTTGGATGTGAAGAGTAATCGAAGCTCCTGAGCTGTCTCTGTGTGGTTCCATGCATGAATAAGCCGGTGTACAGGTGTCCCTATTAAATTGCTCAGTGAGTGTATATAGCAATGAGTACAATGGGATCAGGCTTAGTAGGCTGCCTAGCTGGAATAAGCGTTTGAGAATTTTTGCATTGTTCATAGTATCGCCTTACCTCCATGCGTCTCCTTTTCTTCACTAGCTGTAAAGATTTTGTTGATCAGCTGTTGTTTCCTTTGCTTTTTTTGGATTCAGTACAGAGAACACTGGGTGTCTTCAGCTGCCTTGAGCAAATTTAGGATCTGGTGTGAACGTGTAAGAAAGACGGGGGGTGGGGGTGCCTCCAGGTAAACCTACTCTCAGTTGACCACCGGTGCAGACTTCCAATGAAGATACATAATATAGACATTCTTTTTCTGGTTTTAAATGTTTGTACCTTACCAGTCATGCATGCCGAGCTGAGTTTACATTACTTTTGGCTGTTTGGTCGCGCTCCCCGCGCTCCTTACGTAGCTACATTCCTCCCATTTACTATTTATGTCTGGATCTGACAGTCATACAAATGCCTGCTGTACTGAGAATGGCCACACACAGATCAATCCTTCATCCATCGCGAGAGGTTAGCGTGTCCCTTTTGACAACTTAGTGATGGCAAGACTATTATAGGGTTTCTATGACAAGTATGGGGGTTCCAAAGGCTTTTAAACAGGTTCCTAGGGCTTTTATGGGATTCCTAAGGCTATTATGGAGTTTCTATGGTGTTCCTAAGGCTATTAAGGGGAATTTGTGGGGTTCCCAAAGGAATTATGGGGTTCCTAAGGCTATCATGGCTGGTATGGGCTACTTGTGGAGGTTCTAAGGCAATTGTGGGTTCCTAAGGCTATTTTAGGGTTCCTAAGGCTATTGTGGGGTTTCAAAGGCTTTTGTACGGGTTCATAAGGCTATTATGGGGTTCCTAAGGCTATTATAGAGTTTCTATGGTTTTCCCAGGGCTATTAAAAGGGTTCCTGTTGGGTTCTTAATGGCATTATGGGGTTCCTAAGGCTATTATGGGCTTTCTATGGGCTTTCAAAGGCTGGTATGGGCTACCTGTGGGGTTTCTAAGGCTATTGTGGGGTCCTAAGGCATTATGTAGTTTCTAAGGCTATTGTGGGGTTCCAAAGGCTTTTAAACAGGTTCCTATGGCTTTTATGGGGGTTCTAAGGGTATTATGGAGTTTCTCAAGTGTTCCTACGGCTATTAAGGGGTTCCTGTGGGGTCACAAAGGCAGTATGGGGTTCTTAAGGCTATCATGGGGTTTCTATGGCTATTATGGAGTTTCTATGGTGTTCCCAAGGCTATTTAAGGGGTTCCTGTGGGGTTCTCAAAGTCATTATGGGTTCTTAAGGCCATTATTTTGTTTCTAAAGGCTTCCTAAGGCTGGTATGGGGTACCTGTGGGGTCCCAAAGGTATTATGGGGTTCTTAAGGCTATTATGGGGTTCCTATGGGGCTCTTATGGGGTTCCTGTGGGATTCCTAAGAAATAGAGGAGACATGTCGCTCTCTCACAAGACATAGTACTGAGGTGTCATTCCCTTGATGTCAAAATTGCTGCAAAAAACCCAAGTTACCAATAAGAAAGTAGCACATGCAACCAGGGGAGAGTTTCGCACCCCGCTTTTCTCACCAAAGTGACAGACTGCTTCTTGGGATTTTGGCTAAGAACAAGTGTAGTATCTGTTCTTGTCAGTGTCCAGTAGGGGAGCTTCGCCATTTTTCTGGCATCCTGGCTGGGATTGGTGGCCATATAGTATCCCTGCTAGTATGTTCTCACCCACAATGAAAACGGGTCTTGCCAGCTGCTGGCCATCATGGACATCCTACTGGTATTCAAGGTACCATACTGAGTATTACACACACCACTGGGACATAGGGGCAATAGAGGGAAAACTGAAGACAAGGTTAGGGGTCTCTCGCTGTGACCCCCCCTATCTCCACCCCCATCACCCCTATCTGTCACCCCCCCTCTCTCTCTGTCACCCCTCTCTGTCTCTCTCTTAAACTCCCCCTCTGCTTACATGTGGGGGGGGGGGGTGACAGAGAGAGACAGTCTCTTACAGTCTCCTGTACCATGTCTGCAGTCTCTGACCATCTCCTATACTACGTCTGCAGTCTCTGACCATCTCCTGTACTGTGTCTGCAGTCTCTGACCATCTCCTGTACTACGTCTGCAGTCTCTGACCATCTCCTGTACTACGTCTGCAGTCTCTGACCATCTCCTGTACTACGTCTGCATTCTCTGACCGTGATAATGTGATAATGACATTGTCGAAAAGGGTCAGAGCCTGGGTGACCTTAAAATTATGCCCTTCTCTGACAAAAGTTCTGCGGATGCCCATGATTGTAGGGTGCGGGTCTTCGGGTCTAACCTGAAGTCGAGGTGGACCTGAGCGTGACTTACCTCTCCATCAGGAGTCTTGTGCCCTGGCCCCTGGGGGTGGGGGGTTCATGGAAGGGCCCTACCTTTTCGGGAGGAGACTATTTGACCCATCCTAAGTGCACTGTTTTAGGTGTTTACACTCACTTTTTAGGTTCACTTCTGGCGTTTTGTTTTTGCGCACACTTTGGTCCAACTTTGATCCTACTTCAGCCCATTGAATATCACTGAAGTCGGATCAAAGTCGGATTGCCGTCTTGCATGATCCGACTTTGGCATGCGACTTGTGCTCTAATGATCTTGAAGGGGAACTCCACGCCAAATTTTAAATAAAAAACCGGCATGCCCCCCCCCTCCCAAGAGCATACCAGGCCCTTCGGTCAGGTATGGAGTTTAAAGGGAACCCCTATGTCAAAGAAACGGCATGGGGGTCCCCCAAAATCCATACCACACCCTTATCCGGGCACGCAGCCCAGCTGGTCAAGAAAGGGGTGGGGACAAGCGAGCGTCCCCCCCTGAACCATACCAGTCCGCATGCCCTCAATATGGGGGGTGGGTGCTTTGGGACAAGGGAGGGCCTCCCCCCTCACCCCGAAGCACCTTGTCCCAATGTTGATAAGGACAAGGGCCCTTTCCCGACAACCCTGGCCGCTGTTTGTTGGGGTCGGCGTGCGAGGGGCTTATTGGAATATGGGCTCCTCGGCTATCTTCTGCTCTTTTGCCTACTCTTTGTTGCTAGCGGTTGTCCGTCTTCTTCCCTCTTCTCTTCTTCCGATGTTGACACGACACGCTCTCTCCCACTGTAATTCCGGGTGCGTGGTGCGCAACGACTTATATTGGCATGGGGTGTGGTCACCCGGTGATCCCGCCCCTTATGACATCACCACCCGATGCGTGATGGGACGGTGACATCATAAGGAGACCACGTCCAAAGTAGTACGACTGTCGTGTCGTACTAGTGTGAACCCAACCTAAAGCCTCGTACACATGGGCCAGAATCTTGGCAAGAATCTCTTGCCGCCCGAGTGTACACACACACCTTTCAAAAGAACCGCGGTGACGTCATTGCGTACGATGAGCATGTGCTCGTCACATTTGATGCCATTTCCGCCATCTTGCTTCACCCTACCTATGCCGTGGAAGCTACCCCACAAGTCATTTCCAGCATGTAAGTATACAGACGCTCGGGTTTCTCGTCGGTAAGGTAAGGTAAGGTAAGGTAAGGGGCCGACAAGAATCCCGACGAGAAAATAGAGAGTAGGATCTCTATTTTTCTCGTTGAGATTCTTTTTTTTTTTTTTTTTTTTAAAGTGTATTTTGTGCGTAAACTCGAGAGAGAGGAGCCGGACTGCAGGAGTTGGGAGTAGGCAGACCCCCCCACCCGGAGGCAATCGCCATCCTACTCCATGCCCCCGGTGGCAATGGCGGGTGTGAGGAGGGGCCTCCCACTCACCCCGCCCTACCTGCTCCACTTGGGAGCCCGACTGGGGCCCAACGGGACCCCAACGGGGCAGAGGGACTCCCCCTATGAGGGAGTGAGGGGGTCTAGCCCACCCAGCCAGCCCCGTAGGTCCTTCGCCTCTCTTTATTTTAGGAGACCTCATGGCCAAAGTGCGTGTGTGTTAAACCAATTTTGTGTGCGTGCAAGTGTGGTGGTTTTTTTTGGGGGGGGGGGGGGTGGGCATACTAAGCACAGGCGTACCTTGCATAGCACACCCACCGGGAGCCGGGCTGAGGCCACCAAACTCAATTTACATGTAGCCGAGACCGGGATCCGAACCCTTGGCTGCAGAGGTGAACAACTTGTCAGCGCAGTGCCAATCACGTTGAGCCACCACAGCTCCCCCCTCTCGTTGAGATTCTGGCCCGATTTCCCGACGAGAAACCTGAAAGCCTCGTACACACGCTCGGTTTACTCGGCAAACCGAGCGTGTGTAGAGAAGAGTCAGGTCTTCACAGATGCTCATTTCCGACTCGTTCTCTTTAATTACATTGTATCTCCTGATCTGCAAACAAGAGACTCCGTGGAAGGAGGCGAGACTCTTGGATCTCTGGCCGTAGTTCATCCAGAAGGGCCGCCCGTCCTTCAATAATGTAATGTTTGGCTCCATTCTAAGGCTCATTTTTGCCCGATCAATAACCAATTTATATTTCATCCATACCGGCGCATTGGTGATGTTATCTACTTTTTTTTTAAACAACAAGACGGATTTATATTTTATGTTGCCGAAGAATCGGTGAGCGTTAAGTGGCGGCTATTAAACATGTCTTTTTTTTTCCTTTTCTGAGAACCTCAGATGTTTGGCCAGACTTCCCGACAGCCCCCGGAGCCGAGTCACATCGGAGAACGGCAATAACTTTTATCTGCATGTCCCCCGGCGGGTTTCGTAGTGTTTACCGGTATACGGCTTTGTTTTTTCTTATTTTTTTGTCTGAACCGGAAGACAGCCGTCTGTTTTATCTAATGAGGAGCTTTAATTCAAGGGAAAAAAAAGATGCCGGCACACGTTCCTATCCTCCGAAGGATCCTTGGTTGAGGCTTCCAAGTGCCACTACAAACCAAGCCTGGCTTACGTGTCTTGGTGGGACTAAGGCCTGTTTGGGCGGGAAAAGGCATTAGCGATGCTTGGTTAGTGTTAGTAAAGAACACTTTGGAGGGTTGGAGCGTGTGCCGGCATCTTTTTGTTTTTAATTTGGATTATATTGGAGATGGAGAGTCCTTCTCCATGCATCGTAGAGTTGATAGGCTCGGTTGTGTTTGGGGGTGTGTATCGGCACAACTGGATCTAGATCGCTAGATGTCTTCAGCCCAGAGCCGGTACAAGGGGGGGGTGGCTTCAGGGACGGATGCCCTGGGCGGTACAATTTATTGGTGGTGCAGTGAAGTGTCCTTCTAAAACAACACTCATTAAATGGCAGGCCGCGGTCTGTGCACGCTCTTGCCCGGACTTGCCAGGCCGCCAGTGTAGTAGCAGTCCCTGGCTTGCTGGGACTGTGGGTTTCCCAGCAACTAGTGACGTTGCGTGTGTGCGCCACTCCCTCCCAGTCTTCTGTCACAAGAGCGCCTGGCTGGGTGAGACGTCACGTCTGTGCTCCGCCCCGCCCGCCCTCCTACTACTCGCGGCTCCCGTTTTTCTGTCACAGGAGTGCCCGACTCGGGTGTGACATCACGTGCATGCTCCGCCCTATCCTCCTGTTACTCCTGTTTTTCTGTCATAGGAGTGCCCCGCTCGGGTGTGACATCACGTGTGCGCTCCGCCCTATCCCCCTGCTATTCGTGGCTCCCGGTTTTCTGTCACAGGAGTGCCCGGATCGAGTGTGACATCACGTGAGCGCTCCACCTTATCCCCCTGCTACTCACGGCTACCGGTTTCCTGTCACAGGAGTGCCCGGATCGAGTGTGACATCACGTGAGCGCTCCGCCCCATCCCTCTGCTACTCGGGGCTACCGGTTTCCTGTCACAGGAGTGGCCAGCTCGGGTGTGACATCACGTGTGCGCTCCGCCCCATCCCTCTGCTACTCGGGGCTACCGTTTATCTGTCACAGAATTGCCCGGCTCGGGTGTGACATCACGTGTGCGCTCCGCCCTATCCCCCTGCTACTCGTGGCTCCCGGTTTTCTGTCACAGAAGTGCCCGGCTCGGGTGTGACATCACATTTGCGCTCCGCTCCATCTCCCTGCTACTCACGGCTACTGGTTTTCTGTCACAGGAGTGCACGGCTCGGGTGTGACATCACGTGCACGCTCCCCCTCATCCCCCTGCTACTCGCGGCTACCGGTTTTCTGTCCCAGGAGTGCCCGGCTTGGGTGTGACATCACGTGCACTCTCCGCCCCATCCCTCTGCTGCTCGTGGCTGCCAGTTTTCTATCACAGGAGTGCCCGGCTCGGGTGTGACATCATGTGTGCGCTCCGCCCCATCCCCCTGCTACTCGCAGCATCCCGGTTTTCTGTCACAGGAGTGCTCGGCTCGGGTGTGACATCGTGTGTGCGCTCCGCCCCATCCCCCTGCTACTCGCGGCTCCCGGTTTTCTGTCACAGGAGTGCTCGGCTCGGGTGTGACATCGTGTGTGCGCTCTGCCCCATCCCCCTGCTACTCGCGGCTCCCGGTTTTCTGTCACAGGAGTGCTCGGCTTGGGTGTGACATCACGTGCATGCTCCGCCCCATCCCCCTGCTACTCGCGACTACCGTTTTTCTGTCACAGGAGTGCCCGGCTTGGGTGTGACATCACGTGCGCGCTCCGCCCCATCCCCCTGCTACTTGCAGCTCCCTGCTCCCATGGCTCCTGTTCTGACTCTCACTTGTGAGATGTATCTCAAGGCTTTCCACCCCACTGCAGCTTGTGCTAACTACTGCTGAGGCCCTTGGTGTTGATCAGTCCATCATAGCCCCAGACAAATATTATCAAGGGCCCTATGCAATGATGATGTGCCCCATGCGCCCCACTGGGTCAGGCACCATGAATGTAGACTATTGATTCTGGGACTTCTTGGCTGGTAGATTGACACACATTGACCATAGCTGGAGGTCTTTGTATCTAGGAGGGAAGGGGGACAGCTCGGGCCCTTGGTGACGATCAGTCCATCATAGCCCAGACAAATATTATCAAGGTTCCTATGCAATGTTGATGTGCCCCATGCGCCCCACTGGGTCAGGCACCATGAATGTAGACTATTGATTCTGGGACTTCTTGGCTGGTTGATTGACACACATGGAGGTCTTTGTATCTAGGAGGGAAGGGGGACAGCTTGGGCCCTTGGTGTAGATCAGTAGAGGCAATTAGTTAATTAGGCAAATTAGGTGGTCGCCTAAGGCCTCGCACTCACAGGGACTAACTTGCCCAATGCATTACCCGAGTTTTGAGGGACAGGGGACCTTAACGCTGCTGTGCTCAGGCAGAGTTAAGAGCCCTGACTTAGGAGCAGATGGGGCCGCCAGCGTCCCTAACAACCAGTGATCATCGGTGACACCAACCACTTGTGACATCAATGACCCAGCATGCCCTCAGTCAATGACATCACAAGGGGGCGGGTTCCCCAGGTGACATCCCTGGGCGGCCCTCGCCCCTTAGTTATTAAAGAGCAGGATCTGGGGGGGCTTTCAGATTCCGATAAGCCCCCGGACACACAGACCCCCCACAACCACCGGCCAGGGTTGTGGGGAAGAGGCCCTTGTCCTTGAATTATTTTTCCCATCATGGGCGTAAGTGGGGCCCCCGTGTCAAGTTTTGCCTAAGGCCTCGCAAAGCCGAGAGCCGCCTCTGCCGATCAGCTCATCATACCCGGGAGGAATGACATCTCTGTGACATAGAAAATCTTGCCAATAGACTCGTCTTCGCTCATCCAGAACCTTCTCCTCCATCCTTCCCCCTCCCTGTCTGCTCCACACCGAGATCTCTCTCCATTAACTTCACGCAATCCCTAATCCATTATTCAGCCTCCCGTCCCTTCAAATCGCTGTCAAGTGCGAAAGAAGACTCAACCTCGTCACATCTTGTAAGCCGACAACGACCTGAAAGCGGAGATAATATCATGAACGCCGACGTGCGCCGAGAGTCTCGCCCCCGAATCTCTGCTAACTACGTCCATTGAGACCACGCCTGGAATCAGCGGTGGGGGTGCAACTCCGAGTCCTCACCACTCTGCCCAACACTAGAAAAACACGTGTGTTTAGATACATAGGGCCAGATTCAGGTAGATGGGAGCATCTTTGCTCTGGAGTAACGCTTCTCATTTGCGTTACGCTGCAGAAATTTTAGGAGCAAGTGCTGTCATTCACGAAGCACTTGCTCCTAAAGTTGCGGCAGCGCATCGCAAATGAGCCGGCGGAATTCAAATTGGGCGGGTACGGGGCGTGTAGTATTTAAACGAAGCGCGTTCCCGCAGCGAACGTACTGCGCATGCGTCGAGTGTTAAAACATCCCCGTGCGCATGCTCCAAATTTTGTGAATGAACGTCAATGACGTCACATTCCCATTCATGAACGTTTTACGCAAGCGACGTTTTTTTATTTTTTTCCGACGCGATGACGACGCCTATACCTAACATAGGATATTCCAACCCCATGTAGGTATAACTATGCGCCGCGTATCCCGTCCGGAAACGTCGTAACGTCACTGCGTCGCGCCGGAATGCGATCGTGAATTGCCGATTTCCGCTCATTAACATATTTTTTGAGCGGAAATCGGCGGGAACGCCCCCGGCGCCATTTTTAAGTTGAAGTAACGATGCGATGGCGAAACTCAGTTACGCTGCTCGCATCGGAGCTTCAACCCGGCGTTTCTTGTTTTCTGGTTACAGAAACGCCGGCTCAAAGTCACAGTTAGGCTGGCGGATCACTGGATCCGCCAGCCTAACTGTTCCTGAATCTGGCCCATAGGATATACTAATTAATATCTACAGTATTTTACCAAAAGTATTGGGACGCCGGCCTTTACACACACATGAACTTTAATGGCCTCCCAGTCTTACTCTGTAGGGTTCAATATTACGTTGGCCCCGCCCTTTGCAGCTACAACACCTTCAACTCTTCTGGGAAGGTTTAGGGGTGTGTCTATGGGAAGGCGGTCCACAAGATTAGGCGTGTGTTTATAGGAAGGTCGTCCACAAGGTTTAGAGGTGTGTCTATAGGAAGGCGGTCAACAAGGTTTAGGGGTGTGTCTATGGAAAGGCTGTCCACAAGGTTTAGGGGCGTGTCTATGGGAAGGTCGTCCACAAGGTTTAGAGGTGTGTCTATAGGAAGGCGGTCAACAAGGTTTAGGGGTGTGTCTATGGAAAGGCTGTCCACAAGGTTTAGGGGCGTGTCTATGGGAGGGCTGTCCACAAGGTTTAGGGGTGTGTCTATAGGAAGGCTGTCCACAATGTTTAGGGGCGTGTCTATGGGAAGGCTGTCCACAATGTTTAGGGGTGTGTCTATGGAAAGGCTGTCCACAAGGTTTAGGGGCGTGTCTATGGGAAGGCTGTCCACAAGGTTTAGGGGTGTGTCTATAGGAAGGCTGTCCACAAGGTTTAGGGGCGTGTCTATGGGAAGGCTGTCCACAATGTTTAGGGGTGTGTCTATAGGAAGGCTGCCCACAAGGTTTAGGGGTGCGGTCCACAAGGTTTAGGGGTGTGTCTATAGGAAGACGGCCCACAAGGTTTAAGAGTGTGTTTATAGGAAGGCTGTCCACAAGGTTTAGCGGTGTGTCTATGGAAAGGTGGGCTACAAGGTTTAGGGGCGTGTCTATAGGAAGGCTGTCCACAAGGTTTAGGGGTGTGTCTATAGGAAGGCGGTCCACAAGGTTTAGGGGTGTGTCTATAGGAAGGTGGTCCAAAATGTTTAGGGGTGTGTCTATGGAAAGGCTGTCCACAAGGTTTAGGGGTGTGTCTATAGGAAGGCAGTTCACAAGGTTTAGGGGTGTGTCTATAGGAAGGATGTCCACAAGGTTTAGGGGTGTGTCTATAGGAAGGCAGTTCACAAGGTTTAGGGGTGTGTCTATAGGAAGGATGTCCACAAGGTTTAGGGGTGTGTCTATGGTAAGGCGGATCCACAAGGTTTAGGGGTGTGTCTATAGGAAGGCTGTCCACAAGGTTTAGGGGTGTGTCTATAGGAAGGCGGTCCACAAGGTTTAGGGGTGTGTCTATAGGAAGGTGGTCCACAAGGTTTAGGGGTGTGTCTATAGAAAGGCTGTCCACAAGGTTTAGGGGTGTGTCTATAGGAAGGCGATCCACAAGGTTTAGGGGTGTGTCTATAGGAAGGCGAGCCACAATGTTTAGGGGTGTGTCTATGCGAAGGCTGTCCACAATGTTTAGGGGTGTGTCTATAGGAAGGCTGCCCACAAGGTTTAGGGGTGTGTCTATGGAAAGGCTGTCCACAAGGTTTAGGGGCGTGTCTATGGGAAGGCTGTCCACAAGGTTTAGGGGCGTGTCTATGGGAAGGCTGTCCACAATGTTTAGGGGTGTGTCTATAGGAAGGCTGCCCACAAGGTTTAGGGGTGCGGTCCACAAGGTTTAGGGGTGTGTCTATAGGAAGACGGCCCACAAGGTTTAAGAGTGTGTTTATAGGAAGGCTGTCCACAAGGTTTAGCGGTGTGTCTATGGAAAGGTGGGCTACAAGGTTTAGGGGCGTGTCTATAGGAAGGCTGTCCACAAGGTTTAGGGGTGTGTCTATAGGAAGGCGGTCCACAAGGTTTAGGGGTGTGTCTATAGGAAGGTGGTCCAAAATGTTTAGGGGTGTGTCTATGGAAAGGCTGTCCACAAGGTTTAGGGGTGTGTCTATAGGAAGGCAGTTCACAAGGTTTAGGGGTGTGTCTATAGGAAGGATGTCCACAAGGTTTAGGGGTGTGTCTATAGGAAGGCAGTTCACAAGGTTTAGGGGTGTGTCTATAGGAAGGATGTCCACAAGGTTTAGGGGTGTGTCTATGGTAAGGCGGATCCACAAGGTTTAGGGGTGTGTCTATAGGAAGGCTGTCCACAAGGTTTAGGGGTGTGTCTATAGGAAGGCGGTCCACAAGGTTTAGGGGTGTGTCTATAGGAAGGTGGTCCACAAGGTTTAGGGGTGTGTCTATAGAAAGGCTGTCCACAAGGTTTAGGGGTGTGTCTATAGGAAGGCGATCCACAAGGTTTAGTGGTGTGTCTATAGGAAGGCGAGCCACAATGTTTAGGGGTGTGTCTATGCGAAGGCTGTCCACAATGTTTAGGGGTGTGTCTATAGGAAGGATGTCCACAAGGTTTAGGGGTGTGTCTATGGGAAGGCTGTCCACAAGGTTTAGGGGTGTGTCTATGGGAAGGCTGTCCACAAGGGTTAGGGGTGTGTCTATGGGAAGGCTGTCCACAAGGTTTAGGGGTGTGTCTATGGGAAGGATGTCCACAAGGTTTAGGGGTGTGTCTATGGTAAGGCGGATCCACAAGGTTTAGGGGTGTGTCTATAGGAAGGCTGTCCACAAGGTTTAGGGGTGTGTCTATAGGAAGGCGGTCCACAAGGTTTAGGGGTGTGTCTATAGGAAGGCGGTCCACAAGGTTTAGGGGTGTGTCTATAGGAAGGCGGTCCACAAAGTTTAGGGGTGTGTCTATGGGAAGGCTGTCCACAAGGTTTAGGGGTGTGTCTATGGTAAGGCGGATCCACAAGGTTTAGGGGTGTGTCTATAGGAAGGCTGTCCACAAGGTTTAGGGGTGTGTCTATAGGAAGGCGGTCAACAAGGTTTAGGGGCGTGTCTATAGGAAGGCGGTCCACAAGGTTTAGGGGTGTGTCTATAGGAAGGCGGTCCACAAAATTTAGGGGTGTGTCTATGGGAAGGCGGATCCACAAGGTTTAGGGGTGTGTCTATGGGAAGGCGGATCCACAAAGTTTAGGGGTGTGTCTATGGGAAGGTGGATCCACAAGGTTTAGGGGCGTGTCCTCTGCTGTCACCATCAGGAAACCCGCCCTGAGAAATGCCATCACTGGAGTGTATGGAGACAGGAAGTGTCTGCAAATAGGCGGCAGGAAATAAGCAGAAATGATATATTATAAAGTATGAAACATTGAAGAACATTAGTGTTGTTTCTAATACACAACTGCCTGCCAGTGACTGCGTTTCTATAAAAGTCTCTCCTCCGATAGGTGGACACCAGAGACGTCCCCCTCCCCCTCTCCGGGAAGGGTTGGGTCACTCCTCCAGATGGTCCCTGGCTGTGCAGTGACTGGATTCTGATGCGTTGTGTCGTGCGATGTGCGCCGAGCGCGGCTCTTCTGGTTATGGGGGAGACCCATAGGGGCCTAATTACCATTCTCTCCTTTCTCTCTCACGCACCGAGACATTCGTATCCGAGACCGCCGCCGCCGCCTCCTCCCCGCTGAACAACAAAAAAAAAAGATTTCCCTAATAGAAAAAAAAAAAAAAAAAGATTCTTCCTCCATTTACCCTTTGTGTGCCCGTCTGCGCGCCGCGGCCCGGACCCCCCAACGGGGCGCATTTCATAAAAACCTTCCCCAAACTATCCGTCAAATGTGTTCAATGCCAGCGAGGATTCTCCCCGTACACCAGAGCGGGTTTATAAAGACAGTCCCAGTAATATATATATATCGATTTGTATTATTTATTCTTATATATAAAAAAATCTTTGTCTGGGGAGGTTTGGACCCCCGCTTAGGTTTTTACAGCCGGCCAAATAGATTGAAAAAAAACCTCCCCTCTTTATTATAGATATATTTTAATAAATAATAACAATAATAATTATTATTATTATCATTATTTTTAATGATCATAATATTATTTTATTGTTATATGTTCCATGTCTAGTATTATTATATCATAAAAAATAAAATATATTATCACATTATTATAAATATATATATATATATATATATATATATATATATATATATATATATATATTATAATAATGTGATAATATATTTTATTTTTTATGATATAATAATACTATACATGGAACATATAACAATAAAATAATATTATGATCATTAAAAATAATATATTACATATATATATATTTTACCTTTCTATATTTTTTTTCATTACATATATATATATATATAGAGAGAGATATGTATAGATATATAAATAAAAAATATATTACATTTAGATTTTTATATATATATATATATATATATATATATATATTTTTTTTTTTTTTCATTACATATAGATATTTAAATAAAAAATAAACATAAAACAAATAATATATATATATATATACAAATATATATCTATATCTATATCTATATATATATATATATATATATATATATATATAGAGAGAGAGAGAGAGAGAGAGAGAGAGAGATGTATAGATCTATAAATAAAAAAATATATATATATTACGTTTAGATTTTTTATATATATATATATATATATATATATATATATATATATTTTTTTTTTTTCATTACATATAGATATTTAAATAAAAAATATATATATATATATATATATTTGTTTTATGTTTATTTTTTATTTAAACATCTATATGTAATGAAAAAATATATATATAAAAAAAATATATAAATGTAAATATATATATATATATATATATATATATATATATATATATATATATATATATATATATATATATATATATATATATATATATATATATATATATATATACATATATATATATATATATATGTCATAAAAAATATATATATATATATATATATATTATATATATTAAAATGTATCTATCTATCTATCTATCTATCTATCTATCTATCTATCTATCTATCTATATACATACACATATAGATCTATTTAGGTAATGCAAAAAATGCATATATAAAAAAATATATAAATGTAATATATATATATATATATATATATATATTACATTTATATATTGTTTCATATATGCATTTTTTATATATAATATATATATATTTTTTTTATTTATATATCTATATATACTACAGTATATATATATATATATATATATATATATATATATATATATATATATATATATATATATATATATATATATATTTATTTTTTATTTTTTATGAAAAAATATAAATATATGTATATATTTTATAATAGTGTGATAAAATATTATATTTTGTATGATATAATAATACTAGACATGGAAAATATAACAATAAAATGTTATTATAATCATTAAAAATAATGATAATAATAATTATTGTTATTATTTATTTTAAAAAAAATTGAATAAAGAGGGGAGGGTTTTTTCAATTTATTTGGCCGGCTGTTAAAACCTAACCGGGGGTCCAAACCTCCCCAGACAAAGATCTTCACCAAACTGTTACCACAAGGGTGGAGAAGCACAATTGTCTCCAATGTCTTTGTGTGACGGACCCTTCACTGGAGACCCCTGAACTCCGTCATTGGGGGGGGGGTACATACTTTCGGCCATGCACTATATACATAGAATGTCTTTCTTATGAACCTCCCACCCACGGTCCGGGTATTTGTATCTAATAATAGTCATCTCACTCCCTCTCCACCGAGGACAGGAAGGGGCTATTTTGGGGAGCGGGGGGGGGGGGGGGGTTAGACAAATGCCCTGTCATTATTCATTT
This sequence comes from Rana kukunoris, assembly GCA_029574335.1. Taxonomy (NCBI): domain Eukaryota; kingdom Metazoa; phylum Chordata; class Amphibia; order Anura; family Ranidae; genus Rana; species Rana kukunoris. Next base: position 980,716 of record CM056057.1, read on the forward strand.
TGTTTTTAGTAGTGAAAGGCGAGGCAGGAAGAGCGCCGGGGATCCCCCCCATAAATCTGAGAGCAATTTGCAGAAATTGGGGTTGTCTGATTTTTTTTTTTGGTAATGTTTGCTTTCAGGAGGATAATTAGTGGAGCTGTCAGGGGAAAAACAAGCTTATTAGTCTGTAAGGTTAATGGGGAGTTTTTGGGGGCCGATGGGCCCCGCTCCCAGCTGCGTGTCACTCATCGTCTGGCCAACACACGGCAAACCCGGCCAGGCCGCTGATTACTAATTGAGTGATAATTTGAGGTTTAATAACTGCAATCTACAGAAAAATAAGAGGACCTGACACATGCTGGTGGGGGGGGGGGGGAGGGTTGAGGTGTATTTAAATCTGACCTCTGGCCTTCCTTTCAGTCTCGCACAGTTGTAGCGGCTCCTCTCCTGGATTCAAACAGCTTCCTCTGATTTCACTGAACACTGTGAGCTTCTCATCATGTGCATTAGAAGCTGCAGCATGTCAGATAAAGCCCCGCCCTCATTTCCTGGCTGGAGGACGTCCAGGATTATTCACCTTACATTGGTGATCAGTGAGAAGAATGTCCCTTACATTGGTGATCAGTGAGAAGAATGTCCCTTACATTGGTGATCAGTGAGAAGAATGTCCCTTACATTGGTGATCAGTGGGAAGAATGTTCCTTACATTGATGATCAGTGAGAAGAATGTCCCTTACATTGGTGATCAGTGAGAAGAATGTCCCTTACATTGGTGATCAGTGAGAAGAATGTCCCTTACATTGGTGATCAGTGAGAAGAATGTTCCTTACATTGGTGATCAGTGGGAAGAATGTTCCTTACATTGGTGATCAGTGGGAAGAATGTCCCTTACATTGGTGATCAGTGAGAAGAATGTCCCTTACATTGGTGATCAGTGAGAAGAATGTCCCTTACATTGGTGATCAGTGAGAAGAATGTCCCTTACATTGGTGATCAGTGAGAAGAATGTCCCTTACATTGGTGATCAGTGAGAGGAATGTCCCTTACATTGGTGATCAGTGAGAAGAATGTCCCTTACATTGGTGATCAGTGAGAAGAATGTCCCTTACATTGGTGATCAGTGAGAAGAATGTCCCTTACATTGGTGATCAGTGAGAAGAATGTCCCTTACATTGGTGATCAGTGAGAAGAATGTCCCTTACATTGGTGATCAGTGAGAAGAATGTCCCTTACATTGGTGATCAGTGAGAAGAATGTCCCTTACATTGGTGATCAGTGAGAAGAATGTCCCTTACATTGGTGATCAGTGGGAGAAGTCCCTTAATGTGATCAGTGAGAAGAATGTCCTTACATTGGTGATCAGTGAGAAGAATGTCCCTTACATTGGTGATCAGTGAGAAGAATGTCAGTGAGAAGAATGTTCCTTACATTGGTGATCAGTGAGAAGAATGTCCCTTACATTGGTGATCAGTGAGAAGAATGTTCCTTACATTGGTGATCAGTGAGAAGAATGTTCCTTACATTGGTGATCAGTGAGAAGAATGTCCCTTACATTGGTGATCAGTGAGAAGAATGTTCCTTACATTGGTGATCAGTGAGAAGAATGTTCCTTACATTGGTGATCAGTGAGAAGAATGTCCCTTACATTGGTGATCAGTGAGAAGAATGTTCCTTACATTGGTGATCAGTGAGAAGAATGTCCCTTACATTGGTGATCAGTGAGAAGAATGTTCCTTACATTGGTGATCAGTGAGAAGAATGTCCCTTACATTGGTGATCAGTGAGAAGAATGTTCCTTACATTGGTGATCAGTGAGAAGAATGTCCCTTACATTGGTGATCAGTGAGAAGAATGTCCCTTACATTGTTGATCAGTGGGAAGAATGTCCCTTACATTGGTGATCAGTGAGAAGAATGTCCCTTACATTGGTGATCAGTGGGAAGAATGTCCCTTACATTGGTGATCAGTGAGAAGAATGTTCCTTACATTGGTGATCAGTGGGAAGAATGTCCCTTACATTGGGGATCAGTATGAAGAATGTCCCTTACATTGGTGATCAGTGAGAAGAATGTCCCTTACATTGGTGATCAGTGAGAAGAATGTGGCATCTTATTGGGTATGAATAAAAACGAGTTCAGACGAGGTCAACTACTAACTCATGGAGGATAACAAAAACATTTTTGTTATCGATCATCATATCGAGATGATCATATCGACATCAATCTTTGGTGTCAAGAGTAAGGAAGGAGTGCATCATCTCATTAGTTTTGAATTAAAAGTTAACGGCAAACTAATTCGGACAAGATCAACTAGTAACTCATGGAAGACAACAAAAAACGTTCCAGTTTACCATGGTGGAGGAGGTTCTCAACCGCTACAAAATTGGTAAAATTTGTGTAAATTTGGATGTACTGTATATATACATCGATCTTTGGTGTCTATAGTAAGGAAGGAGCGTGTCATCTTATTAGTTCTGAATAAAAACTATTTTAGATGAGGTCAACTACTAACTCGTGGAGGATAACAAAAACGTTCCTGTTCACCATGGTGGAGGAGGTTCTCAACTGCTACAAAATTTGTGTAAATTTGGGCGTGTAAATATGTCGGTCTTTGGTATTAGGAGTAAGGAAGGAGCGCATTGTCTCATCAACAACGTCCCTGTTCAAAATGGCGGAGGAGGTACCATGGTGGAAGGGGTTCTCAATCGCTACAAAATTGGTCAAATTTGTGTCAATTTTGGATGTGTATATATATCGATCTATGGTGTTTAGAGTAAGGAAGGGGTGCATTGTCTTAATTGGTCGTGAATTAAAAGTTAAAACGGCAAACTATTTCAGACAAGATCAACTAGTAACTCATGGAAGACAACAATGGAGGACATGGTGGAGGAGGTTCTTAACCGCTCCAAAATTGGTAAAATGTTGGTAAATTTGGATGTGTATATATATCCATCTTTGGTGTCAAGAGTAAGAAAGGAGCGTGTCATCTTGTTGATTATGAATAAAAACTATTTCAGACGAGGTCAACTATACTAACTAATGGAGGATAACAAAAATCTTCCAGTTCACCATGGTGGAAGAGATTCTCAACTGCTCCAAAATTGGTAAAATTTGTGTTCCTATTGGACATGTATACACATCAATCTTTGGTGTCAAGTGTAAGAAAGGAGAGCATCGTCTCATCGGTTTTGAATTAAAACATAACGGCAAATTATTTCGGACAAGATCAACTAATAACTCATGGAAGATAACATAAACGTTCCAGTTTGCCATGGTGGAGGAGGTTCTCAACCGCTACAAAACTGGTCAAATTTGCGTAAATTTGAATGTGCATATACATTGATCTTTGGTGTCAAGCGTAAGAAAGGAGCGAGTCATCTTGTTGGTTATGAAGTAAAACTATTTAAGACTAGGTCAACTACTAGATCATGGTGGATAACAAAAACGTTCCCGTTCACCATGGTGGAAGAGGTTCTTAACTCCTACAAAATTGGTAAAATTTGTGTTCATTTTGGATGTGTATACACATCGATCTTTGGTTTCAAGAGTAAGGAATAAGCGCATCGTCTCATTAGTTTTGAATTAAAAGTTAGCGGCAAACTATTTCGGACAAGATCAACTACTAACTCATGGAAGATAACAAAAACGTTCCTGTTTACCATGGTGGAGGAAGTTCTCAACTGCTACAAAACTGGTCAAAATTGCATAAATTAAAATTTGTATTTACATCTATCGTTGGTGTCAAAAGTAAGAAAGGAGCGCATCCATATTGTCTCATTGGTTTTGAATTAAAAGTTAATGGCAAACTATTTCAGACAAGATCAACTACTAACTCATGGAAGACAACAAAAAATGTCCTGTTTACCATGGTGGAGGAGGTTCTCAACTGCTGCAAAATTGGTCAAATTTTTGTAAATTTGGATGTGTATATATATCTCTCTTTGGTATTAAAAATAAGGAAGGAGTGCTTTGTGTCATCAAAAACGTCCCTGTTCAAAATGGTGAAGGAGGTTCTCAAGCACTACAATATTGGTCAAATGTGTGTCAATTTTGGATGTACTGTATATATACATCGATCTTTGGTGTCTATAGTAAGGATGGAGCGTGTCATCTTATTGGTTATGAATAAAAACTATTTCAGACGAGGTCAACTACTAACTCATGGTGGATAACAAAAACGTTCCTGTTCACCATGGTGGAGGAGGTTCTCAAGTGCTACAAAATTGGTAAAATTTGTGTTCATTTTGGATGTGTATATACATCGATCTTTCGTGTCAAGAGTAAGGAAGGAGCGCATTTTCTCATTGGTTTTGAATTAAAAGTTAACGGCAAACTATTTTGGACAAGATCAACTACTAACTCATGGAAGACAACAAAAATGTTCCTGTTTACCATGGTGGAGGAGGTTCTCACCTGCTGCAAAATTGGTTAAATTTGTGTATATTTGGATGTGTATATATATCGGTCTTTGGTATTAAAAATAAGGTAAGGAGCGCTTTGTCTCATCAAAAACGTCCCTGTTCAAAATGGTGGAGGAGGTTCTCAAGCACTACAAAATTGGTCAAATTTGTGTCAATTTTGGATGTACTGTATATATACATCGATCTTTGGTGTCTATAGTAAGGAAGGAGCGTGTCATCTTATTGGTTATGAATAAAAACTATTTCAGACGAGGTCAACTACTAACTCAAGGAGGATAACAAAAACTTTCCTGATTACCATGGTGGAAGAGGTTCTCAACTGCTACAAAATTGGTCAAATTTGTGTATATGTGGATGTGTATATACATCTATCTTTGGTGTCAAGTGTAAGGAAGGAGCGCATCGTCTCATGGGTTTTGAATTAAAAGTTAATGGCAAACTATTTCGGACAAGAACAACTACTATCATGTAAGACAACGAAAGCGTTCCTGTTTACCATGGTGGAGGAGGTTCTCAACTGCTACAAAATTGGTAAAATTTGTGTTCATTTTGGACATGTATATACATCAATGTTTGGTGTCAAGAGTAAGGAAGGAGCGCATCATCTCATTGGTTTTAAAAGACATTTTTTTAAGTTAACGGCAAACTATTTTATTGGTTATGAATAAACACAATTTCAGGTGAGGTCAACTACTAACTCATGGAAGATAACAAAGACGTTCTTGTTTACCACGGTGGGCGAAGTTCTCAAGCGCTACTAAATTGAATTAGTAAAATTTGCTACCTTTTAACATTTGTAGTCAATTTTAATAAAGTGTTGTAGTGGTGGAGCAGAAAACTGGTCAAATTTGCGTAAATTTGTATGTGTATATAGTTAGATCTGACTTTGGTGCCAAGACTAAGAAATTAGGGCGTCGTCTGATCGATTATGAATAAAAAAAGCTGCTGGAAAACTATTTTAGACAAGGTAAACTACCATACTAACACATAGAGGACAATGAATACGTTCCCTGTTCACCACGGTGGAAGAGGTAAAATTGGTAAAATTTGTGTTCATTTTGGATTTGTATATACATATCGATCTTTGGTGTCAAGAGTAAGCAACAAGCATGTTGTCTCATTGGGTTTTTAATTGAAAGTTACCGAAAAACGATTTCAGCCAAAGTCAACCACCAACTCATGGAGGACACCAAAAACATTCCTGTTTACCACGGTGGAGGAAGTTCTCAAGCGCTTCAAAATTGAATTTGTGAAATTTGTAGTACATTTTAAATAAAGTGTTGTAGTTGTGGAGCAGAAATAATAAAATGGTGATGGGAAGTCATCTAATGGGGACACCTATTTTGGTGACAACTGTCCAAGAGGGGAATTTCCCCTTGACTTCCTGTCGTGTCTCCGGCGCAGGAAGTGAAGGGAAATCTCCCCAGCTAGGCACAGATGAAAACCGCTAAAAAAAGTTTTGGCTTTCTGCACGCTTTAAAAGCTGCCAACCTTTGTTGCTCCGGCCAAAACCTTCTACTACAACACATTCGACCGTAAAACTCCATTCTCAGCAGAGCAATACTAAAGCGATTTGTAATAATAATCTGAGCTGTTTGGAGCGATGTCGACCATCCGATACGTGCTCAGGCCCGGTGGGGTTAATTGAGAGCGCCCCCCTGCCCAGGCCACTGAGGGTGGACGTGTGTATATATATAACTAATGGCGCTGTCCCTCTCCAGCTCGGGCTTTTCCTATAACTGCAGGTGTCAGGCTGCCAATATAGTAACAAGTTTTATAGCGAGCAATAAAGTCTGTGTTTGTACAGGCACCGCGAGCTCCCATTAACATATCCCAGGGAAATCCGCCAGCTTACAACAGGCCAAGGCCCGAGGCTGGGGCTGCATTGTATAGTTTTAGCGAATATCAGCAGGCACCTCATCCAAATAAACTTTAGAATGATCCCGAGTCTAACTACGACATTTCTGAGCAAACACGTCTTAGCACAATGCATGGCTGGAACGGGGTTTAGGCTGAACCTGGGACGTATATAAACCTGAACCCAATCCTCCAAGCCTGTTCACCAGCTGGCTTTTGTAATGACTAACCAAGGAGGCAGTTAATGTGTGGAACCTTCAATTTACATTTATATATATAGTATTAATGATACATTTCATATCTGGCCTAAAAAAAATGTTCCTATACCTGTAGGTGAGATGTATGGCTTGGCTTAAAGGATAAGTGGGCTTTAAAACAAACGTTTCTCCTTGCCCTGACCTAACTTAACCCACCCTTCCCCTTTACAGATGTATACAGTAGTTACCTCCATACAAATGGCCACCATTCCTATGTTTGTTTCTGGCTCTGTAAGTCTTCACTACAGCCCCATAGTCTTCTACAGGAACATTCTAAGTCTTCACAGTGCACTACAGCCCCATAGTCTTCTAAAGGACCATTCTAGGCCTTCACTATGATATACAGCCACATACTTCTATGGGACTGTTCCTACAACCACATAGACTACAATGGGACTGTTCCAAGTCTTCACTGCACATTACAGCCCCTTAGACTTATATGGGACCATTCCTACAGCAACATAGACTTATATGGGACTGTCCCAAGTCTTTACTGTGCACTACAGCCCCATAGTCTTCTATAGGACCATTCTAGGTCTTCACTGTGATATACAGCCACATACTTGTATAAGACTGTTCCTACAACATCATAGACTTCTATGGGACTATTCCTACAACCATATAGACTTGGGACCATTGCAAGTCTTCACTGTGCACTACAGCCCCATAGTCTTACATAGGACCATTCTAGGTCTTCACTGTGATATACAGCCACATACCTCTATGGGACTGTTCCTACAACCACATAGACTTCTATAGGACCGTTACAAGTCTTCACTGTGCACTACAGTCCCATAGTCTTCTATAGGACCATTCTAGGTCTTCACTGTGATATACAGCCACATACTTCCATGGGACTGTTCCTACAACCACATAGACTTCTATAGGACCGTTACAAGTCTTCACTGTGCACTACAGTCCCATAGTCTTCTATAGGACCATTCTAGGTCTTTACTGTGATATAAGGCCACATACTTCTTTGGGACTGTTCCTACAACCACATAAACTTCTATGGGACTGTTCCTGTTACAATTTATGAGTACAGTGGCTGCGTTTAATGGGCACATTAGCTGCGTTTGATTGGCACAGTGGCTGCAATTGATGTATTGCTGGCACGCCTACATGGGTGTGGTCATCTTACTCAGGGCCGGTGCAAGGATTTTTGCCTACACAAGCAAAGCTCCATTTCGGCGCCCCCCCCCCCCCCAACGGCCACCCACCTCCCTTGCAAAAATGTTTCTTTCAATAATTTTTTTATATAAAAAACACACTAACATGCCAGACCTGCCCCATTACATGACCAGACTGTGCCCCATTACATGACCAGACTGTGCCCCATTACATGCCAGACCTGCCCCATTACATGACCAGACTGTGCCCCATTACATGCCAGACCTGCCCCATTACATGCCAGACCTGCCCCATTACATGACCAGACTGTGCCCCATTACATGCCAGACCTGCCCCATTACATGACCAGACTGTGCCCCATTACATGCCAGACCTGCCCCATTACATGCCAGACCTGCCCCATTACATGACCAGACTGTGCCCCATTACATGCCAGACCTGCCCCATTACATGATTAGACCTGCCCCATTACATGCCAGACCTGCCCCATTACATGACCAGACTGTGCCCCATTACATGCTAGACCTGCCCCATTACATGCCAGACCTACCCCATTACATGACCAGACTGTGCCCCATTACATGCCAGACCTGCCCCATTACATGCCAGACCTGCCCCATTACATGACCAGACTGTGCCCCATTACATGCCAGACCTGCCCCATTACATGCCAGACCTGCCCCATTACATGACCAGACTGTGCCCCATTACATGACCAGACTGTGCCCCATTACATGCCAGACCTGCCCCATTACATGCCAGACCTGCCCCATTACATGACCAGACTGTGCCCCATTACATGCCAGATCTGCCCCATTACATGACCAGACTGTGCCCCATTACATGCCAGACCTGCCCCATTACATGATCAGACCTGCCCCATTACATGCCAGACCTGCCCCATTACATGACCAGACTGTGCCCCATTACATGCTAGACCTGCCCCATTACATGCCAGACCTACCCCATTACATGACCAGACTGTGCCCCATTACATGCCAGACCTGCCCCATTACATGCCAGACCTGCCCCATTACATGACCAGACTGTGCCCCATTACATGCCAGACCTGCCCCATTACATGCCAGACCTGCCCCATTACATGACCAGACTGTGCCCCATTACATGACCAGACTGTGCCCCATTACATGCCAGACCTGCCCCATTACATGCCAGACCTGCCCCATTACATGACCAGACTGTGCCCCATTACATGCCAGATCTGCCCCATTACATGACCAGACCGTGCCCCATTACATGACCAGACCGTGCCCTTACCTTATCCCATGCAAATCGCGGCCGTGTAACCTAACAGTAACAGCTTACCTTACCAGAATCGCGGCTGTACGATTTTTCAAAAGCCGTGCCTCCGACGTCTTCTGTTCCGTGATAGGCGGAACATTCAGCTTCCCATGAGGCACTGTGTTCAGTGTCCGCCTATCACGGAGGCCCTCTCGTCCGAGGACGAGAGGGCCTCCGTGATAGGCGGACACCAAACACAGGATGAGAGGGCCTCCGTGATAGGAGGACACTGAACACGGTGCCTCATGGGAAGCTGAATGTTCCGCCTATCACGGAACAGAAGACGTCGGAGGCGCGGCTTTTGAAAAATCGTACAGCCGCGATTCTAAGGTCATTTTTTTGCCCCATCCCAGGCTGCGGACCTGCCCGCCCCAAGCGGCCGCTTGGTCCGCTTGGTGGTTACGCCGGCCCTGATCTTACTAACTCCTCCCCTTTACAAATGTGTCCCCCCCATCATAGACCCCACAGCAGGTGTTCCCCATCAGAGCCCCCCACAGCAGGTGTCCCCATCAGAGCCCCCCCACAGCAGGTGTCCCCCATCAGAGCCCCCCACAGCAGGTGTCCCCCATCAGAGCCCCCCCACAGCAGGTGTCCCCATCAGAGCCCCTCCACAGCAGGTGTCCCCCATCAGAGACCCCCACAGTAGGTGTCCCCCATCAGAGCCCCCCACAGCAAGTGTCCCCTATCAGAGCCCCCCACAGCAGGTGTCCCCATCAGAGCCCCCCCACAGCAGGTGTCCCCCATCAGAGCCCCCCACAGCAGTTGTCTCCATCAGAGCCCCCCCAGCAGGTGTTTCCCATCAGAGCCCACCCCCACAGCAGGTGTCCCCCATCAGAGCCCCCCCACAGCAGGTGTCCCCCATCAGAGCCCCCCCACAGCAGGTGTCCCCATCAGAGCCCCCCCCACAGCAGGTGTCCCCCATCAGAGCTCCCCACAGCAGGTGTCCCCATCAGAGCCCCCCCACAGCAGGTGTCCCCCATCAGAGCCCCCCCACAGCAGGTGTCCCCCATCAGAGCCCCCCCACAGCAGGTGTCCCCATCAGAGCCCCTCCACAGCAGGTGTCCCCCATCAGAGACCCCCACAGTAGGTGTCCCCCATCAGAGCCCCCCACAGCAAGTGTCCCCTATCAGAGCCCCCCACAGCAGGTGTCCCCATCAGAGCCCCCCCACAGCAGGTGTCCCCCATCAGAGCCCCCCACAGCAGTTGTCTCCATCAGAGCCCCCCCAGCAGGTGTTTCCCATCAGAGCCCACCCCCACAGCAGGTGTTTCCCATCAGAGCCCACCCCCACAGCAGGTGTCCCCCATCAGAGCACCCCCCCCACAGCAGGTGTCCCCATCAGAGCCCCCCCACAGCAGGTGTCCCCATCAGAGCCCCCCCCCCCACATCAGGTGTCCTCATAGATCAGTCCAATAGATTCCTGTAGCTCAGGCGCGCTGGGAGCAGAAGCACATTACAGAAGGGCGGGTGGCACTCAGAGAGCATTTCTGGGAGTGAACGGGATGATTGGCAGCAGCTCCGGCCAACCCAGAAGCCTCTCATCACACCTCCTATGGGAGAAGAGCCGACACACGCAGAGGGGGCGGGGCAGACAGGAGACTTCTCCATGCGCACTGGACAGAATATATTAGTGGAGCCTAGTGCCGGAACGTGTTCCAGTACTAGGCTCCGCTGTGGTACCCAGCCTGGAATTCGGGGGACAGTGGGAGGTATGCGCTCTTGTCAGTTGCCAGCGGAGAGAGCAAGCGGGATTGGGGAACCGCAGCACCCGCTACATGCGCTCCGCCTCTGGACACAGACCAGGAGGTGGGAGGGGAGCACTTTGGAGCTTCAGATACCCACCCCTGAGGCAGCTGGGTGCAGAGCACCCCGTGCATCCTGCCTAGGATCGGCCCTGTTAGGCGGCACACCCTAATGCAACTGGCTGTGCACACCTATGGCCAGAAGACGCTGGAAAAAATGGATATCATATACACTGGGTGAGCCTCCATGGGGGGGGGGGTGTCACTTGTGTAGGGGGGGACATTGGGGCCCAGTGTTGGCCTTTAATTTCAGTGGCAGTTGATGCCTCGCCAGTCGCCATTAGAAGAGCATGCATGGACGTTACCGTGAATTGGCACTGGGATTGCCCGGGTCACTGGCTCGCTCCGATTACCCAATGCTTGTATACAGGATCTGTCTGTACACCCCCGTGTAGCCTCCATGGGGGGGTGTCACTTGTGTAGGGGGGGACATTGGGGCCCAGTGTTGGCCTTTAATTTCAGTGGCAGTTGATGCCTCGCCAGTCGCCATCAGAAGAGCGTGCGTGGACGTTACCGTGAATTGGCACTTGGATTGCCCGGGTCACTGGCTCGCTCCGATTACCCAATGCTTGTATACAGGATCTGTCTGTACACCTATGTGTAGCCTCCATGGGGGGGGGGGTCACTTGTGTAGGGGGGGACATTGGGGCCCAGTGTTGGCCTTTAATTTCAGTGGCAGTTGATGCCTCGCCAGTCGCCATTAGAAGAGCGTGCATGGACGTTACCGTGAATTGGCACTGGGATTGCCCGGGTCACTGGCTCGCTCCGATTACCCAATGCTTGTATACAGGATCTGTCTGTACACCCCCATGTAGCCTCCATGGGGGGGTGTCACTTGTGTAGGGGGGGACATTGGGGCCCAGTGTTGGCCTTTAATTTCAGTGGCAGTTGATGCCTCGCCAGTCGCCATCAGAAGAGCGTGCGTGGACGTTACCGTGAATTGGCACTTGGATTGCCCGGGTCACTGGCTCGCTCCGATTACCCAATGCTTGTATACAGGATCTGTCTGTACACCTATGTGTAGCCTCCATGGGGGGGGGGGGGGCACTTGTGTAGAGGGGGACATTGGGGCACAGTGTTGGCCTTTAATTTCAGTGGCAGTTGATGCCTCGCCAGTCGCCATTAGAAGAGCGTGCATGGACGTTACCGTGAATTGGCACTTGGATTGCCCGGGTCACTGGCTCGCTCCGATTACCCAATGCTTGTATACAGGATCTGTCTGTACACCCCCGTGTAGCCTCCATGGGGGGGGGTGTCACTTGTGTAGGGGGGGACATTGGGGCCCAGTGTTGGCCTTTAATTTCAGTGGCAGTTGATGCCTCGCCAGTCGCTATCAGAAGAGCGTACGTGGACGTTACCGTGAATTGGCACTGGGATTGCCCGGGTCACTGGCTCGCTCCGATTACCCAATGCTTGTATACAGGATCTGTCTGTACACCCCCGTGTAGCCTCCATGGGGGGGGGGTCACTTGTGTAGGGGGGACATTGGGGCCCAGTGTTGGCCTTTAATTGCAGTGGCAGTTGACGCCTCGCCAGTCGCCATCAGAAGAGCGTGCATGGACAGTAAACGTGAATTGGCACTGGGATTCCCCGGGTCACTGGCTCGCTCCGATTACCTAATGCTTGTATACAGGATCTGTCTGTACACCCCCCCCCCCCCCCGTGTGTGTGCACAGAGCTGAAAGGGTTGTTTATTTATGTGAGCTCATTGTGTGTGGGGATGATGTATCTACAGACAGTGTAAAAATAGACAGAGCAACAATGGCCGTCTGTACAGACACATGGCATTCACACCCTCGGAAAAGTCAGGATTTTCTGCCGCGGCGTGTTTGCTTTGAAAAGAGGGGGCGGCGTCTGCGCGATCGGTACACAAAACCCGCTGTGTAGAGGCTTTATTTGTAGAAGAAGCCTTTCTGTATTTGGGAAGTCGGAGTATAGGGAGCGTATTGATACAATGTTTAAACAGGGATGTCGCTAACAATGTCTCTCTACACACACGAGGTTTACTCAGCTTTGTGAGCGACATCCAACCTCTGTTATCATCGAGAGCCAACTGTCCACTTCACCTTACAGGGCCGATGCCAGGGCGGCGCACACTCCACCACCTATAGGTGAGCCTCAATATAGACTTACCTATAGATGAGCCTCAATATAGATTTACCCATAGATGAGCCTCAATAGAGACTTACCCATAGATGAGCCTCTATATAGACTTACCCATAGATGAGCCTCAATATAGACTTACCCATAGATGAGCCTCAATATAGACTTACCTATAGATGAGCCTCAATATACACTTACCTATAGATGAGCCTCAATATACACTTACCTATAGATGAGCCTCATTATAGACTTACCCATAGATGAGCCTCAATATAGACTTACCCATAGATGAGCCTCAATAGAGACTTACCCATAGATGAGCCTCTATATAGACTTACCCATAGATGAGCCTCAATATAGACTTACCCATAGATGAGCCTCAATATAGACTTACCTATAGATGAGCCTCAATATACACTTACCTATAGATGAGCCTCAATATACACTTACCTATAGATGAGCCTCATTATAGACTTACCCATAGATGAGCCTCAATATAGACTTACCCATAGATGAGCCTCATTATAGACTTACCCATAGATGAGCCTCATTATAGACTTACCCATAGATGAGCCTCAATAGAGACTTACCCATAGATGAGCCTCAATATAGACTTACCTATAGATGAGCCTCATTATAGACGTACCCATAGATGAGCCTCAATAGAGACTTACCTATAGATGAGCCTCATTATAGACTTACCCATAGATGAGCCTCAATATAGACTTGCCTATAGATGAGCCTCAATATAGACTTACCTATAGATGAGCCTCAATATAGACTTACCTATAGATGAGCCTCATTATAGACTTACCCATAGATGAGCCTCAATATAGACTTACCTATAGATGAGCCTTAATATAGACTTACCCATAGATGAGCCTCAATATAGACTTACCTATAGATGAGCCTCAATATAGACTTACCTATAGATGAGCCTCATTATAGACGTACCCATAGATGAGCCTCAATATACATTTACCCATAGATGAGCCTCAATATAGACTTACCTGTAGATGAGCCTCAATAGAGACTTACCCATAGATGAGCCTCAATATAGACTTACCTATAGATGAGCCTCATTATAGACGTACCCATAGATGAGCCTCAATAGAGACTTACCTATAGATGAGCCTCATTATAGACTTACCTATAGATGAGCCTCAATATAGACTTACCCATAGATGAGCCTCTATATAGACTTACCCATAGATGAGCCTCAATAGAGACTTACCTATAGATGAGCCTCAATATAGACTTACCCATAGATGAGCCTCAATATAGACTTACCTATAGATGAGCCTCAATATACACTTACCTATAGATGAGCCTTAATATACACTTACCTATAGATGAGCCTCATTATAGACTTACCCATAGATGAGCCTCAATATAGACTTACCCATAGATGAGCCTCATTATAGACTTACCCATAGATGAGCCTCATTATAGACTTACCCATAGATGAGCCTCATTATAGACTTACCCATAGATGAGCCTCAATAGAGACTTACCCATAGATGAGCCTCAATATAGACTTACCTATAGATGAGCCTCATTATAGACGTACCCATAGATGAGCCTCAATAGAGACTTACCTATAGATGAGCCTCATTATAGACTTACCCATAGATGAGCCTCAATATAGACTTGCCTATAGATGAGCCTCAATATAGACTTACCTATAGATGAGCCTCAATATAGACTTACCTATAGATGAGCCTCAATATAGACTTACCTATAGATGAGCCTCAATATAGACTTACCTGTAGATGATCCTCAATATAGACTTACCCATAGATGAGCCTCAATATAGACTTACCCGTAGATGAGCCTCAATAGAGACTTACCCATAGATGAGCCTCGTTATAGACTTACCCATAGATGAGCCTCAATAGAGACTTACCCATAGATGAGCCTCAATAGAGACTTACCTATAGATGAGCCTCATTATAGACTTGCCCATAGATGAGCCTCAATATAGACTTACTCGTAGATGAGCCTCTATATAGACTTACCTATAGATGAGCCTCATTATAGACTTGCCCATAGATGAGCCTCAATATAGACTTACCCACAGGTGAGCCTCAATATAGACTTACCTATAGATGAGCCTCAATATAGACTTACCCACAGGTGAGCCTCAATATAGACTTACCTATAGATGAGCCTCAATAGAGACTTACCTATAGATGAGCCTCAATAGAGACTTACCTACAGATGAGCCTCAATAGAAACTACCCAAAGGATCCTGATCAAAAGTTTACATACCCCAGTTCTTAATCCCATGTACTGCCCCCTTTAACAAAAGACTTGATGAGGTTTGAGGTCTAGAGGTGTTCACTAGGGATGAGGTCAGGGCTCTGTTCATGACACTCGAGTCCCCCCCCCCCCACACACACACACATTCTTTCTTAAACATTGCAGACACAGTACCAACAATTTTACACCCACCAAAGTATGACTTCTCTATTATCACTTAACCGACCCCAGGTCTTTATTGCCCCCCCCCCCACAAATCTGTGCCGGACGTGTGTAAAGATGACCCAAATCTACCGACCGATGAGGCGTGAAGAGAACGCGACCCCATGAAGAGGACACTTCTCATCCCGCGGACCCGTGTCAGCTGTCAATCACCCTGATGGACATCCCAGAGCTGCCAAGTCATGGTTTCCCTGAATGCCTTCCAGTATTCGCCCTCCGCAACCCCGCCCCCCGTCCCATCGGACGGATTTCCTGATGATTGTTTTTGTTCCTTTCCACTCTCTGGTCAGCCGGAGGAATCGAACCGTTCTCCTCCGACGGGCTCCAGCCATGTTTGAGTTTTGGATTTCTTTTAGAAACTGAAGTTTAATCAGCTTATGTTTCCCTTCCGTGGCCAATCTTCCTAAACCAAACTGGGCCGCCATCAGGGGGGTACAGGCATTACACCCGGAGGTCCCCAGGGCCCCGGATGTTAACACCCATTTTTTTATTTATTTTTTATAATTTTTTTATATTTTTATTTTTTGGTTTTATCAAAGGGCCCAGAGGTCCCCAGAGCCCCAGATGGCAACCCCACTATTTTTTTTTTTTATAAAAAAAGTTTTAATTTATATATATATATATATATATATATTTGTTTTTATTAAAGGGCCCAGGATGGCAGCACCCCCCCCCCATTTCTCAATTTGTGGCACCCCTGAATGCAAATAAAACCTTCTCTAGGCAACGCCGCAGGCAGATCATGGCTGGTGGGAGGAGTCATTGCTCCTTATTACTATTTATACTGTATATATATATATATACAGTATATATATATATATATATGTATATAGCAAATTACTGTTTAAATATAGCCATTTAAAAGATAATAAATTGCTGACACTGATTTTATTTCATGATAAAATAATCACTGGTGATTCTGCCATGAAGGTTGCCCTTGTGCCCTTGTTCAGGCACCTCCTGTTATAAAGGTTTAACAAAAAGAAGAACAACAATGAGCGAATAAACAAATATATACATTTCATTATTTTACATTTCATTTTCTTATATTATATACTGTGGCCCAGATTCACAGAGCAATTACGCCTGTGTAACTGGTGTTAGACAGGAGTAATTTCAAATTTCGCGCGCCGTATCACTAGTTTGAATCCTCAAACCATGATACGGCGGCTTCGGGCTTCGATCCGAGAGGCTTACGTCTTCGTAAGCCTTCGGATCTACGCTGCGATATTTTTGCGGCCGCTGGGAGGAGTCCGCGTCGTTTTGATGCGTCGGGATATGCAAATGAGTTTTTACGGCGATCCACGAAGATACGAGCGGTCTTCGCAATCGCTTTCGTCTATTTTTTTCTACGTAATGTTAGAGGAGCTTTTTGCTGGTCTAACGGTACGTAGCCCATGTTAAGTATGGCCGTCGTTCCCGCGTCGAATTTAAATTTTTTTTTTTTACGTAACTCGTTGGGGAATAGGAATGTCCGTAAACGACGCTACTCAAGAAAAAATGACGCAGATTACCCAATGCTTGTATACAGGATCTGTCTGTACACCCCCGTGTAGCCTCCATGGGGGGGGGGGTCACTTGTGTAGGGGGGACATTGGGGCCCAGTGTTGGCCTTTAATTGCAGTGGCAGTTGACGCCTCGCCAGTCGCCATCAGAAGAGCGTGCATGGACAGTAAACGTGAATTTTTTTTTTTTACGTAACTCGTTGGGGAATAGGAATGTCCGTAAACGACGCTACTCAAGAAAAAATGACGTAACAACGTGATTTCGCGCAATGAACGGCGGGAAATTTCTGAACGGAGCATGCGCAGATTACCCAATGCTTGTATACAGGATCTGTCTGTACACCCCCGTGTAGCCTCCATGGGGGGGGGGGTGTCACTTGTGTAGGGGGGGACATTGGGCCCAGTGGAAGAAAAAATGACGTAACAACGTGATTTCGCGCAATGCACGGCGGGAAATTTCTGAACGGAGCATGCGCAGTTTGATCGCCGCGGGAACGCGCCTATTTTAAATGCTTCACGCCCCCTACTCGCGTAGATGGCTTGCGCCAGGAGAAATACACTACGCCGCCGTCGTTTACTGGACAAAATATACCGGGATTCCACGTAGAGCCAGGTAAAATACGGCGGCGTAGTGTATTTCTGATACTCTACGCGAATCTAATTGTATCTGAATCTGGGCCAGTATTTTTATACTTTAAAAAAAATGTATATAATTTCTTATTTGTAATAAAATTACGATAATATTTTTATTATTATTATTACATTGAGTGAATAAAAAAAATATACATTTCATTATTTTACATTTCATTTTTATATATTACATACTGTATATTTATACTTTAAAAAAATATTTATATTTTCTTGTAAATTAATATTTTTTTTAATATAGTTTCTTATTTTTAATAAAATTACGATAATATTTTTATTATTTTAATTATTATTATTATTAGATTGAGCGAATAAACAAATAAATACATTTTATTATTTTACATTTCATTCATTATTTTATATTATATACTGTATATTTATACTTTAATTTTTCTTTTATATAATTTCTTATTAAAAAAAATTACTATAATATTTGTATTATTAGTTGTTGTTGTTGTGATGGTTGTTTTTGTTGTTG
The DNA here is from genome assembly GCA_029574335.1 of Rana kukunoris. Taxonomy (NCBI): domain Eukaryota; kingdom Metazoa; phylum Chordata; class Amphibia; order Anura; family Ranidae; genus Rana; species Rana kukunoris. The sequence continues at coordinate 998,680 of CM056057.1, forward strand.
TTGTGGTTGATGTTGATGGTCAGAAGAACAAAATGTGAAGGGAGGACTCTGGATGCACAAGGTTCGATATTCTGGAACTCTCTACCTCTATACTTAAGACGGGAGTAGGATTTGTTAAATTTTAGGACGTTTTTAAAAACTTTTTTATTTTCCCAGGTGTATGGCCCTAATTAGGGTTAGATACTAGCAGTTTTAGATATTGTAGTTTTAGTTTTTAATGTTATTATGTGGTTTTATATTGTTATTATTGTTATGTGAGATGTGTCTGTATATGTTCTGTGGTTCTATGAGCGCATCGAGGCCTTTGGGTAATGACTGCGCTACCAAAAAGCATTTTTATAAATAAATAAATAAATAAATGTTGTTGTGGTTGTTGTTGTGGTTGATGTTGTTGTTCGTGTGGTTGTTATTGTTGTTGTTTTTATTGTGGTTATTGTTGTTGTGGTTGTTGTTGTGGTGGTTGTTGTTATTGTGGTTGTTGTGGTGGTTGTTATTGTGGTGGTGGTGGTGGTTGTTGTTGTTATTGTGGTTGTTGTGGTGGTGGTTGTTGTTGTTATTGTGGTTCTTGTGGTGGTGGTGGTTGTTGTTGTGGTTGTTGTTATTGTGGTTGTTGTGGTGGTGGTTGTTGTTGTTATTGTGGTTCTTGTGGTGGTGGTGGTTGTTGTTGTGGTTGTTGTTATTGTGGTTGTTGTGGTGGTGGTTGTTGTTGTTATTGTGGTTCTTGTGGTGGTGGTGGTTGTTGTTGTGGTTGTTGTTATTGTGGTTGTTGTGGTGGTGGTTGTTGTTGTTATTGTGGTTCTTGTGGTGGTGGTGGTTGTTGTTGTGGTTGTTGTTATTGTGGTTGTTGTGGTGGTGGTTGTTGTTGTTATTGTGGTTCTTGTGGTGGTGGTGGTTGTTGTTATTGTGGTTGTTGTGGTGGTGGTTGTTGTTGTGTTTGTTGTTATTGTGGTTGTTGTGGTGGTGGTTGTTGTGGTTGTTGTTATTGTGGTAGTGGTTGTTGTTGTTGCGGTTGTTGTTATTGTGGTTCTTGTGGTGGTGGTTGTTGTGGTTGTGGTGGTGGTGGTTGTTGTTGTTATTGTGGTGGTTGTTGTGGTGTTGGTTGTTGTTGTTGTTGTTATTGTGGTTGTTGTGGTGGTGGTTGTCATGGTGGTTGTTATTGTGGTTGTTGTGGTGGTGGTTGTTGTTGTGGTTGTTGTTATTGTGGTTGTGGTTGTTGTTATTGTGGTTGTGGTGGTAGTTGTTGTTGTGGTGTTGATTGTTGTTGTTGTGGTTGTTGTGGTGGTGGTTGTTGTTGTTGTTGTTATTGTGGTTGTTGTGGTGATGGTTGTCGTGGTGGTTGTTGTTGTGGTTGTTATTGTGGTTGTTGTTGTGGTTGTTGTTATTGTGGTTGTGGTGGTTGTTGTAGTCTTGATTGTTGTTGTTGTGGTTGTTGTTGTGGTTGTTGTTGTGGTTGTTGTTATTGTGGTTGTTGTTGTGGTTGATGTTATTGTTTTCATTGTTTTCGTTGTTGTTGTTACTACACAGTGGCCAAGTGGTCAGCTCTTCTGCCTAGCAGCACTGGGGTCGCTGGTTCAAATCCCAACTATGACATCACTGGCCTGGAGTTTGCATGTTCTCCATGTACCTGCGTGGGTTTTCTCCGGGTACTACACCTTACCTGACCCCGCTTCTCTTCTATTCTTGTTCTGGATACAACTCAAAATTTGGGATTTTCTCATAACTGTCTACCCTTATGGCAATAGTCAAGTGGGGCTTCCCATGGAGACCACAAATAGTCCATCGGTGTCACCATCAGGAGAACGGCCCTGAGAAATGCCGTGTGGCCATCACTGGAGTGTATGGAGACAGGAAGTGGCTGCAGGAGATCAGCAGCCCAATAAGGTGAAAACATGGACTACTGTAAATCCCAGGAGTGTCCGGCCTGGACAACATTGCCGCTATAGCGCACCGCCCCCCTCGTATCTCTCTCATTGGCAGTGGCGGTGTTACCATCTGTACACACACATTCAGAGACTTTAAAAAATTCAATTACCTTTAATTGTTCAAATGAGTTACTGGAGGATTTCTCGGGGGTGAAAGGCGGCATTTAAAGGTGAACAACTGGAATCCCAACGAAGCCGACATGTGCGAGTGTTTATATACCGAGCATGTAATCCTATATCATCCCCCTTCCCCCGCACCGCCACCAAGCTTCACATACCTGTCCACAACACCCGGTGCTGCTCAACGTCCACCCGTTCCTTCCATTCATACACATCTATCCTAGAGTACAGCCTGACCCAGCCTTCGGGAACCCCTAAAATAATACATTGGTGATCAGTGAGAAGAATGTCCCTTACATTGGTGATCAGTGAGAAGAATGTCCCTTACACTGGTGATCAGTGGGAAGAATGTACCTTACATTGGTGATCAGTGAGAAGAATGTCCCTTACATTGGTGATCAGTGAGAATAATGTTCCTTACATTGGTGATCAGTAAGAAGAATGTTCCTTACATTGGTGATCAGTGAGAAGAATGTCCCTTACATTGGTGATCAGTGGGAAGAATGTCCCTTACATTGGTGATCAGTGAGAAGAATGTCCCTTACATTGGTGATCAGTGAGAAGAATGTCCCTTACATTGGTGATCAGTGAGAAGAATGTCCCTTACATTGGTGATCAGTGGGAAGAATGTTCCTTACATTGGTGATCAGTGAGAAGAATGTTCCTTACATTGGTGATCAGTGAGAAGAATGTTCCTTACATTGGTGATCAGTGAGAAGAATGTCCCTTACATTGGTGATCAGTGAGAAGAATGTCCCTTACATTGGTGATCAGTGAGAAGAATGTCCCTTACATTGGTGATCAGTGAGAAGAATGTCCCTTACATTGGTGGTCAGTGAGAAGAATGTCCCTTACATTGGTGATCAGTGAGAAGAATGTCCCTTACATTGGTGATCAGTGAGAAGAATGTCCCTTACATTGGTGATCAGTGAGAAGAATGTCCCTTACATTGGTGGTCAATGAGAAGAATGTGGCTTACATTGGTGATCAGTGGGAAGAATGTCCCTTACATTGGTGATCAGTGAGAAGAATGTCCCTTACATTGGTGATCAGTGAGAAGAATGTCCCTTACATTGGTGATCAGTGGGAAGAATGTCCCTTACATTGGTGATCAGTGAGAAGAATGTCCCTTACATTGGTGGTCAATGAGAAGAATGTGGCTTACATTGGTGGTCAGTGAGAAGAATGTCCCTTACATTGGTGATCAGTGGGAAGAATGTCCCTTACATTGGTGGTCAATGAGAAGAATGTGGCTTACATTGGTGATCAGTGGGAAGAATGTCCCTTTCATTGGTGGTCAATGAGAAGAATGTCCCTTACATTGGTGATCAGTGGGAAGAATGTCCCTTACATTGGTGGTCAATGAGAAGAATGTGGCTTACATTGGTGATCAGTGGGAAGAATGTCCCTTTCATTGGTGGTCAATGGGAAGAATGTCCCTTACATTGGTGATCAGTGAGAAGAATGTTCCTTACATTGGTGATCAGTGGGAAGAATGTCCCTTACATTGGTGGTCAATGAGAAGAATGTGGCTTACATTGGTGATCAGTGGGAAGAATGTCCCTTTCATTGGTGATCAGTGAGAAGAATGTTCCTTACATTGGTGATCAGTGAGAAGAATGTTCCTTACATTGGTGATCAGTGAGAAGAATGTTCCTTACATTGGTGATCAGTGGGAAGAATGTCCCTTACATTGGTGGTCAATGAGAAGAATGTGGCTTACATTGGTGATCAGTGGGAAGAATGTTCCTTATGTTGATGATTGAGTGTTATGGGTTGGAGAGTGATGTCTGCAGGCCTGAGCCCCAGGGCCCTGGCCATAGACCCGGGGGCCAATACCCCAGGAACCAGGCCGGGACAAGGTCCTTCACCACCCAAGGTGAAAAGACCAAGGTGCCCCCTTCATGATCTGTGATCTACTTGAGCTTCATGGGTTGGTCTTTTTTTGTGCTCTCCTTCTGCTGAAGGACCCAAGGTGGGCTCGTCTTCCACCTCCCCCTTGGCCCGGCCTCAGATAACAGATAGTAGAAGAATCTCTCGTTTAGCGTTTTTTGTACCTTGACTTGGCAAAGTCATTCAGCCCTCGGTAACGACTCTCTCGGAGTCACGATGAAATTTGCTTCTCTGGCCAAGTCAACCCTTCCAATCAGGGTTTATGAGACGTTATTAAATTCCTTCCATTGTACGAGTTCCAACCGAAGTTAGCGGAACGCGGAGGTTGATCAAGACGTATTGGCAGCGAGAACTGAGTGCAAGGTGTTCCCACAGCCGCAAAGAGCCAACTTTCAGGTCTTCTACGTTCTCCCGGCTCCCCCCCTCCCGGCGGCACTCAGCAAATCCCCCCCTCTCTCTCCAGCAATGGTAATATAATAAATACTCAATGATATACAGCAGGATACATGCCACCCGTAACAAAAGCCTCAGAGAGTGTTTAATTTCCTCTCCTATGACGACCTCTGTTATCATGTATGTGCAGGAGCAGAGCAGCGCCGCGACACAACACAACGCGCCGGACTCTGTTTATCCATCTAATTATTTCAGAGGTGACAGAAGGCAGACTCGCTGCCTTGGCAAAATGGCTAATCCCATCTCTTGGCAGGTGATCATTTGTATAACAGGATGAAAAAAAAAAAAATCATGGAAATGTTTAATATTAGCACATTCGTCTGGAATGACTGATAGGGTGCAAAAATGTCACCAAGAAATGGAAGTTCTACGAGAAACTGTCACTTGCATTTTGTGCTTCACAAACAGAAAAGCTTAAATTTGTCCTTCGGCCTTCCCTTCAGCCTGGAACCGGTGTACCGGCTCGTCTCCTGGACTGGAACGGCTTCCTCTGATTTCACTGCACACTGTGAGCTTCTCACCATGTGCATTCGAAGCTGCAGCAAGTCAGATAGAGCCCCGCCCCATTTGCTGGCTGGAGGATGTTGTTACAGTACCTCTAGGTGAATGCACAGCCATGGCCCGTCCTGTCTGTCAGCAGTGTACATGTTGCTGTACTCACAGTATCCCTGCTGGGGCTTCCAGGGTTTCCAGGAACCCCAGTACTTCTAGGATCCCTACCAGGTCTTCCAGGATTTCCAGTACTCACTGTATGCCTGCCAGGTCTTCCAGGATTTCCAGGAACTGTAGGACATCCAAGACTCATGGGATGCCTGTTGGGTCTTCTGGGATTTCTAGGAACCCAAAGACCTCCAGTACTCACAGGCTCCCTATTGGGTTTTTGAAGATGTCTAGGAACCCTAAGACCTCCAGTACCTCCAGGCTCCCTACTGGGTTCTCCAGGATTTCTAGGAACCCTAAGACCTCCAGTACTCACAGGCTCCCTATTGGGTCTTTGAAGATCTCTAGGAACCCTAAGACCTCCAGTACTTACAGGCTCCCTACTGGGTTCTCCAGGATTTCTAAGAACCCTAAGACCTCCAGTACTTACAGGCTCCCTACTGGGTTCTCAAGGATTTCTAGGAACCCTAAGACCTCCAGTACTCACAGGCTCCCTGTTGGGTCTTTGAAGATGTCTAGGAACCCTAAGACCTCCAGTACTCACAGGCTCCCTACTGGGTTCTCCAGGATTTCTAGGAACCATATGACCTCCAGTACTTACAGGCTCCTTACTGGATCTTCCAGGATTTCTGAGAACCCTAGAACCTCCAGTACAAAATAGCTCCCTACTGGGTCTTCCATGAGTTCTAGGGACCCTAGATCCTCTAATATTTACAGGATCCCTACCAGGATTTCCTCAAACCCTAGTACGTCCAGTACTCACAGTATGCCTGCCAGGTCTTCCAGGATTTCTAGGAACCCTAGCATCTCTCGTATTCATAGGATCCCTACCAGATCCTCCAAGAAAACTAGGATCTCCAGTACTCACAGGGTGCCTGTCAGGTCTTCCAGGGTTTCCAGGAACTATAGGACATCCAGGACACATGGGATGCCTGCTGGATCTTCCAGGATTTCTAGGCACCCAAAGATCTCCAGTACTCACAGGCTCCCTTTTGGATCTTCCGGGATTTCTAGGAATCCAAATACCTCCAGTACTCACAGGCTCTCTACTGGGTCTTCTAGGATTTTTAGGAACCCCAAGACCTCCACTACTCACATGCTTCCTATTGGTTCTTCCAGAATTTCTAGAAACCCCTAAGACCTCCACTATTCACAGACCCCCTTTTGGGTCTTCCAGAATTTCTGGGAACCCCCAAGACCTCCACTACTCACAAACTTCCTGTTGGGTCTTCCAGGATTTCTGGGAACCTCCAAGACCTCCGCTACTCACAGACTCCCTGTTGGGTATTCCAGGATTTCTAGGAACCCAGAGACTTCCACTACTCACAGGCTCCCTGTTGGGTCTTCCAGAATTTCTGGGAACCTCCAAGACCTCCACTATTCACAAACTCCCATTTGGGTCTTCCAGGATTTCTGGGAACCCCCAAGATCTCCACTACTCACAGGCTCGCTGTTGGGTCTTCCAGGATTCTGGGAACCCCCAAGACCTCCACTACTCACAGACTCCCTGTTGGGTCTTCCAGGATTTCTGGGAACCTCCAAGACCTCCACTACTCACAAACTTCCTGTTGGGTCTTCCAGGATTTCTGGGAATCTCCAAGACCTCCGCTACTCACAGACTCCCTGTTGGGTATTCCAGGATTTTCTTGAACCCAGAGACTTCCACTACTCACAGGCTTCCTGTTGGGTCTTCCAGGATTTCTGGGAATCCCCAAGACCTCCACTACTCACAGACTCCCTGTTGGGTCTTCCAGGATTTCTGGGAACCCTAGGACCTTCAGTACTCACAGGCTTCCTGTTGGGTCTTCCAGGATTTCTGGGAACCCTAGGACCTCCAGTACTCACAGGCTTCCTGTTGGGTCTTCCAGGATTTCTGGGAACCCTAGGACCTCCAGTACTCACAGGCTTCCTTTTGGGTCTTCCAGGATTATTGGGAGCCCTAGGTCCTCCAGTACTTACTAGCTCCTGGTGCAGTGTGCTGTGTTTTCAGGAAGCTGCAGTATGTAGCCCCTCCCACTAGCATCGATCTGCCTGCATTGCATAGAGAGGCACAGAAATTCAGTACTGACTTATCAAGGTCCAAAATAAGGTATGTAAAGAAATTGGCAAGATTTTATCATTGAGGAGCAATGTTATCACTTTAGGACAGGACTACAAAAGACTCTCCCTATCTCCATAACATAAGGTCGGCGGTTTGGTACTTTTAGAGATAACTGAGAACATCACCCTCAGGAAACCCACCCTAGGAAATGCCATGCAGCCATCACTGGAGTGCATGGAGACATGAAGAGGCTGCAGGAGATCAGAAGCCACAAAGGATGAAAAACCAGGGAAGAACAACTACTGTATTTTTTTAAAAAATGGCCACTGCCCAAAGCAGACCCAATGGCCTTGAGTTTGGGTCTACATCTACTTAGCAGGTGGCCCAGAATAGAGGGGCAACATGAAGGGAAATCAGAAGAATTGGACCACCTATTTCTCGCTCACTGTTATTTTATTTTTTTACAGCCCGTCCACCAAGTCGCATTGCACAAAGCACCGAGTCTTTTAAACCAGAAACATGTCTTCTGTCACAGAGAATTTTATTAGAGGGCTTTCCCCGGGCTCTTTATCAACAAAAGCTCTGACATACTCATGGCCTAAAATTGCTCCAAAAACATCATTATTAAAATAGGCCTATTAGTATTAAAGCGGAGAGCGCCGGGGGTCAGCAGGGATATTTCTGTCGGGGTATTTTCAGAGGAACAGACTAGTTATTGTAGGGGGTTGGGGGGGAGGGGGGGGGTGCAAAACTGTTTATCCAAATGTCACCTAAGAAAGCAGATGAAGACTTGGAGCAAGAAGAGGTCCTCGTGACCAAGAAGGCTCTATATCAGTGGCATCTGCAGCCACTGTGCCCATCAAACGCAGCTACTGTGCCCATCAGTTGCAGCCACTGTAGCCATAAATTGCTGCCAGTTTGCCCCATCAAATGCAGCTAGTTTGTCCCATCGAATGCAGCTAGTTTGCCCCATCGAATGCAGCCAGTTTGCCCCATCAAATGCCGCCAGTTTGCCCCCATAAAATGCAGCCAGTTTGCCCCATCAAATGCAGCCAGTTTGCCCCATCAGATGCAGCCAGTTTGCCCCATCAGATGCCAGCAGTTTGCCCCATCAAATGCAGCCAGTTTGCCCCATCAAATGCAGCCAGTTTGCCCCATCAAATGCAGCCAGTTTGCCCCATAAAATGCAGCCAGTTTGCCCCATCAAATGCAGCCAGTTTGCCCCATCAAATGCAGCCAGTTTGCCCCATCAAATGCAGCCAGTTTGCCCCATCAAATGCAGCCAGTTTGCCCCATCAAATGCAGCCAGTTTGCCCCATCAAATGCAGCCAGTTTGCCCCATCAGATGCCAGCAGTTTGCCCCATCAAACGCCGCCACTTTGCCCCTATAAAATGCAGCCAGTTTGCCCCATCAGATGCTGCTAGTTTGCCCCATCAAATGCAGCCAGTTTGCCCCATCAGATGCCAGCAGTTTGCCCCATCAAATGCAGCCAGTTTGCCCCATAAAATGCTGCTAGTTTGCCCATAAAATGCCGCCAATTTGCCCAATCAAATGCCGTCACTTTGCCCCATCAATTGCCGCCAGTTTGCCCCATCAAATTATACCAGTTTGCCCCATCAATTGCCACCAGTTTGCCCCATCAAATGATGCCAGTTTGCCCCATCAAATGCAACCAGGATGCCCCCTCAAATGCAGCCAGTTTGCCCCATCAGATGCTGCCAGTTTGCCCCCTCAAATGCCGCCAGTTTGCCCCATCAGATGCCGGCAGTTTGCCCCATCAAATGCAGCCAGTATGCCCCCTCAAATGCCGCCAGTTTGCCCCATCAAATGCCACCAGTTTTCCCCATCAAATGACGCCAGTTTGCCCCATCAAATGCAGCCAGTTCGCACCATCAAATGATGCCAGTTTGCCCCATCAAATTCCGCCAGTTTGGCCCATAAAATGCTGCTAGTTTGCCCCATAAAATGCTGCCAATTTGCTCCATCAAATGCCGCCAGTTTGCCCCATCAATTGCCGCCAGTTTGCCCCATCAAATTATAACAGTTTGCCCCATCAAATGCCACCAGTTTGCCCCATCAAATGCCGCCAGCTTGCCCCATCAAATGCAGCCAGTTTGCCCCCGCCTGGCACTTACCTTTCTTGGGTCAGCGCCGTCCTCCACACTCCCTCCGAGTCACTACTCCTAACAATTCTTACCCCCTAACGCCCCCCGCTGCAAATTCCTCCTTCCAACAGAAATTCCCTCCACCCAATCTCCTTTTGTTGTGCCGCCCCAACGGGCAGGAGAGAGGAGAGAAGAGATCACACTTTCCTAACCAAAACCCCCCCCCCCTTCCGCTTATAATCTCGGGGCAGGATAGAGAAGCAACCCCCCCCTCGGTTCTCTGCTCCAGGGGGACCCTGCCTAAAGCTTTGTAAGGAGCCCCAAAATGTGTGATGGCTGCCCTGGTGCCCGGTATTGAAATGGTTAAATAAACTCATGATTTCCAACGATCGGATGTTTTTTTGAGACCTTTCTTTATGGTATTCCTCACCAGAGCTGTCTTAATGAGGGGGCACACCTGAGGGCCCAGCTGCATGGGGGGCCCCCTGCACTTTCCCCAAAGCAGCTGGTCCTTGAGCCCACGCTTCCCCCAAAATTGGGGGCCCCATGATGGCACTGAGAGTGATAGATACACAGGGGAGGCAGTCTGCCTCCTACCTACTTAATGTCTGTTTACCTGCACTGTCGTCATTGTAGGGGCCCCAGAGCATTACTTTGCCCAGGGGCCCATGATGCTATTAAGACGCCCCTGGAATCCTCACCCATCAACATCAGGAATCTGAGAAGGTTCTTCAGAGAAGATCACAAAGCGACTGTCCCCCAAAAAAACCTCAACTCAACACTCCTAATTCAAAGACCCTTTATAACGCCGTGATACAAAATGACAAGATCAGAAAAGACCATAAAAAATGACATAAAACCATTCAAAATCGATTAACGCGCCAAGACTCGCCTCCATAATAAAATGCTGATAACAAAAGATTAGTGGGTGTGAAGTCTATTTATCTCTTACGAGGGGCGCTAATTAACACTTTATTAAGAAGGCGAGTCCCGACACGCTTTAATCAATTTCATAAGGTTTTTATGTCTTTTTATGTTTTTTTCTGATCGTTTAATTTTGGATCACAGTGTGATAAAATATGGGGAACGATGTATTGAGGTTTTTTTTTGGAAAGCTTTGAAGTTTCTGTAGAGTTCAATTTATTGTCACACCCCCCATCAGATGGTTGGTACACATTCTGGTGAAGTCCTTCTCAACCCAAAGGAAACCCTTTAAATAACTTTTAGGTTTCAGGTAACCTTCGCTGAGAATTGACTAGATCATGGTGCTTGAACCCCTTGCCGACCGGCAGGGCCACCATCAGGGGGGGGGGGGGGGGGTACAGGCATTACATTAATCAAACCTATTTGAAAGAAACCCACCCTCGACCCCAAAGACCGGAAACATCGCCGTCCTATAACAGGCCTAAATGTCCTCTCTAAAGTGATGGAGAAAGTAGTGGTACAACAGCTACAACATCACTTAGGCCGCGTACACACGGCAGAGAACCTCGACGGGCAGAACACATGGTTCCGCCCGTCGAGGTTCTCTGCCGGCCGTCGAAATCGGCGACCCGCCCATCGGGAATGGCAACCAGCCATTCATCCAGGCGGGCCGTCGAGCAAAAAGAGAGCGTGCTCTCTTTTCGCTCGACGGGATTCCCGACGGGCGGGGCAAGCCAGGCGGCGTACACACGGCCGAGGTCCTCGCTGGAATGCAGCTTCCAGCGAGGTTCTCGCTGGTTTCCAGCGAGAACCTTGGTCGTGTGTACGCCGCCTCAGACTCCCATAATTTGCTGGATCCTTTTCAATCGGGTTTCCGTCCCGGGCACGGGACAGTAACAGCACTCCTCAAAATATGGGGCGACGCTCTCGAGGCCGCAGACAAAGGAGAATCTTCGCTTCTGGTTCTGTTGGACCTAAGCGCAGCCTTTGACACGGTGGACCACAAACTATTACTGACTCGGCTGGCTGAGGTAGCCAGAGTCGCAGAAGGTGATCTATCTTGGTTCTCCTCCTTTCTGGAAAACCGATCACAAATAGTGAAGTTAGGACCTTTCACTTCTGAAAAATGCATGGTGTCATGCGGAGTCCCTCAACGATCGCCTCTGTCACCGGTGCTCTTCAACATCTATCTCCGCCCTCTCTTTGAAATCATCAGCAGCCAAAAACGACTGTATCACTCATATGCAGAAGACACGCAACTCTATTTCCGCATCTGCAACAAAAAGGATCATCATCTCGGTCTAGAGACATGCCTCTCTCTGATAGAGGACTGGATGACGAAGAGTTATCTTAAACTCAACAGCTCCAAAACAGAACTTTTTCTGTTTCACGCCAGTCAAAAGAATCACCTGCAACAACCTGGACCCAATCATTACCCCTAGCGCCAAAGTCAAAAGTCTCGGGGTCATCTTCGACGCTTACATGACAATGGATGCACAAATAGGGTCAGTAGTCAGCGGATCTCACCATCTGCTGCGCCTACTACGCAGATTTACTCCTTTTATTCCCAAAGAAGACGTAGCAGTCGTGGTGGGAACAATTGTGAACTCCAGACTGGACTATGCAAGTGCCCTTTACCCTAGGGTGACCAGACATCCCCGGTTTCAGGGGACAGTCCCCGGATTGAGGACACTGTCCCCAGACCAAGTCTGTCCCCGGTTTTGTCCCCGGATTGGATTTGAACAGGGGCTCGGGCAATTTCAAAGACAGTGCAGAATAAAAAATAAAATCTGAATTACAAACCCTGCCTCTCCTACTAGCTTAGAGGGGTGTGTTTTCCATTATCTGTGCCCCTTTCTGATGATCATGTTCTGGTCGGAGCGGAGGGAACATTTCTTCAGTTTCGGGCGCATGACCATCCAGCTCCGCATGTTCTGGCTTGGAGCGGACCGAAATCCCCCGCGCGTTCCATGTGTGGAAGCATTGTACTTCCTTGTTTGCGCACGTCGCGGCGTCACCGTCACCGCCACGTCACCGCCACATCACCGCGTTCTCTGTCCGCGGGGATTTTGGTCTGATGGTGTGTACCGCGGACCGTTTTCATCTGACATGTCTCCTCGTGTGTACGCGGCCTAAGTCCCGGCCAGCCGCCTGCCTGCTTATCTCCTTGCCTTCCCCAGTGGAGTTATCTTCCTCCGCTCCCCACCCAGTAGTACCAGGGGCCCGGAGGGTAAGACTTGAGAGGTTGTGAGGCGGGCGGCGGTGATGGGCAGAGCTGCTGATTGCTGCCATTACTAGTAAAAAAAAAAGATGTCCCCGGATTTCATTAAAAAAATCTGGTCACCTTACTTTACCTCGGACTCCCCAAGTACCAAATCTCTCGTCTACAAGTCGCTCAAAATACGGCCGCTTGACTGGGAAAAAACCCTGGGAATCAATCTCACCCTCACTGAGAGCCCTCCGTTGGTTGCCAGTAAAAGACAGAATTGCTTTTAAAGCCCTCTGTCTAACGCATAGATGTATCCATGGGAAGGCCCCCCAATATCTATGCGAAAAGATAGAAGCTCACAATCCCAATCGCGTTCTGCGATCCACCAACCAAAATCTGCTCCAGATACCGAAAGTCAAATACAAGTCCAAAGGAGAAAGAAGATTTGCGCTCCAGGGCCCCAGACTATGGAACGCTTTACCAACCAACATCCGATTGGAGGAGAACCACTTGGCCTTCAAGAGAAAGATCAAGACTCATCTCTTTTGATGTCAAAGGAGACAGGAACAACAAGCGCCCAGAGGCGATTTAGTTTGAATGTGCCGCGCTATATAAGTTCTTCACTCACTCACTCCCGTTTTTTTTCCATTACACCTGTAAGGGGCCCAATAGTCCCCAGGGCCCCTTACAGGCCTGGCTGGCCCCCCTTTCGTTTTTTTAAGTTATTTAAATTTTTTATTTATTTTTTGCATTACACCTGTAAGATGCCCGATGGTCCACAGGACCCCTTACAGGCCCAGCTAGCCCCCCTCCTGTTTTTTTTGTTTATTTATTTTTTGAATTACACCTGTAAGGGGCCCAATGGTCCACAAGGCCCCTTACAGGCCTGGCTGGCCCCCCTCCCGTTTTTTTTTTATTGGTTTTTAATTTATTTTCTATTTATTTATTTATTTTTTGCATTACAACTGTAAGGGGCCCGATGGTCCCCAGGGGCCCGGCTGGCCCCCCTCCCATGTTTTTCTTTGCATTACACCTGTAAGGGGCCTGATGGTCCCCAGGGCCCCTTACAGGCCCGGCTGGCCCCCCTCTCGTTTTACAATATAATTATGATAATGTTACCAGAAATATTGCTGTATTATTGTATAATGACAAAACAATGAGAAAAAAAAATATTTACATTATATATTTATATATTTATTTATTTCTATTTTTATTTTTAATATATATATATATATATATATATATATAATACAATAATACAGCAATATTTCTGGTAACATTATTATAATTATATTGTCCTGTATAGAATATATAGATAGATAGATAGATAGATAGATAGATATAGATATCTATATCTATCTATCTATCTATCTATCTATCTATCTATATATTCTATACAGGACAATATAATTATAATAATGTTACTAGAAATATTACTATATTTATGAATATTCACAAAAATTATGAGAAAAAAATAAACATATATATATATATATATATATATATATATATATATATATATATATATATATATTTTTATTTGTATTTTATTTTTTAATAAAGGACAAAATTTAGGTTACCAGAAATTATCACTATCACTCTTATGGTCAGGGATGCTCTAGGACTAGCAAAAATAATAATAATAATAAAAAAATAAAAAAAATAGGCATCTTCTTAGTACAGCTAAGTAAAGCACTTCAGTTTATTAATTTCACTGAAAATATACCGTGATAAATGTTTTCGGCGGCGTGATGTATAATTTGGAATGTACTTAGCGAAATTACCAAATGCTTTTTTTTTGTGTAAAATTATTTCTTTCTCCTCACTTTGTTGCATTTGATAAATTTGAGCTGCAGAGAACTTTCTTGGGAAGGGGGGCAATGTATAATAATCATCAATATAATAAACACAATTAATTAATTAATATATAGATATATTTATGCCTTAAAAAAATAATAATCCTGTAACCTCCTCCATACAAAATTGATTAATTAATATATAGATATATTTCCGCCTTAAAAAAAAATAATAATCCTGTAACCTCCTCCAAACAAAATAAATTAATTAATATATAGATATATTTACGCCTTAAAAAAAATAATAATCCTGTAACCTCCTCCATACAAAATTAATTAATATATAGATATATTTAAGCCTTAAAAAAAAAAATAATCCTTGAACTTCCTCCATACAAAATTAATTAATTAATATATAAATGTATTTACGCCTAAAAAAAAATAATAATCCTGTAACCTCCTGCATACAAAATTAATTAATTAATATATAGATAAATTCACGCCTTAAAAAATAAAATAAAAATTCTGTAACCTCCTCCATACAAAATTAATTAGTTAATATATAGATATATTTACGCCTTAAAAAAAAAAATAATAATCCTGCAACCTCCTCCATACAAAATAAATTAGTTAATATATAAATATATTTACGCCTTAAAAAGAAAAATAATAATCCTGTAACCTCCTTCATACAAAATGAATTAATTAATATTAAGGCGGCGTACACACGACCGAGGTTCTCGCTGGAAACCAGCGAGAACCTCGCTGGAAGCTGCATTCCAGCGAGGACCTCGGCCGTGTGTACGCTTTTGGCGAGCTTCCCGTCGGGAAGCCCGTCGAGCAGAAATAGAGAGCACGCTCTCTATTTGCTCGACGGCCCGCCTGGAAGAATGGCTGGTTGCCATTCCCGACGGGCGGGTCGCCGATTTCGACGGCCGGCAGGGAACCTCGACGGGCGGAACGATGTGTTCTGCCCGTCGAGGTTCTCTGCCGTGTGTACACGGCCATAGATATATTTACGCCTTTAAAAAAAAAAAATGATCCTGTAACCTCCTCCATACAAAATAAATTAATTTAATATATAAATATATTTAGGCCTTAAAAAGAAAAATAATAATCCTGTAACCTTCTCCATACAAAATTAATTAATTTAATGTATTTAATAATTCTGAGTTCTGGGGTGTAGAATCATATTGATGGAGTCAGATAAGTGATCCTGCTTACTGGTATTATAAACATTTTTAGACGGGTCGTTTGGGGGCGAGGGGGGAACGAGGGGGGGGGGCAAAGTGGGGGGGGCGACTTGGATATTTTCACTAAAGGTGTCATTTTTCAAAACTCACAGGTCCAAAACGCTAAAATGACACGCAGCCTAATGAGCGCCATAATTAGCAGACAAATGAGCTTCATAAACAGAAACAGCTTTTAATGACCACAAATTGCACCCACACAGGCCCTTTGTCTGCCCCCCCGGCCGCGGTCATTCATCAACATTCTGTAAGTGACACCAGAAAGGTACTTGAGAGTCGTGAATACGTTAATTGTGTTGTTACCGCCACAAAAAAATAATAAAAAAAATGATAGAAATACTTATTTTTACTTTTTAAAGCTGAACTGTTACAGGCAGAGATATAAAGGATACAAATAAATTCATATTTTTTTTTAAAATATATTGCCAAAAGTATTGGGACGCCTGCCTTTACACGCACATGAGCTTTAACCACTTCAGCCCCGGACCATTATGCAGGTAAAGGACCAGGCCCCTTTTTGCGATTCGGCGCTGCGTCGTTTTAACTGACAATTGCGCGGCTGTGCGACGTGGCTTCCAAACAAAATCGGCGTCCTTTTTTTCCCCACATATAGAGCTTTCTTTCGGGGGTGTTTGATCACCTCTGCGGTTTTTATTTTTTGCGCTATAAACAAAAATAGAGCGACAGTTTTGAAAAAAATGCAATATTTTTTACTTTTTGCTATAATAAATATCCCCCAAAAATATATAAAAAAAAAAACGTTTTTCCCTCAGTTTAGGCCGATACGTATTCTTCTACATATTTATGGTAAAAAAAATCGCAATAAGCGTTTATCGATTGGTTTGCGTAAAATTTATAGCGATTACAAAAGTGGGGAAAGTTTTATTGCATTTTTATTAATATTTTTTTTTTACTAGTAATGACGGCGATCTGTGTTTTTTTTTCGTGACTGCGACATTATGGCGGACACATCAGACAATTTTGACACATTTTTGGGACCATTGTCATTTTCACAGCGAAAAGTGCTATAAAAATGCCATTACTGTGAAAATGACAATTGCAGTTTGGGACTTAACCACTAGGGGGCGCTGTAGGGGTTAAATGTGACCTCATATGTGTTTCTAACTGTGGGGGGGCAGGGCTGAACATGTGACATCATCGATCGTCTTTCCCTATATCAGGGAACCCTACTAAACATCTTTGAACCTCAACCCTACTGAACACCTTTGGAATGAATTGAAAAAGCTTGTAGAAAGCCTCAACTCTACTGAACACCTTTAGACTTCATTGCTACTGATCACCTTTGGACTTCAATCCTAGACCTCAACTCTACTAAACACCTTTCGAACGAATTGGAAAATTTTGTGGAAAGCCTTATCAGAAGAGTGCAGGTCATGGTTTTGGAATTGAATATCCAACAAGCTCCAAGCCCTGACCTCAACCCTATGGAACACCTTTGGCGTTCATCTCTACTGAACACCTTTGGACCTCAACCCTACTGAACATCTTTGAATCTCAACCCTACTGAACACCTTCGGAATGAATTGGAAAAGCTTGTGGAAAGCCTACTGAACACCTTTGGACTTCATTGCTACGGATCACCTTTAGACCTCAACTCTACTAAACACCTTTCAAATTAATTGGAAAATCTTGTAGAAAGCCTTACCAGAAGAGTGCAGGAATATCCAACAAGCTCCAAGCCCTGACCTCAACCCTATAGAACACCTTTGGACTTCATCTCTACTGAACACCTTTGGACCTCAACTAGGCATGTGCATTTCGTTTCGTTCCGAATCGAAATTCGGACGAATTTTCCATTATTCGGACATTCGGATGCATACGAATTTCCGAATTGCTATAATAACGAAAAATTTCGACCGTTTTCCGAATTCGTTCATTTTCGACCGAATTTCGAAAGTCGAAATCGAATTTTTTTTTTCGAATTCCGAATCGAATACCCGCGGACTAAATTCGATCGGAATTCGAAAAAAAAAAATAAAAATAAAAAAAATAAAAAAAAATCGAATTTAATTCGAAAAAAATTCTATTAGAAAAGAGACTATTTGTTTTCTAATCTGGTTGAAATATTTTCGATTTCGACCGATTTTTTTCGAAATTCGGTCGAAAACGAACGAATTCGAAAAACGGTCGAAATATTTTCGATTTCGACTGTATTTTTCGAAATTCGGTCGAAAACGAACGAATTCCGAAAACGAATTCAACACATGTAACGAACCTAACTTAACGAAATTTATTAAATGACGAATTGAAACGAAACGAAACGAAACGAATTTTTCACTTTTGCACATGCCTAACCTCAACCCTACCGAACACCTTTGGAACTCAACCCTACCGAACACCTTTGAACCTCAACCCTACTGAACATCTTTGGAATTAATTAGAAAATCTGGTGGAAAGCCTTCCCAGAAGAGTGCAGATCATGGTTTGGAATGGGATATCAAACAAGCTCCAAGCCCTGACCACAACCCTTTAGAACACCTTTGGACTTCATCTCTACTGAACACCTTTGGACCTCATCTCTGCTGAACACCTTTGGACCTCAATCCTACCGAATACCTTTGGACCTCAACCCTACTAAATATCTTTGAACCTCAACCTTACTGAACACCTTCGGAATGAATTGGTAAAGCTTGTGGAAAGCCTCAACCCTACTGAACACCTTTGGACCTCATCTCTACTGATTAACTTTGGACTTCAATCCTACCGAACACCTTTAGACCTCAACTCTACTAAACACCTTTCGAATGAATTGGTAAATCTTGTGGAAAGCCTTCCCAGAAGAGTGTAGGTCATTGTTTAGATAGGAATATCCAACACTCTACAAGCCCTGACCTTAACCCTATAGAAAACCTTTGGACTTCATCCCTACTGAACACTTTGGACCTCATCTCTGCTGAACACCTTTGAACCTCAACCCTACCGAACACCTTTTGGCCTAAACCCTACCAAAACACCTTTGGACCTCAACCCTACTGAACATCTTCGAACCTCAACCCCACTGAACACCTTCGGAATTAATTTTAAAATCTGGTGGAAAACCTTCCCAGAAGTGTGCAAGTCATGGTTTCGAATGGAATATCCAACAGGCTTCAAGCCCTGACCTTAACCCTACTGAACACCTTTGGACCTCATCTCTACTGATCACCTTTGGACCTCAACCCTACCAAACACATTTGGACCTCAAAATTACTGAACACCATTGAAATGAATTGGACAAGCTTGTGGAAAGCCTTAACCCTACTGAACACCTTTGGACCTCATCTCTACTGATCACATTTGGACTTCAATCCTACAAAACACCTTTAGACCTCAACTCTACTAAACACCTTTCAAATTAATTAGTACATCTTGTGAAAAGCCTTTCTAGAAGAGTGTAGGTCATGGTTTAGATAGGAATATCCAACAATCTGCAAGCCCTGACCTCAACCCTATAGAACACCTTTGGACTTTCATCTTTGAACCTCAAACCTACTGAACACCTTTGGAATGAATTGGAAAAGCTTGTGGAAAGCCTCAACCCTACTGAACACCTTTGGACCTCATCTCTACCGATCGCCTTTGGACTTTAATTCTACTGAACACCTTTAGACCTCAACTCTACTAAACACCTTTCAAATTACTTGGTAAATCTTTTGGAGAGCCTTCCCAGAAGAGTGCAGGTCATGGTTTGGAATGGAATATCCAACAAGCTCTAAGCCCTGACCTCAACCCTATAGAACACATTTGGACTTCATCCCTACTGAACACTTTGGACCTCATCTCTGCTGAACACCTTTGGACCTCAACCCTACTGAACATCTTTGAACCTCAACACTAGTGAACACCTTTGGACCTCGTCTCTACTGATTACCTTTGGACTTCAATCCTACCAAACACCTTGAGACCTCAACTCTACTAAACACCTTTCAAATGAATTGGTAAATCTTGTGGAAAGCCTTCCCAGAAGAGTGTAGGTCATAGTTTCCAACAATCTCCAATCCCTGACCTCAACCCTACTGAACACCTTTGGACTTCAATCCTATCGAACACCTTCAGACCTCAACTCTACTAAACACCTTTCAAATGAATTGGTAAATCTTGTGGAGAGCCTTCCCAGAAGCGTGCAGGTCATGGTTTAGATAGGAATATCTACCAAGCCCTGACCCCAACCCTACTGAACACCCCAGATATTAAGCCAGTTCTTCTCATCAAGCATCAGTACCTGAGAGCACAAATTCCCAAAGACACACCCCAACAACTGGTGGAAAGTCTTCCCGGGAAGAGTGGAGGCGGTTAAAGCTGCAAAGGGTGCCAGAACTATATTATGGCCATGGTTTTGGAATCGGATACCCAATCAGCTCATAAAGGATCGACCAGGCTGTCTACAAACATTTATATTGCAAAATTGTAGAATTTCCCAGGATGACCATCGTTTATGCCGAGCATACCCATACAATAGCACCAGGCCATGTGTTCCCTCATCCTAAATCATACCGGAGTGATTTGTTCCGAAGGTTTTATAATGATTTAATTGCCTATTCTTCTTCGCACCGATCAGCGACATACATTACATGGCACATATAATCTGTAATGCAAACGACCCTCATTACAGTTACGTAGGAGCTACAGATTAATCTCTCATTACGCTATACGTGTCATCAATAATTAATCATCTACACGAGGGTGGCATCAGACCTCGGTCTAAAGTCTCCTTATTGATATTTAATTCAAATAGATGTCACTAATGGAAAAACGCAAATCAAAGTCTATGGCATAAAGTAATAAGAAACTGCAAATACACATCAATGGATGATCTATAATTCAGAAGAGAAGTAATTAATTCATACGTAGCCCCAGATATAGGTTAACAAGTGACAGCTGCTCGCGGGTACACGCCTAATAGCAAGTGGCACGGCATCCTTAAATGAGGAAATTGGTACTATATTATTTAATCCAACTCGTCGCCGACAGACGTACTTTAGTGCTTTATGTTAGTTGCTATTAAGCGCGGTGACGTCTACAAGAGAGCGCCACCCAACAATTATCACCCAACAGATCATAACTGCCGCTTCTCTCATCAAGAGAACATCACTAATGGATTCTCAATTGTGTTTGATAAAACAGAATCTCTTTCTGTCCAAACTGAATATCAATCAGTTATTTTTTTTTTTACGGTGAATGCCGCTGCTTAAAATGGAGGCCCAACATGTATTATTTATGGGGGGGATATTTACCCCTTGACTGGTCTTATGCAAGAAGTTATTATAGTTTCAAATAATGAATTAATGAAGGCCAAAAGTGGACGCCTGACCATCACACCTCTGTGAGCTCGTTGGACATTCTATTCCAAAACCATGGCCGGGAAAGTGGAGCTTGCCGATTTTGCATGGATAACATCCCCCACTCTTCTAAAAGCATTACACCCCCAATCGCACTCTCCGATCAACCAACCAAAACCTCCTCCACATCCCCAAGTCCTGCTACAAATCGAAGGGAGAACGAAGATTTGCAGTCCAAAGACCACCGCTATGGAATGCTCTACCCACAAACATCCGCATGGAAGAAAACCATCGGGCCTTCAGAAAAATACTTAAGACTCATCTCTTCTGAAGGATCAGGACGACACTGGATGGAAATAAGCACCTTGAGGCGATTCAGTTCGCATTTGTAGCGCTATACATATTATTCACTCACTCACTCTTCTGGGAAGGCTTTCCACAAGATTTTGGAGTGGGACTTTGTGCCGTCAGGTACTGATGTAACATCGGTGTTTCAATTCACCTTGGAGCTTGTTGGATATGCCAAACCAAACCATGACCTCCCCTCTTCTGGGAAGGCTTTCCACAAGATTTTGGAGTGGGACTTTGTGCCGTCAGGTACTGATGTAACATCGGTGTTTCAATTCACCTTGGAGCTTGTTGGATATGCCAAACCAAACCATGACCTCCCCTCTTCTGGGAAGGCTTTCCACAAGATTTTGGAGTGGGACTTTGTGCCGTCAGGTACTGATGTAACATCGGTGTTTCAATTCACCTTGGAGCTTGTTGGATATGCCAAACCAAACCATGACCTCCCCTCTTCTGGGAAGGCTTTCCACAAGATTTTGGAGTGGGACTTTGTGCCGTCAGGTACTGATGTAACATCGGTGTTTCAATTCACCTTGGAGCTTGTTGGATATGCCAAACCAAACCATGACCTCCCCTCTTCTGGGAAGGCTTTCCACAAGATTTTGGAGTGGGACTTTGTGCCGTCAGGTACTGATGTAACATCGGTGTTTCAATTCACCTTGGAGCTTGTTGGATATGCCAAACCAAACCATGACCTCCCCTCTTCTGGGAAGGCTTTCCACAAGATTTTGGAGTGGGACTTTGTGCCGTCAGGTACTGATGTAACATCGGTGTTTCAATTCACCTTGGAGCTTGTTGGATATGCCAAACCAAACCATGACCTCCCCTCTTCTGGGAAGGCTTTCCACAAGATTTTGGAGTGGGACTTTGTGCCGTCAGGTACTGATGTAACATCGGTGTTTCAATTCACCTTGGAGCTTGTTGGATATGCCAAACCAAACCATGACCTCCCCTCTTCTGGGAAGGCTTTCCACAAGATTTTGGAGTGGGACTTTGTGCCGTCAGGTACTGATGTAATGTGAAACAATGATAGTGATAGAAATAGTGATAGATGTCTCACTATATATATATATGTGTGTGTGTGTGTGTGGTCACTGTGCTAGACCAGTGATAATAACAACAACCAGAGCTTTTTTTCAGCGGGAACGCGGGGGAACGCAGTCCCGGCACCTTCTGAACCGACTGTGTGTAATGGCAAGGGATGCTGGGGTATTGATACTCACTGCTGTGGATCTATTTTTGCAGGGGAGTCTATTGTTGTTGGTGAGGGACCTATTGTTTCTAGGGGGGGTCTCGTGTTGCTGGGGGGGTCAGTTGTTGCTGAAAGAGATCTACTGTTGGGGGAGGGGTCTATTGTTGATGGCAGCCAGAGAGCAGGGGCGGACTGACCATTGGGGCTCTCGGGCACTGCCCGAGGGTCCCATGCGACTAGGGGGCCCCATCAGGGTTGCCAGGCTCAGTAAAACCAGGGACAGTATGTAAAAATCTAGGTTTTTTTTTACATCTGTCCCTGATATGTCCGAAACCGTCATGCTTATGATGTGAGATTTTAGCTGCCCCGCCTCTGCACTGCCTCCTGGTGTGGTGGCCATCTGTAAGCCCGGGGGCCCCATATTCTTCTATTGCCCAGGGGCCCCATGAGCTGTCAGTCCGCCCCTGCCAGAGAGTCTATTATTGCTGGCTGTACGGGGATCTGTTGATGCTGCTGTGAGTCTATTATTGAGATTTTGTTGTGGGTGGTCCATTGTTGTTAGGGGGATCTATCGTTGCTGGCTGAAGGGGATCTATTTTACTGCTTTTCTTGATATCATTACCAAATTCCATATAAATTACTTAGCACCACAAAATGATACTTGGTTCTATATTGTCTAAAAGGGGCGGTACTGGGAGGTGGGTAGGGGGTGGAGAAAAGGGGTGACTTGGAAAGGGGGAGTTCCTGCACCTATTGTCTGAGAAAAAAAAGCCCTGATAACAACAACCAAAATGAAGTGAATAAACGTGTTGATAAATCCACATCAACAAAGAAAAACAAAGACAGAGTCCATCAATGTAACTTGTAGATGAACAATGAAGAAACCAAACGTGTGGCCACCTAGATCCTCGTAGGCGGCAAACAGTCATTCCTTCCAACTAAATATAGATGTGAATGCGCTTACGGGAACCAATGAGTCTACCCGTCAGCGACAGCAGATCGTGCAGGCATGGAAAATCTCGAGGCAAATCAACTCGGCATAACTGAAGACTCTGTGCATTTGGAACCACAACCTGGATGGTTGGAACCCCAATGATTCTCAATGAAGGACCCAGGATAGACGGTATCCTGGAACATCATACCGAACCGGATCTCCCAAGATATCCACCCTGAATCCAACCAATAATTTGGGTGGTTGTAAAGGACCCTTATGGGAATTTGGAAGACACAACGGAACTGCTCTGAAAAAAACTCCTCTGCTGCCACTTCCAGCAATGTCTTCTCTCTACTTCCGTACTGATGTAACATCGGTGTTTCAATCCACCTTGGAGCTTGTTGGATATGCCAAACCAAACCATGACCTCTCCTCTTCTGGGAAGGCTTTCCACAAGAAAGCCATACTCTAGAACTAGTCATGGTCAAGCAGGGTATTAGTGGAGACAAGCCATGCTTCAGGAGTCAGGACTAGTCAAGGTCAAGCAGGAATCAATAGAGACAAGCCATGCTCAGGAACTAGTCAAGTTCAATCTGGGAATCAGTGGAGACAAGCCATGTTTAGGAAGGAACTAGTCGTGGTCAAGCCGGCAATCAGTGGAGACAAGCTGTGGTCTGGAACTAGTCAAGGTCAAGTGAAGAATCAGTGGAGACAAGCCATGCTCAGGAACTAGTTGTGGTCAAGCCGGGAATCAGTGGAGACAAGCCATGCTCAGGAATTAGCCTACATCACACCAGAGATAAGTGGAGGCAAGCCATCAGGACTAGTCATGGTCAAGCAGGAATCAGTGGAGACAAGCCATGCTCAGGAACTAGTCATGGTAAAGCGGGAAATAGTGGAGAGTAGACAAGCCATGCACTGGAACTAGTCATGGTCAAGTGGGAATCAGTGGAGACAAGCCATACTGTGGAACTAGTTGAGGTCAAGCAGGAATTAGTGGAGGCAAGCCGTGCTCAGGAACTAGTGGAGGTTAAGCGGAAATCAGTGGAGATTAGCCATGGTCAGGAACTAGTCAAGGTCAAGCAGGGATCAGTGGTGGCAAGCCATGCTCAGGAACTAGTCGAGGTCAAGCAGGAATCAATGGAGACAACCCATGCTCAGGAACTAGTTGAGGTCAAGTGGGAATCAGTGGAGTAAAGCCATGCTCTGGAACTAGTCGAGGTCAAGCAGGGAATCAGTGGAGACAAGCCATGCTCCAGGAGTCAGGACTAGTCATGGTCAAGCTGAATCAGTGGTGGCAAGCCATGCTCAGGACTAGTCATGGTCAAATGGGAATCAATGGAGACAAGCCATGCTCAGGAACTAGTCAAAGTCAAGCAGGGAATCAGTGGAGACAATCATGCTCTGGAACTAGTTGAGGTCAGGTGAGAATCATGGGAATCAGTGGTGTCAAGCCAAGCTCAGGAACTAGTCGAGGTCAAGCGGGGAAACAATGGAGACAACCATGCTCTGGAACTAGTCGAGGTCAGGTGAGAATCAGTGGTGGCAAGCCATGCTCAGGACTAGTCATGGTCAAATGGGAATCAATGAAGACAAGCCATGCTCAGGAACTAGTCATGGTCAAGCAGGGAAACAATGGAGAAAAGCCATGCTCTGGAACTAGTCGAGGTCAGGTGAGAATCATGGAAATCGGTGGTGTCAAGCCATGCTCAGGAACTAGTGGAGGTCAAGCGCGAATCAATGGAGACAACCCATATTCCGGAACTAGTCGTGGTCTAGCTGGAATCAGTGGTGGAAAGCCATACTCCGGAACTAGTCATGGTCAAACTGGAAATCAGTGGAGACAAGCCATGCTCCAGGAGTCAGGACTAGTCACGGTCAAGCAGAATCAGTGGTGGAAAGCCATGCTCAGGAACTAGTCAAGGTCAAGCAAGGGAATCAGTGGAGACCAGCCATGCTCCAGTACTAGTCATGGTCAAGCGGGAATCAGTGGAGGCAAGCCATTCTCTTGAACTAGGCGAGGTCAAGCAGGGATCAGCTGAGACATGTCATGCTCCAGGACTAGTCGAGGTCAAGCGGGAATCAGTGGAGACCAGCCATGCTCAGGAACAAGTCGAGGTAAAACCGGGAATCAGTGGAGACAAGTCATACTCAGGAACTAGTCATGGTCATGCTGGAATCAGTGGAGACCAGCCATGCTCCAGGGCTAGTCATGGTCAAACTGGGAATCAGTGGAGACAAGCCATGCTCCAGGAGTCAGGACTAGTCATGGTCAAGCGGAATCAGTGGTGGAAAGCCATGCTCAGGAACTAGTCAAGGTCAAGCAGGGAATCAGTGAAGACAAACCATACTCCAGGACTAGTCGTGGTCAAGCGGAATCAGTGGTGGCAAGCCATGCTCAGGAACTAGTCAAGGTCAAGCAGGGAATCAGTGGAGACAATCATGCTCTGGAACTAGTCATGGTCAAGTGGGTATCAGTGGAGACAAGCCATGCTCTGGAACTAGTTGAGGTCAGATGAGAATCATGGTAATCAGTGGTGTCAAGCCAAGCTCAGGAACTAGTCGAGGTCAAGCTGGAATCAGTGGAGGCAAGCCATACTCCAGAACTAGTCATGGTCAAACTGGAAATCAGTGGAGACAAGCCATGCTCCAGGAGTCAGGACTAGTCACGGTCAAGCGGAATCAGTGGAGGCAAGCCATGCTCAGGAACTAGTCAAGGTCAAGCAGGGAATCAGTGGAGACAAGCCATGCTCCAGGACTAGTCATGGTCAAGCGGGAATCAGTGGAGGCAAGCCATTCTCTTGAACTAGTCGAGGTCAAGCAGGGATCAGCTGAGACAAGCCATGCTCCAGGACTAATCGAGGTCAAGCGGGAATCAGTGGAGACCAGCCATGCTCAGGAACAAGTCGAGGTAAAACAGGGAATCAGTGGAGACAAGCCATACTCAGGAACTAGTCATGGTCAAGCAGGGATCAGCTGAGACAAGCCATGTTCCAGGACTAGTCATGGTCAGGTGGGAATCATGGAAATCAGTGGAGACAAGCCATGCTCAGGAACTAGTCGAGGTCAAGCGGGAATCAGTGGAGACCAGCCATGCTCAGGAACAAGTCGAGGTAAAACCGGGAATCAGTGGAGACAAGCCATACTCAGGAACTAGTCATGGTCATGCTGGAATCAGTGGAGACCAGCCATGCTCCAGGACTAGTCATGGTCAAACTGGGAATCAGTGGAGACAAGCCATGCTCCAGGAGTCAGGACTAGTCATGGTCAAGCGGGAATCAGTGGAGGCAAGCCATTCTCTTGAACTAGTCGAGGTCAAGCAGGGATCAGCTGAGACAAGCCATGCTCCAGGACTAGTCGAGGTCAAGCGGGAATCAGTGGAGACCAGCCATTCTCTTGAACTAGTCGAGGTCAAGCGGGAATCAGTGGAGACCAGCCATGCTCAGGAACTAGTCGAGGTCAAGCAGGGATCAGCTGAGAGTGAGAAAACACACGTCTTCCATAGAACATTTCCCGCACTCCGCCGGGCGCAGCGTCTGAAGAAGTGGAATTTATAATGTTCCTCTGGTTTGTATTCTTTTGATAGATCTGTAGCGCCTTTTCATGCGATTTTCGGAAGATTTCCACTGGGGGTGCAGATCAGAGGATCCCCGAATGTCAGCCGAGGAATTCCATTATGGCTCCCAGCTGTAGAGAGCGCCGGTGAGGTGAGGAGGAAACCCTTCACATACATTACCGGCCCAATACAAATATCTCCAAACTGGAGCCAGGAGCAGAAATTTTTTTTTTATTATCGCCCGATGTTTACTCTCTACTCTCCTCTCCAGAAAGGCGACGCCATCTTTGTTCAGGCATCAGTTCTTGGCTGTGTTCACAGACGTCTGACACAGATCAGCCCCCTGCTGCTGCCTCTCACCTTGTGGCCTGCTACAAAGTTACAATGTACAATCTGATCTCTGAAGGAGGAGGAGACTGAGGAAATGCTGCACTCCTTCTCTATGAAGCCCCCTTTAGAGGGAGAACGGCTCCATGCAGAGTGTCCTGTCCTTCTTGTTTGATGATGATGTGTGTTGGCAGCGCGGTCTCTGACCCCCCCCATATGAATTATCATAGCCGTGCCGTATAACCTGCCTGTCCATTAATAGGACCCCTCATAGACCGGGTGGTCCAATGCACCGGCACGATCCTGGCGGCCCCCTGGGGCAATTCCTCTCATTGTGAGCTGATGTTATACTACGGGGGGGGGGGGGGGGAGGATTTAATGAGGCAAGAAAAATATCTACTGATCTGCTAGAAATCCCCTGTGCCCCCCCCTACCCTACCCCCCTACCTTACCGCTACTGCCAGCATACCGGAATTTACACAGCTCTGACACACATTGGTGTCCTCCCCCCACCTACAGCCTGCTGGGTGGACAGTGAAAGAGCAGCAGGAGGCTGATGGGGTCGCCCCTCTGCTCACACTGCCCCCCTTCTCCTCTCCTCTCAACATGTTCCTTGTCAGCACACTCACCCTCTCCCAGTCTGAGTTCTGCTGTACAGTGAGGCTGATACCAAGTCACATTTGGGTCCTCTCTACAGCTGCATTTAAAAAGTAACTCCACTTTCATTCATTTGTATATGTTATATTTTATTTTTGATTTATGTGTTATATTTTATTTTATTTTTTTATTAGCTATATATATATATTTATATTTATGATATATACATATATCATTTTATTATTAATATTATTTGTTTTATATATATATATATATATATATATATATATATATATATATATATATATACAAATAAAAATATTATTTTATGATTATATATATATATATATATATATATATATATATATATATATATATATATATATATATATATATATATATATATATATTCTTTTTTATATATTATATTTTTATTATATATATATATATATAACATAAAATAATATTTTTATTTGTTTTATATATATATATATATATATATATATATATATATTCTTTTTTATATGTTATATTTTATATATTTTTATTATATATATATATATATATATATATATATATGAAACATAAAATAATATTTTTATTTGATATATATATATATATATATATATATATATATATATATATATAAAATAAAAAATATATAACAAAATATATATATAAAAACAAATAAAATAATATTTTTATTATATATTTTAATAGATTATATATATATATATATAGATAACACATAACATATATATATATATATATATATATATATATATATATATATATATATATATATATCTATAAATATATACATATATATATATATATATTTTTTTTCTTTTCTTTTATTATTATTTTGTATTTGTTATTTTCTCTCTCTCTCTCTCTCTCTCTCTCTCTCTCTCTCTCTCTCTTTCTCTCTATATATATATATATATATATATATATTTTATTTGTTATATGTCTATGTATTTTTTTTATGGTTTATATATATATATATATATATATATATATATATATATATAACATAAAATAATATTTGTATTTGTTATATATATATACATATATATATATATTTTTTTCTTTTTTATATGTTATATTTTATAAAATAAAAAAAAAAAAACAGACATATAACAAATAAAAAAATATATTATTAAACATATAAAAAAATGTTATATATTTATTTGAGATGGATCCAACTTCTTATTAGAGAGTTCAGCTGCCTGTGGATTGTGCTGAGTCAGCAGAGGAGGAGCAGAGGGTATTCTTCCTGTCATGTTCCTAGATGAGCACCGAGAACATTCCCTGCAGATTAGAGGAGAACACTGTAGAGGGTGAAGAGGGTGAAAATTCCTTGAATGTTTTGGATGTTTCGGTCCGCAGCGTGGTTGTGGCGTTGGGCGCCATGCGGCATTTTGCACCCTCCTATCTCTCCCTGCCGGTTCCTTAGCTGTGAAGAACATATCAGCTCCCTCAATGTCACCTTGTCCCGCGCCTCGTCCTTCTCTCACCCTCTACTTCTCCTCGCTCTGTCTTCCTTATCATCTACTCACTCTCCTAATCTCAGCCTCCTTCATTCTCACCTGCCTTGTGTCCCCCTCCCCTCCCCCCCCCGGGGCCTCCTCCAATCACATATATATATAGCCGGAAAGACTTCTGGTTTTTCTGGTTGAGCAATGAGGAAACTCCGAGAAGTAAACTGAAACGTGAGAAGAGATGTGACCCCCCCCTCCCAACTGGAGGACAGTTTGGGTCCAGTTTGGTCCTTTGTTGCGTCTCAGCGCTGCTGATCTCCTGCAGCCTCTTTGCAGCCACTTCCAGTCTCCATACACTCCAATGATGGCGGCACGGCATTTCTCAGGGCGGGTTTTCCTGATGGTGACACCAGAAGACCATCTTTGTGTGATGAAATTGAATTCGTAATTTGAAAATCTGCAAATTCACAAATTCGAAGTTTCGAATATACTTCCGTTTCCCAAATTTTTCCGAATATTCGTAATTTTGAGTAGTTGAAAATCTGTAAATTTGAAAAAAAATCGTAAACTTCGAAAAATTACAAACTCTGGAAATTAAAAAATTTGTAAAATCGTAATTCGAAAATCTGCAAATTCACAAATTCGTAAATTCGAAGCTTCGAAAATACTTCAGTTTCACCAATGAAATTGAATTCGTAATTTGAAAATCTGCAAATTCACAAATTCAAAGTTTCGAATATACTTCCGTTTCCCAAATTTTTCCGAATATTCGTAATTTTGAGTAGTTGAAAATCTGTAAATTTGAAAAAAAATCGTAAACTTCGAAAAATTACATTTTCTTAATTTTGAATAGTTGAACATTTGTAAATTTGAAAAAATTTGTACATTTCGAAACTTTGAAAAATTCCCAACTCCGGAAATTCAAAAATTCGTAAATTCGTAATTCGAAAATTTGAAAATTCACAAATTCGAAAATTCAAAGTTTCGAATATACTTCAGTTTCAAAAAAAATTCCCAATATTCGTAATTTCGAATAGTTAAACATTTGTAAATTTGAAAAAATTCGTAAACTTCGAAAAATTACAAACTCTGGAAATTAAAAAATTTGTAAAATCGTAATTCGAAAATACTTCAGTTTCACCAATGTTTCCGAATATTCATATTTTTGAGTAGTTGAAAATTTGTAAATTTCAAAAAAAAACATACATTTCGAAACTTTGAAAAATTCCAGACTCCGGAAATTCAAAAATTCGTAAATGCATAAATTCTAAGTTTCGAATATACTTCAGTTTCACAAATTTTTCAGAATATTCTTAATTTTGAATAGTTGAACATTTGTAAATTTGAAAAAATTTGTACATTTCGAAACTTTGAAAAATTCCCAACTCCGGAAATTCAAAAATTCGTAAATTCGTAATTCGAAAATTTGAAAATTCCCAAATTCGAAAATTCAAAGTTTCGAATATACTTCAGTTTCAAAAAAAATTCCCAATATTCGTAATTTCGAATAGTTCAACATTTGTAAATTTGAAAAAATTCGTAAACTTCGAAAAATTACAAACTCTGGAAATTAAAAAATTTGTAAAATCGTAATTCGAAAATACTTCAGTTTCACCAATGTTTCCGAATATTCATATTTTTGAGTAGTTGAAAATTTGTAAATTTTAAAAAAAACATACATTTCGAAACTTTGAAAAATTGCAGACTCCGGAAATTCAAAAATTCGTAAATGCATAAATTCAAAGTTTCGAATATACTTCAGTTTCACAAATTTTTCAGAATATTCTTAATTTTGAATAGTTGAACATTTGTAAATTTGAAAAAATTTGTACATTTCGAAACTTTGAAAAATTCCCAACTCCGGAAATTCAAAAATTCGTAAATTCGTAATTCGAAAATTTGAAAATTCACAAATTCGAAATTTCAAAGTTTCGAATATACTTCAGTTTCAAAAAAAATTCCCAATATTCGTAATTTCGAATAGTTAAACATTTGTAAATTTGAAAAAATTCGTAAACTTCGAAAAATTACAAACTCTGGAAATTAAAAAATTTGTAAAATCGTAATTCGAAAATACTTCAGTTTCACCAATGTTTCCGAATATTCATATTTTTGAGTAGTTGAAAATTTGTAAATTTTTAAAAAAAAACATACATTTCGAAACTTTGAAAAATTCCAGACTCCGGAAATTCAAAAATTCGTAAATGCATAAATTCAAAGTTTCGAATATACTTCAGTTTCACAATTTTTTCAGAATATTCTTAATTTTGAATAGTTGAACATTTGTAAATTTAAAAAAAATTTGTACATTTCGAAACTTTGAAAAATTCCCAACTCCGGAAATTCAAAAATTCGTAAATTCGTAATTCGAAAATTTGAAAATTCACAAATTCGAAAATTCAAAGTTTCGAATATACTTCAGTTTCAAAAAAAATTCCCAATATTCGTAATTTCGAATAGTTAAACATTTGTAAATTTGAAAAAATTCGTAAACTTCGAAAAATTACAAACTCTGGAAATTAAATTCGTAAATTCGAAGTTTCGAAAATACTTCAGTTTCACAAATTTTTCCGAATATTCGTAATTTTGAATAGTTGAAAATTTGTCAATTTGAAAAAAATCGTACATTTCGAAACTTTTTTTATTTCCGAATTTTCGAATTTAAGAAATTCGATCATAATAACGAATAACCCGGAAAAAAAAATGGTCAAAGATTTGTCATTGCTCGGTCCCCACTGACGAGAAGTAGCTGACGAGACCGTCTCCAGATCATGTGACCAATCACAGTGGTTAATAATCTCTCCTGAACTTTTTAAAGGGCATACAGCAGGGGTGTTGATAGGTGGTGTATGTGATGCAGGCTTTTTTTTGGCTGAGCCATGACCTACCTGACCTATATACACTGACCTACCTGACATACACTGACTGCACTGATATTTACATACACTGTCTGACCTACCTCAGCTCAGCCGAGAGAGAGGAGAGCCGAGGAGCCTGGAGGGGAGGAGAGCTGAGGAGCCTGGAGGGGAGGAGAGCCGGTGAGCCTGGTGGGGAGGAAAGACAAGGAGCCTGGGGGGGAGCCAGAGGAGAGCCGAGGAGGATAGGAGAGCCAAGGAGCCTGATGGGGAGGAGAGCCGAGGAGCCTGGGGGGGAGCCGGAAGAGAGCTGAGGAGGGGAGGAGAGAAGAGGAGAGCTGCCAGAGTGCCAAGCCGGCAGTCAGTCATTCCGTCAGTCGTCTGAGGAGGAGAGGAGACCCGAGGAGCCTGGTGGGGAGGAGAGCCGAGGAGCCTGGGGGGAGGGAGAGCCGAGGAGCCTGGTGGGGAGGAGAGCCGAGGAACCTGGAGGGAGAGCTGAGGAGCCTGGGGGGGTAAAGAGAGCCGAGGAGCCCGGTGGGGAGGAGAGCTGAGGAGGAGAGTAAAGCCAAGGAGCCTGGAGGGGAGGAGAGCCGAGGAGCCTGGGGGGAGCCGGAGGAGAGCCGAGGAGGGGATAAGAGAAGAGGAGAGCCGCCCGAGCGCCAAGCTGGGATGTGGCGCGGCGACCGCATTGTAATTCTCACTTTCTGGAGCCTGCGCAGCGCCTATGATGGACGTCACACGTCCCGTGGTCCTGGCATTGGACCAGTGGGACATCAATCATAGGCATTGCACAGGCTCCAGAAGCGTGACCTGCTATGGCACTCGACCACACTCGGCCACATTTTGCAGCGCTCGGGATCAGATCGGTTCCGGCACTCGCTCACTCGGGGCTATCAATGAAGACCGGCCAGCATGAGACTCAGGGCTTTTCGGGGTCACATTCGGGGCTCCAGCCACCCCTAGCCCCCCTCCCGACGCCCGTGGCGTACAAGAAGGGGGTTAACATGTTAAAGCTTCTGTGAGGTTCTACTGATTGGATTTACATCTACTTTACCAGGAGACGGTGCATCGGCACAAGGTGGGTCTAAGGCCAGCCATACATGGTTCGAATCTTGGCCGGCCCCTGCTGAACCAGCCGGGATTTTAACCCTAGCGGCCTGAGGTCAGATCATACCGGGAGTTCCCGTGAATATTTAGTATATTCAATATTGACTCTGGGTGAGGGGGGGGGGGCAAATCACGAAAATTGGAGCGTTTTTGTGGCTCTTCCCGTAATGGCATGGAAATGTAAAATCTCATTTGCACATTTTTGTCCTCCTGTGCGTATAAATTACCATAATAACGGCCTATAATTGGATAGATTTAGCATATTTTGTACGGACAGCGCCCATGTGACCCTCTGTGAATCCCCCGCAGCGAAACGTTATTAAAAAAAAAAAAAAAAAAGAACGATAAACTGTTGACAAAGCTTCCTTTCCTGATGAAGATTTGCCGAGTCTTGGAAGCCATTAACACCTCGGCATCCCGGTTCATTGCATCGATGCAGATTTTTTCACACAATAACGTTGTGTTGCATTAGGCCAACTCCTTCCAATCAAGTGCTGGCAGTGCACCAAAACGTCCAAGAAAAGGGTCGCCCACCATGGCAGAAAAGTAAGAAATATGTCACCGGCACCCCAAGGAACTCCATAAATGGGTCCAACGCTTGTGATGGTCACATGGCCTGGTGAAGAGGTCCTGTGTGGCTCAGAAACCATCTTCGGCTGGGATATGTTCAATCAATAAAGCGTTGGACCCTTTTTATGGCGCTCCCTGGTTTGCTGGTGGCCTTGAAGTCCTTCTGGCACCCACTCACTCTTCAGCCATTTTCAAGAACGTGTGCAATAGGGGTATTGTCTTGGCACCATGGCAATGGAACGCCTTGCCCGCCACCGTGGTAGGCCAATACTCCACCCCCCCCCCCCAAACACATCAAGTGAGGACAACACTAGGTGACCTGGCCTAGCCCCCTCCTAAAGTACAATGCAGAATCGCAACACAGATCCTCTATTGTACTCGAGAATGTCGACGTCTGGCCATTTTCCACTGATGCCGAAGGTGGGCGCCAATTGCCGGGGAGCAGGGCTGGACTGGGACAAAAATTTGGCCCTGGACTTCATCCAGACTGGCCCACTTTGACAGGTCTCTCCCATGGCGGCCGGACAACTCCCGCATCCCCCCCCCTGCTACCCGTACCGCCTCTCCCCCTTCACTAGCCATCCTACTTTATTAGAGTAGAACGGCTGGTACTGGTACTCTTATAGGCAGTACCAGTGGGGAAGCTAGACATTATTTCACCCAGGGCAAAGAATCGGTTTGGTGCCCCCCCCCCCCCTTAATTGGACAAGATTAGGCAGAAGTGAGAAACTCCCAGGCCATAGCTGTTGAGTCAGATGTCTGTCCCCCCCCGTGCTCCCCTGGTCCTCCCCCTGCTTCTCTGTTCCCCCCCAGGTGAGCGTTGCGGGAAGGAAGAGACAAAAGAGCGGAGGGGGGCGGCGGTCCGCTATCACTGAAGCCGGCCCACTAAGCCATCGGCCCACCGGGAAACTCCCTGTAGTCCCAATGGCCAGTCCATCCCTGCCGGGGAGCGAAGAATTAAGTGGGTATTCCTCAGTATTACATTTTCACTAGACTAGCACTAGACCCTTTGGGCCAGATTCTCAAAGAATTTACGTCGGCGTATCTCGAGATACGCCGCGTAACTTCTAGGATGCGCCGGCGTTTCTTTTTTCTGTATTCACCGCCGAACAGCGTAAGAGACTTACTTACTTACTCGTATCTTAGTTGCATATTTACGCTGGCCGCTAGGTGGCGCTTTCGTCGATTTACGCTTCGAATATGCAAATGAGCTAGATACGCCGATTCACGAAACGTACTTGCGCCCGGTCACCTTTTTTTACGTCGTTTGCGTGAGCGTAAGTCCGGCGTAAAGTTACCCCTGCTGTATGAGGAGTACGTAATGTTAAAGTATGGACGTCGGGACAGCGTCGAATTTTCCGTAAAACGTTTGCGAATAGGGCTTTGCGTAAGTTACGTTCACGTCAAAACCAATGAGTATGAGTAATTTTGAGCATGCGCACTGGGACACGTCCACGGACGGCGCATGCGCCGTTCGTTAGAAACGTCATTTACGTGGGGTCATGGTTGATTACCATGCAACACGGCCCACTCCAAGCCTACTTTGAATTACCCGGGCTTACGCCGGCCCATTTACGCTACGCCGCCGTCACTTAGGACGCAAGTGCTTTGAGAATACTGCACTTGCGTCCAAAGTTGCGGCGGCGTAGCGTAAATAGGATACGCCACGCCCCCGCTCGAAGTTACGCCGCCCTACGAGAATCTGGCCCAGAATGTATATATGGGGGGATAATGGACCGCCAAATGCGGTTCTTTTTTTTATAAACCTACCGGAGCGAAACTCACCGGCGTTAAACTTTAAGCAAATTTGGTAAAATTGAGGGTTTCTGTGGTTTTTCGACAAAAGGCAAAACCAATAGTTCTGCAGTAAAATCAACTGCGCCGAAATCTTCGCTGAATCGAATTGTATTCTGATACGGCATGCAATCAACGCAGAACAGAAAACACATTTTTCCCCATTTCTTCGGCAACTCATTGGGCCGTTCTCCGCCATTCTTCATATTCCTCTCCCAGACTTGGCTGTCGCATTTATTTTAACTTCACAAGCCGCATTCCTCAGTCATCGTTCAGTTCTTTTTTTGGGGTGGGGGGGGCGGCTAAGATCTACAGAGGGAACTATTTACTCCTAATTGTTCCGATTCCTGTAATTTGTGCTTGCCGTTTAAGGCAAATTTAGGTCAATTGTTTGTGTTTCCTGCCGGGGGTTGCTTTTTAAAAACCTAATGAAGCCGTTTTGTGTGTAACCTCGTCATTCCAAAAAACCCACCACAATTAGTGAGAATGGAGGAGCGGGAGTGATTGCGAAGATCTGACAGATAATGAGACGGGTCTACTGCCGCATTGGGCGGGATCGTGACCAAAGTCAACATGGTCTAAAGCGGAATTCCAAACAGCCTAACAAACAATGTTCAACTCTACTCCCCCCCCCCCCGATTCACCATAATTGCTTGGGGACCTACCCAATTTTCACTAACATACCACGGAAATATGAGGACACCTACAAGCCCAGGGTGTATTCAAAGGGACAGATCGAAATGGCTGTGCCAACCTTTATGGTGAAAATGCTGTGGAAATTGACCACCACAGCTTAAACCATGGCCAAGTCAACCCCTTTGTGGCTACTACAAGCCTTCACTTTTCTGGAGAGGCTTTCCACAATTTTTTGGAGGGCGTCTGTCAAAATTTGTGCACATTTGTGAGGTCGTGTACTGTTGTTGGGTGAGAAGACCTGGCTCAGCATCGGCATTCCAATTCATCCCAAAGGTGTCCCGTAAGGTTGAGGTCAGAGCTCTGAGCTTGTTGGAAATTTCATTCCAAAACCATGGTCATTAATGTGGAATTGCCCCCCTTTGTGGCTACAAGTCTTCACTCTTCTGTAAAGGCTTTCCACAAGATTTTGGAGGGTATCTGTGGAAATTTGTGCCCATTCCTGAGGTCATGTTGTTGGATAAAAAGATCTGGCTCACCATCTGCTTTCCAATTATTCCCAACGGTGTCCCGTAGGGTTGAGGTCAGAGCTTTGATTTGTTAGACATTTCATTCCAAAACCATGGTCATTAATGTGGAATTGCCCCCCTTTGTGGCTACAAGTCTCCACTCCACTAAGGTTTTGGAGATTATCTGTGGAAATTGTCGCCCTTTTGTGAGGTCGTGTACTGTTGTTGGATGAGAAGACCTGGCTCAACATCGGTATTCCAATTATTCCCATGGTGTCCCGTAAGGTTGAGGTCAGAGCTCTGATCTTGTTGGACATTTCATTCCAAAACCATGGTCATTAATGTGGAATTGCCCCCCTTTGTGGCTACAAGTCTCCACTCCACTCAGGTTTTGGAGATTATCTGTGGAAATTGGTGCCCATTCGTGAGGTTGTGTACTGTTGTTGAATGAGAAGATCTGGCTCAACATCAGCATTCCAATTCATCCCAAAGGTGTCCCGTAAGGTTGAGGGCAGAGCTCTGATCTTGTTGGACATTTAATTTTAAAACCATGGTCATTAATGTGAAATTGCCCCCCCCCCCCCCTTGTGGCTACAACAAGTCTTCACTCTTTTGGGAAGGCTTTCCACAAGCTTTTGTTGGCTGTCTGTCGAAATTTGTCCACATTCGCGAGGTCAAGTACTGTTGGATGAGAAGACCTGGCTCACCATCAGCATTCCAATTCATCCCAAAGGTGTCCTGTAGGATTGAGGTCAGAGCTCTGATCTTGTTGGACATTTCATTCCAAAACCATGGTCATTAATGTGGAATTGCCCCCCTTTGTGGCTACAACAAGTCTTCACTCTTCTGGAGAGGCTTTCCACAATTTTTTGGAGGCCGTCTGTCGAGATGTGTGCACATTCTTGAGATCGTGTTCTCTTGTTGGGTGAGAAGATCTCGCTCAGCATCAGCATTCCAATTCACCCCAAAGGTGTCCCGTAAGATTGAGGGCAGAGCTCTGATCGTGTTGGACATTTCATTCCAAAACCATGGTCATTAATGTGGAATTAAGACCTGGCCATAGGCGTGCGCAAGGGGTGTGCCAGGTGTGCCTAGGCACACCCTAATCCTGGGGTTGGCAACCTGTCAATGGTGGGCAGGTGACAGGTAAATAGCAATCTATCCTTGCCGAGCCTCAGAACCTGGTGGGGGTGGAATTTAGAAGAACTGATCTGTATTTTCCTCCTGCAGCAGCTGAAAGTAGGCTTCTCCTCCTCTCCCTTTTGTCAACATTCAACTGCCACAGAAGGAAAATATAGAGGATCGGTACTTATATATGCCACCCCTTTTCCACTTCCTTCTGTTGCCCGAGTCCCCCATGTGCTCCCCCCTTCCTCCCATTGTTTCAGGATGGAGAGCGGGGAAGAGGGCGGTAAATATGTCAAACGCATATGTGTTGGAGATTTGGGGTGCACACCCTAATGCAATAGGCTGCGCACACCTATGGACCTGGCCCATTCCAATTGTGTTTGGTAGGGTTGAGGTCAGGGCTCTGAAGGCCACTCACATTTCTCCACACCAAACTGGTCAAACCATGTGTATGGAGATGTTGGGTGAGAAGACCTGTCTTGATCCAATTCAACCCAAAGTTGTTCATTAGGATTGATGTCAGGGCTCTGTGCAGGACAGTGGATTTCTTCCACACCAAACTGGTCTAACCGGGCCAGATTCAGAAAGCATTTACGCCAGTGTATCTCGAGATGCGCTGCGTAAATACTAAGAATAGCCGGCGTATCTTTTTTTTTTGCTATTCAGAAAAGAAGATACGCCGGCTTTCTTCTAAGATACGAGCGGCGTAATTCGCTCACACCGTCGTATCTTAAGTTGCATATTTACGCTGGCCACTAGGTGGCGCTTCGCGTGAATTATGCAAATGAGCTACTTACGCAGATTCACGAGCGTAGTTGCGACGGCGCGTCGTAGTTTACGTCGTTTGCGTTAGCGTTATAGCGGCGTAACGTTACCCCTGCTATAGCAGGCGCGGCCAATGTTAAGTATGGACGTCGGGACCGCGTCGAATTGAAAGTCGGTTACATCGTTTGCGTAAATCGTTCGGGAATGGGGCTCGACGTTGTTCACGTCGTTTACATTGAGAAAAAAGCGACGTGATTTCGTGCATGCGCACTGGGACCGTCCACGGACGGCGCATGCGCCGTCCAAAAAAAAAAAACATCACTTACGTGGGGTCATGATTCATTTGCATGAATCGCGCCCCCCATCTTACAAATTTGAATTGCGCGGCACAGATACACTACGCCACCGTAACTTTCGGCGTAAATAGTTTCTGAATAAGGAACCTGCCACTGAAAGTTACGGCGGCGCAGTGTATCTGAGATACGCTACGCCTGCCTGTAGATAGGCAGAGGTATCTGAATCTGGCCCAACATGTCTTTATGTAGATCTGCCTTTCCCAACCTTTTTACCCCAGGGGAACCCTTAAAATAATGTTCAAGTCTCGGGGGAACCCCTGATAAAACCCATTCATTGGTGGTCAGTGAGAAGAATGCCCTTTGTTACAGTAGTGGTAAGAATGGCCCCCTTACAGAGAACTATGAAGATCATTGGTGTCGTACCACTGGCTCCTCCATTGGCTCAGAACTATGTAGGCACCATCAAACAGGAGCTAAATCGGCCACAGCTCGAGGAACCCCTCGCCACCTCTGGGGGAACCCTGGTTGAGAACGGCTGATGTAGATGATGGTTGAGAAGACCATTCCAAATCTTTCCAAAGGTGTTCAGTAGGGTTGAGGTCAGGGTTTTGTGTAGGACACTCCAGTTCTTCCACACCAAACTGGTCACCCCGTGTCTTTATGGCGCTGGCTTTGTACAGGGGGGGGGGGGCACAGTCATGGTGGCCCCCGAAGGTTCTTCACCAA
This sequence comes from Rana kukunoris, assembly GCA_029574335.1. Classification (NCBI taxonomy): domain Eukaryota; kingdom Metazoa; phylum Chordata; class Amphibia; order Anura; family Ranidae; genus Rana; species Rana kukunoris. The sequence goes on from CM056057.1 coordinate 1,038,154, forward strand.
ACTCTTATCACAAGGTTGGAAGAGCACGATTGTCTATGTCTGACGTCGTATTTTCAGGACCCCTCACTGGAGGTGTTCAGAGTGCCGCCTTTATAAAACTGATGCGCCTTTCATGTCCTGCGGATAATCACGCGCGTTGTTCTTTTTTTATGACACGTGTGACGGAGTTGTGGCCCTTCTCTTGGGGAAACAGCTTCAAAATGAACATCAATGCCAAAGTGACATGAAAGTGAAATATGAATAGTAACAAGTGCAAAGAAAGGTTGTAGAAGGAAGTCTTAGAAGTCTCGCCGATCCTTTCAATAAACGGGAGAACTTAATCGGTGACTCGAGAATCAAAGCGCCCGCGGGCAGAGTCCCGATCACATTCTCATTCTGACGGTGGACTCCGGTCTTCACCTCAGTCTGGCACAGGTGTAGCGGCTCCTCTCCTGGACTGAAACGGCTTCCTCCCATTTCTCTGCACACTGTGAGCTTCTCACCATGTGCATTAGAAGCTGCAGCAAGTCAGATAGAGACCCCGCCTCATTTCCTGGCTGGAGGACGCCCAGCATCATCTAGGCCACGGGGGTCTCCGTACCTTCTATACAGTGTACTGTCCTCCAGACTTTAGGGGGGCCGAACTGTATTGGGTATTGGGAGAAGAAAAGGGTGCGGCATCAGTGAGAGTAAACAATGCCCCATCTTTAGTGTCAGTGAGCAGAAGAGCACTCTATCGTTGGTGTCATTGGGAGGAATTGTGCCCCATCGTTGTTGTCATTGGGCCCCATTATTGGTGTCATTGGACCCTATTGTTGTTGTCATTGGAAGGAACTGCGTCCCATGTTTGGTGTCATTGGGAGGAATTGGACCCCATTATTGTTGTCATCATTGGACCCCATTGCTGTTGTCAATGGGAGGAATTGTGCCCCGTGTTTGGTGTCATTGGGAGGAATTGTGCCGATTTTTGTTGTCATTGGGCCCCATTGTTGGTGTCATTGGGAGGAACTGGGGTGCAATTCCTCCCAATGACACCAAAAATGGGGCCCAATGACAACAAAAATGGGGCACAATTCCTCCCAATGAATGATTGTTGTTGTCATTGGGCTCCATTGTTGGTGTCATTGGGAGGAATTGTGCCCCATTTTTGTTGTCATTGGACCCCATTGTTGGTGTCATTGGGAGAAATTGTGCCCCATTGTTGTTGTCATTGAACCCCATTGTTGTTGTCATTGGACCCAATTGATGTTGTCAGTGGGAGGAATTGTGCCCATTGTTTTTATTGGGAGGAATTGTGCCCCATTGTTGTTGTAATTGGACCCCATTGTTGTTTTCATGGGACCCAATGGCTGTTGTCATTGGGAGGAATTGTGCCCCATGTTTGGTGTCATTGGGAGGAATTGTGCCCCATTGTTGTCATTGGGAGGAATTGTGCCCCATGTTTGGTGTCATTGGAAGGAATTGTATCCCATTGTTGTCACTGGGAGGAATTGTGCCCCATTGTTGTGGTCATTGGACCCTATTGTTGGTGTCATTGGGAGGAATTGTGCCCCATTGTTGTGGTCATTGGACCCTATTGTTGGTGTCATTGGGAGGAATTGTGCCCCATGTTTGGTGTCATTGGGAGGAATTTTGCCCCATTGTTGTTGTAATTGGGAGGAATTGTGCCCCATTTTTGGTGTCATTGGCCTCATTGTTGGTGTCATTGGGAGGAATTCTGCCCTTTTACTGGTGTCAGTGTGGCGCGGGGGGGGGGAGGATATTGTGCCCCATTGTTGGATGAAAATAGTTCCCAAAGGGCTAGATAAACGCAATCAAAGGACCACATCAGGAGACCACTGATCGAGGATGACTATCGCTGGCCCCACCCCTTTCCTTCATTGGATTCCAGGTCTTCCAATCATGATGGCTCAGCATAACATGTGGGCGTTACCGATATTAATGCCAAAAAATATAAAAAATATAAAATATAAAAAATAAAAAGTATAAAAATATATAAAATATAAATAATGTAAAATATAAAAAAAATAAAAAGTATAAAAAATATAAAGTATAAAAAATATAAAATATAAAAAATATATAAAATATAAAAATTATATCAAATATAAAAAATGTATAAAATATAAATAATATATAAAATATAAAAAAAAATAAAAAGTATAACAAATAAAAAGTATAAAAAATAAAACGTATAAAAAATATAAAATATAAAAAATATATAAAATATAAAAAATATATCAAATATAAAAAATATAAAATATAAAAAAATAAAAAGTATAAAAAATATATAAAATATAAAAAAATAAAAAGTATAAAAAATAAAAAGTATAAAAAAATATAAAATAATATATAAAATATAAAAAATATATCAAATATAAAAAATATAAATAATATAAAATATAAAAAAATAAAAAGTATAAAATATATAAAATATAAAAAATATAAAAATATATCAAATATAAAAAATATAAAATATAAAAAATAAAAAGTATAAAAATATAAAAAATAAAAAGTATAAAAAATATAAAATATAAAAAATACAAAAAAACGATATAAACGCAGTCTGCCTAGGAACGCCCACTTCTCTGCCACCTATCAAGGTGTTTTGATATTAGCATATCTCCTCCCACTGCTTGCATCAGGGCTGGGGGCTCTTGAGAGGAGGAAGCCATAGAAGGCACCCCTGTTGGCCCCTCCCACTAGCTACGATCTGCCTGTATTTCCTAGAGAAGCACAGAGAGCCAGCGATGACATCACCGGGTCTATAATAAGGTAGGTAATGAGAACGGAATGGTTTTTATATAAGAATGTCCTTAGAATGTTGATGAGAGGAAAAAAGGAGGAACCGGGAAAGTCAAAATATAATCCAATTAAGCCTCAGCTTTAAATAAGTGGGAGAAATTGCCGTAAAAACACAGAAGTTTTGGCCCCACAATCCCCCCTCCCCCTCCCCCCTCTTTGATCAGTGATGATAATTAACGGAGGACTTTCAAATTAAAATCAGATTGTTTGATTCCTAATGAGCAATAAAAGAAACGGAAGAGAATTGGATTCCTACACAAGTCTGGAAAGTCCCTTTTTATGGATCGGAATGAAGAACTTCGGCCTCATTTACCCAATCAGAGGACATGCGGGAGATTTTACTGAGGCGCGCCTGAGACTTAAATATGGAAAACAAATATTCACGAGGATTTTTATGTAGCAAAAAAAAAAAAAAGGGAGAAAAATATGGAAAGCGGAATTATAACTTCGACTTCAGGGGTGAAGAACCACATGAAGGTCTTCCAACGTCAACTCAGGACCGAGGACCGGCCTCCGGGGGGTCTCCTGGCAGCATGGCCATTGGCTTACTCCGGGGGGTTCTGTTCTCCACCGGCGTACCGGATTCCAATGGGGAAAGCAGGGGCGTTGCTAGGTGGCAAACAGACCAGGGGCTTCAGCCTGAAGTCCAAGGCCAGAAACCTGGGGGGCGGGATGGTGTATGTGACGCAGGCTGTTTTTGGCTGGCCCGTGACCTACCTGACCTACATACACTGACCTACCTGACCTACATACACACTGACCTACATACACTGACCTACATACACCGACCTACCTACACTGATGGTAGAGACCTACATACACTCACCCTACATGCACTGACCTACCTGACCTACATACACTAACCTACCTGACCTACATACACTGATGGTAGTGACCTACATACACTTACCCTACATGCACTAACCTACCTGACATACACTGACCTACATACACTGACCTACATACACTGACGGTAGTGAACGACCTACACTGACCTACATACACTGACATTTACATACACTGTCTGACCTACCTCAGCTCAGCCTTGGTGTGCGGTGTCACAGCAGACAGTCAGTCATTCCATCAGTCGTCAGAGGAGGAGCCGAGGAAGAGAGGAGAGCAGAGGAGCCTAGAGGGGAGGAGAGCCACGGAGCCTGGGGGGAGAGAGCTGAGGAACCTGGGGGAGGAGAGCCGAGGAAGAGAGGAGAGCCAAGGAGGGGAGGAGAGCAGAGGAGCCTAGAGGGGAGGAGAGCCACGGAGCCTGGGGGGAAGGAGAGCCGAGGAGCCTGGGGGGAGAGAGCTGAGGAACCTGGGGGAGGAGAGCCGAGGAAGAGAGGAGAGCCAAGGAGGGGAGGAGAGCAGAGGAACCTGGAGGGGAGGAGAGAGCCGAGGAGCCTGGGGGAGGAGAGCCGAGGAGGAGAGGAGAGCCGAGGAGCCTGGGGGGGAGGAGAGAGCCGAGGAGCCTGGGGGAGGAAAGCCGCCCGCCCGAGCGTTGAGCGGGGATGTGGCGCAGCGGCTGCATTGTAATTCCCACCCTCTGGAGCATGCAGCGCCTATGATGGACGTCCCACAGTCCCGGTGCATTGCCATGAATTGAGATTTGCCATAGAATGAGATGGTCCGCCTCCATCCCATTCTATTGGCTCACTCATGTCACGTGACATATTTAAACGTCAAGTATTGACGCAAACACCAGTCACAGCTAGGCTATCATAGGGAGAGGATCTCCTCTCCCTGTGATAGCCCGGTAGCGCTGTCAGCAGCGTGCCTCCCGCCAGCGCTAAGTACACCCCGCGCCCGCAGCTCTACTCCCCGCACCCCGCGCCCGCAGCTCTTCCCCGTCCTCCGCGCCCGCAGCTCTACTCCCCCGTTAAGAATCAGGGAACGGGGAGAGTCTACGCTATTAGCGTAGACCTAGCGTTGGCTACGTTAGTAGCGTAAACCTGCGCATGCGCAGTATTTACAACACCAGCCCACATAACCTGGAGCAGCTGCAGCCCGTTCCCTGATTCTTAACGGGGGAGTAGAGCTGCGGGCGCGGAGGACGGGGAAGAGCTGCGGGCGCGGGGTGTAGAGCTGCGGGCGCGGGGTGTACTTAGCGCTGGCGGGAGGCACGCTGCTGACAGCGCTATCGGCCTATCACAGGGAGAGGAGATCCTCTCCCTATGATAGCCTAGCTGTGACTGATGTTTGCGTCAATACTTGACGTTTAAATATGTCACGTGACATGAGTGAGCCAATAGAATGGGATGGAGGCGGACCATCTCATTCTATGGCAAATCTCAATTCATGGCAATGCACCGGCATTGGACCAGTGGGACGTCCATCATAGGTGTTGCACAGGCTCCAGAAGGCGGGACCTGCTATGGCACTTGGCCGCATTCAGCAGCGCTCGGAATCAGATTGGGGCTAACAATGGAGACTTGCAGTCATGAGACTCTAGGCTTTTTGGGGTCACATTGGGGGCTCCAGTACCCCCTAGCCACCCCCTGCCGAAGCCCCTGGGGGAAAGCCATACACCCGTCATGTTTTTTTATTCAAGTAGCTTTATTGTTTCTTGAGATATAGGATGTGGTGGTCCACGAAGATCTGAGGGGCACAGTCCCAAGGGTGGGAGAGCCCTTATAGTTGTCACAAAAATGATAATACTTGGCTCAAAAGGTTTATTAAAACGAAAAGAAAAGTTGGATGTGAGCTTCTTGTTGGAAATTCCGACCGTGTGTAGACGCCATCGGACATTTGAGAAAAATTTGAGAGCTAATTCTAATGTGATGGGGGGTCCTCTGATGTGATGGGGGGTCCTCTGATGTGATGGGGGACCTCTGATGTAAAGGGGAGAGACTCTGATGTGATGGGGGACCTCTGATGTGATAGGGAGACCTCTGATGTGACGGGGAGACCTCTGATGTGATGGGGGGTCCTCTGATGTGATGGGGGGTCCTCTGATGTGATGGGGGACCTCTGATGTGATAGGGAGACCTCTGATGTGACGGGGAGAGCCTCTAATGTGATGAGGGGACCTCTGATGTGATGGGGAGACCTCTGATGTGATGGGGGGTCCTCTGATGTGATGGGGGACCTCTAATGTGATGGGGAGCCTCTGATGTGATAGGGAGACCTCTGATGTGACGGGGAGAGCCTCTGATGTGATGAGGGGACCTCTGATGTAAAGGGGAGAGCCTCTGATGTGATGGGGGACCTCTGATGTGATAGGGAGACCTCTGATGTGACGGGGAGAGCCTCTGATGTGATGAGGGGACCTCTGATGTGATGGGGGGTCCTCTGATGTGACGGGGAGAGCCTCTGATGTGATGAGGGGACCTCTGATGTGATGGGGGGTCCTCTGATGTGATGGGGGACCTCTGATGTAAAGGGGAGAGACTCTGATGTGATGGGGGACCTCTGATGTGATAGGGAGACCTCTGATGTGACGGGGAGACCTCTGATGTGATGGGGGGTCCTCTGATGTGATGGGGGGTCCTCTGATGTGATGGGGGACCTTTGATGTGATAGGGAGACCTCTGATGTGACGGGGAGAGCCTCTAATGTGATGAGGGGACCTCTGATGTGATGGGGAGACCTCTGATGTGATGGGGGGTCCTCTGATGTGATGGGGGACCTCTAATGTGATGGGGAGCCTCTGATGTGATAGGGAGACCTCTGATGTGACGGGGAGAGCCTCTGATGTGATGAGGGGACCTCTGATGTAAAGGGGAGAGCCTCTGATGTGATGGGGGACCTCTGATGTGATAGGGAGACCTCTGATGTGACGGGGAGAGCCTCTGATGTGATGAGGGGACCTCTGATGTGATGGGGGGTCCTCTGATGTGACGGGGAGAGCCTCTGATGTGATGAGGGGACCTCTGATGTGATGGGGGGTCCTCTGATGTGATGGGGGACCTCTAATGTGATGGGGAGCCTCTGATGTGACGGGGGGCCTCTGATGTTACGAGGAGAGCCTCTGATGTGACGGGGAGAGCCTCTGATGTGATGGGAGGACCTCTGATGTGATGGGGGACCTCTAATGTGATGGGGAGCCTCTGATGTGACGGGGGGCCTCTGATGTTACGAGGAGAGCCTCTGATGTGACGGGGGGTCCTCTGATGTGATTGGAGGACCTCTGATGTGATGGGGGGACCTCTGATGTGATGGGAGGATCTTTGATGTGATGGGAGGACATCTGATGTGATGGGGGACCTCTGATAGGATGGGCAGGTGGTCTGTGAATGGTTTTAGCTGAAGAGGCATCCGAAGACTCTTATGTGATGGGATCCTGCAATGGGGGGCCTCTGATGTGATGGGAGGCCCTTGTTGTGTTGGGAGGACCTCTAATATGATGGGGGACTCATGATGTAATGGAGAATCTCTGATGTGATGAGGGGACCTCTGATGTGATGGGAGGACCTCTGATGTGATGGGGGGACTTCTGATGTGATAGGGGTCCTCTGATACGATGGGTGGGTGGCCTGTTGATGGTTCTAACTGAAGAGACATCTGGGGACTCTTATGTGATGCTGAACTTTCAATGGGGGTTGGGGGGGCTGTGATGTGCTGGGGGGACCTCTAATATGATGGGGGACCCATAATGTGAAGGAGAAGCACTGATGTGATGGGAGGAGCTTTAATGTGATGGAGGACTTCTGATGTGATGGGGGGAGGACCTTTGATGGGTGGGGGGCCTGTGACATGAAGGGAGGACTCACTAGGGTCTGAGTAAATGCTTCCTACTGCCTGCAACAGACTGATGGGAGAGCCTAGGTAAAGGTCCAATGTCTGATCCCTGGGGGGAGAGGAGACTAAGGAAATGCTTCCTTCTGCCTGCAGCAGACTGATGACATTATCTCAGCCTAGGCAAAGTCACTGAATGTAGCTCAGCCTTTTATGATAAAAGTTGGAACAGTTCCGAAAAATGATACCGCTGCTAAAAGTCACGACGTGGAATTTATTACGCTTTTGCTTTAATAAATAAAAAAAAGAGCGCATTTGATTGACCAGGAGACGTTTTTTTTTTTTTTTTTTTTGTGAGATTCTGAAAATGAAGTTTTAGACTATAAATGCGTTAAAAAAAAAAAAAAAAAAATGGCAGCTTTGGCCTTTAGTAAGAAATTAAAGTCATTACTTGGATCTGAGCGCGCTTTTTTTTTTATCCAACCACAAGGGTCACGGCGAGTGCCTTTTGTTCACAAGTCATTTTAATGAGCCTCGATTTGTCCCGATCGTCTTCAGGCAGATTTCTTCTCTCACCGATGCACCAAAAAAAAAAAACACTTCAGATCCGCGGCTCGTTCCAAGAAATAGGATCCCCGCCATGATTGCTGTCACTTAGCGGCGTAGCGATGTGCGCCTGGAGGGCAGAGCGGAGGAGACGTATTGGAAACATTTCATTATTTGTATTTGTTGTTATGTGTTTCCCGCCGGAGGAAGGAGCCCGAGCGGCTCAGGAAGCCTGTGTGTCAAATATATCCAGTTTTTTATTATATAATATTATTATTTTTTTATCAGTTGCTGGCACAAAGCCGTCTAATGTCGCATATTTTACTCCCTTTCTTTATCGGGTTTTCCGGGATCGTGGACAGTGGCGGCTGGTGCTCAAAATTTTTGGGGGGCCACTGTGCCCATCAATTGTCGCCACTGTGCCATGCCATCAAACGCAACCACTGTGCCCATCAATTGTCGCCACTGTGCCATGCCATCAAACGCAACCACTGTGCCCATCAATTGTCACCGCTGTGCCATGCCATCAAACGCAGCCACTGTGCCCATCAATTGTTGCCACTGTGCCATGCCATCAAACGCAGCCACTGTGCCCATCAATTGTTGCCACTGTGCCATGCCATCAAATGCAGCCACTGTGCCCATCAATTGTCGCCACTGTGCCATGCCATCAAACGCAGCCACTGTGCCCATCAATTGTCGCCACTGTGCCATGCTATCAAACGCAGCCACTGTGCCATGCCATCAAACGCAGCCACTGTGCCCATCAATTGTCACCACTGTGCCATGCCATCAAACGCAGCCACTATGCCCATCAATTGTTGCCACTGTGCCATGCCATCAAACGCAGCCACTGTGCCCATCAATTGTCACCACTGTGCCATGCCATCAAACGCAGCCACTGTGCCATCAATTGTCCCCACTGTGCCATGCCATCAAACGCAGCCACTGTGCCCATCAATTGTCACCACTGTGCCATGCTATCAAACGCAGCCACTGTGCCCATCAATTGTCGCCACTGTGCCATGCCATCAAACGCAGCCACTGTGCCCATCAATTGTCATCACTGTGCCATGCCATCAAACGCAGCCACTGTGCCCATCAATTGTCGCCACTGTGCCCTTTAATTGTCGCCACTGTGTCAATTGTTGCCACTGTGCCCTTTAATTGTTGCCACTGTGCCAATTGATGCCACTGTGCCCTTTAATTTTTGCCACTGTGACAATTGATGCCACTGTGCCCTTTAATTGTCATTGCTGTGCCCTTTAATTGTCGCCGCTGTGCCCTGTAAAATGCTGCCCCCCCCTCTGGCTCTGATAGGCACTTCCACAGCCAACCAGCTGCCGTTATTCAGATGGCCGGCACTCACCAGGGGGCCGGCCATCTGCATGAATCTATGTATTGTATCAGTGGTGGTGCGAGCGAGAGGGGGCGGCGCTCCGGCGCCCTCTATGGACGCACCGCCACTGATTTTGGAGCTGAAAGCTTTTTGGTGCAAAGGCTCCGGGGTGCCGGGTGAGAAAAATAAGGAAGATTTCTTCCTAGGACTCAAATTAGGGAATAGCTAATAGTTAGGCCTTTGTTTTGTTGGTCGAGTGTATAGGTGTTAGGTGTTAAAAAAAAAAAAAAACAATGAAAAAAATCATAAAAGTAAATGTAAAATACGTGTGTGTCTCGCCATCAATGCCTTTAATCTTCAATTTCTTGAAGGTCAGGTACTAATGTTGTTGAATGAGAAAACCTGGATCACTATTGGCATTCCAGTTCCTCCCGAAGATGCTCAGTAGGGTTGAGGTCTGGGCTCTGTGCAGGACCTAATAAACACCTTTGTGTTGACCTTTGGATGACCAAATGTATCCAAAGGTCCAAATTATACCAAAGGTCTTCCAAAAGTAGAGTTGAGGTCAGGGCTCTGTGTAGGACACTCAAGTTCCTCCATGACCTCCAACCTACTGAATACCTTTGGGATAAGATGACCTCTTCCAAAAAGTATTCTGTAGAGTTAAAAGCAGGTACTGATGTTGGGTGAGAAGACCTTATACCAAAGGTCTTCCAAAAGTAGGGTTGAGGTCAGGGCTCTGAGCAGGACACGCAAGTTCCTCCCTGACCTTGAACCGACTGAAAACCTTCTACCACAGGTCTTCCAAAAGTAGGGTTGAGTGTGTCGGACACCCCATTTTCTCCATGACCTCAAACTTGGATCACCATTGGCATTCCAGTTTATCCCAAAAATGCTCAGTAGGGTTGAGGTCAGGACTTTGAGCAGGACACTTAAGTTTCTCCATGACCTCCAACCCACTAAACACCTTTGGGATAAGATGACCTCTTCTGAAAAGTGTTTCACAGGGCTATGGGTAGGTACTGATGTTGGGTGAGAAGACCTTATACCAACGGTCTTCCAAAAGTAAAGTTGAGGTCAGGCCTCTATGCAGGACACTTAAGTTCCTCCATGACCTCAAACCTCCTGAACACTTTTGGGATAAGATGACCTCCTCCGAAAGGTGTTCCGTTGGGCTATGGGCAGGTACTGAATTGATGTTGGATTAGAAGACATTTTGCCAAAGGTCTTCCAAAAGAAGGGTTGAGGTCAGGGCACCCCATTTTTTCCATGACCTCAAACCTGGATCACCATTAGCATTCCAGTTCTTCCCGAAAATGCTCTGTAGGATGAGGTCAGGGCTCTGAGCAGGATACTTAAGTTCCTCCATGACCTCAAACCTGGATCACCATTGGCATTTCAGTCACGGTGGAACAGAAAAGGGTCTTCACCAAACTGTGACCACAAGGTTGCAAGAGCTCAATTGTCCACAAAGTCTTTGCAGGCCGTAGCATTAACAGGACCCTTCACTGGTGAGACCCGAACTCACCTGGGAGGGGGGGGGGCACATACTTTGGCAATATAATATATCACTTCAAGTAAATTAATTTGGTAATTTGTTGATAATCCATTCCTCGTTATATAATGGACGCTAAGACCTGTTTTCCCTCCTCCGCATATTAAAAAAAAAAAAACTTTTGCTAGCGCCGTTCCCATAAAAGAAAATACTTTCTGGAGTTTTTCGACTTCACAACGCGCATTGAGAGACGGCGACGGAATAAAAACACTTAATCATTTAACGGCCACCCTTAAGTTTTCTAAACAGCTGGCTCACAATAAACAGATTGGTAAATTAAGATTTAATAGATTGGTAAATGACGGCAATAAAAGGCGAGTGATGAAAATCTCAATAAAGAAACCACACAACTCACAGGCCACTCTTATTAAAAAAAAAAAGGCCGAGGGGGGTTCTGGGTTGTGTTACCGAGAGGTTAAAAGAAAATTCCTGAATTAAACGCAAAAAAAAAAGGGGGGGGGGAGCAAAATGGGGGCTTGACACCAGATAAGCGTACTCGCCCATTCTCAGCTTTATTAAACCCCAAACTGTTTTTTTTTTTTTGGTTTCTATTATGTTTGTGTCACCAATTTAATATTGTAATATTCTTTATTTTTTTTTAAATTTACTAAATATATTTTTTAGCTTTTAACTTATTTTTTTTAATTATTATTATTTGTAGCTTTTTTTTTAAGCTTTTAACTTGTTTATTAATTTTTTTTTTAGCTTTTTTTTTTAGCTTTTAAGTTATTATCATTTTTTTTAAGCTTTTAACTTATTTATTTATTTTTTTAGCTTTTTTTTAGCTTTTAAGTTATTATCATTTATTTTTTATTTTTTTTAGCTTTTAACTTATTTATTGTTTTTTTTTTGGTGTTTAACCCCTTCACGCCAGGGGGTAAACAAATCTAAATGCCTAGGCACAATTGTATTTTTTTTTTTAGTTAGCTGTATATTTCTTATTACCAAAACGACTTTGTACATCCAGGTAGATTATATCTTGTTTTATTTTTTTCCAGGACAAATTGGGATTCATTTGGTATTAAATAGTTATTGATATCTCTTGTTTTTTTGTTTTTATCAAAGGAAAATAGTAAAAAAAATGAGAGAGAGAGAGAGAGGGGGTGAGAGTTAGAGAGAGAGGGTTGATAAAGAGAGAGGGGGTGAGAGAGAGAGGGGGGGTGAGAGAGAGAGAGGGGGGTGAGAGTTAGAGAGAGAGGGGGTGGGAGAGAGAGAGAGAGAGAGGGGGTGAGAGAGGGGGGGTAAGAGATAGGGGGTGAGAGAGAGGGGGTGAGAGTTAGAGAGAGAGAGGGGGTGAGAGAGAGAGGGTGGGAGAGAGAGAGAGGGGGTGAGAGAGACAGAGGGATGGGAGAGAGAAAGGGGGTAGAGAGAGAGGGGTTAGAGAGAGGGGGGTGAGAGAGAGAGGGCGTGAGAGAGAGAGATGGGGGGGTGAGAGAGAGAGAGGGGGGGTGAGAGTTAGGGAGAGAGGGGTGATAAAGAGAGAGGGGGTAAGAGAGAGAGGGGGGTGAGAGAGAGAGAGAGAGAGAGGGGGGTGAGAGTTAGAGAGAGATGGGGTGGGAGAGAGAGAGAGGGGGTGAGAGAGGGGGGGTAAGTGATAGGGGGTGAGAGAGAGAAAGAGAGAGGGGGTGAGAGTTAGAGAGAGAGGGGGTGAGAGAGAGAGGGGGTGAGAGAGACAGAGGGATGGGAGAGAGAAAGGGGGAGAGAGAGGGGTTAGAGAGAGGGGGGTGAGAGAGAGAGGGCGTGAGAGAGAGAGAGAGAGAGATGCGTGAGAGAGAGAGAGGGGATGAGAGAGACGGGGTGAAAGAGAGAGGGGGTGAGAGAGAGGGGTGAGAGGGAAATAGAGGGGAGTTAGAGAGGGGGTGAGAGAGAGAGGCGTGAGAGAGAGGGGATGAGAGAGAGGGGGTGAGAGAAACGGTGTGAGAGAGAGAGGGAGAGAGAGGGAAGTTAGAGATGGGGTGAGAGAGAGAGAGGGGTGGGAGACAGATGGGGTGAGGGAGAGATGGAGGGGGGAAAGAGTTGGAGGTAGAGAGAAAGGGGGTGAGAGAGAGGGGGAAGATGGTGGAGAGAGAGGGGAGGTTGAAAGAGAGGGGTGAGATAGAGAGAGAGAGGGTGAGAGAGAAAGAGAGGGGAGAGAGAGAGAGAGAGGGAAAGGGAGTGAGAAAGAGGGGGCTCCCCTATCCCCCATACTACACCAGGAGGTTCTCCCAACCCCCCCCCCAAAAAAATAAAAAAATAAACTAAACCAGACTCTTACCTTCCTGCAGCCCACCAGCTCCTTTTTACCAGCTGCGTGTAGCGATGCTGCCGAGGCCCGATCCGGGGACTCCGACCTGCTCTGCCGAGTACACTACTCCTGGGATCAAAGGATGCAGCCACCACCACCTCCTACTTAGCCTTTACTCCCCTGTCACCGAATGGTCAGTCTGTGGCCACCCGTGGTGTCACTTCTCTGGTGGGTGTCACCTGTTTACAGTCTGCACCCCTCGTAGCGACGCCACTGCTTATAGTGTCCCTTCTGCCTCGGGGCAGCGCCATCCCTCTAAAAAATGCCGACCAAGGCAAATGCCTGGTTTGCCTCGTCGGTAGATACGCCCCCTACAGGTAATTTGATTGTCTTATATCACAATTTATTAATTAAACATATGAATAAACCTTTGGACAATTAGTATCCATGGCGATGTCTGAACCAATCCCTGAGGAGATGGCGGCTGATTTTTGGGGATGGCACTGGACGGTTCCGTGGTGTTGGCGGAGTAATTACATGCTTCATTTTCAGACGTAGTGACTGGAACGATGGATTCAACGAGTCGGTTTATCCCTTCATGTCACCAGGATGGTTCCCTACGGGGGGTCGTTTTCATTAACGGCTCGCAAAGTTTCCTGCCAAACATTTCATCGCTCAGATTTTTCTTTTATTGCTAATAAACGCTGCTGCCTGCGAAGAGCTTTACTACCTAAAGTTCCGGGGACTTCGTCACAGTCAGAAGCATCAGTGAAACGTGCTCTTACTTAAAACGATTCTTGGAGTATCTAAAGCCCTAATTTTTCAGAGTAGGATAAAAACGTGTAGGGCGGTGACGAAACGCGTAGGGTGGAGCTCGTTGAGTACTAACATTAGATGCTAACTGTTCACATCAGGTGTTTATGTATTGCTTGTTGGCCAAATTAACCTCTTTTTAGGCACTGGAAATACAAATGTCCTTCAGATTGAATGATTGGGGGGGGGGGGTGCCCCAAATCTGTACGATTCTCAGAGAATTTGTTGAGTTCAGGGCTTTTTTTCTCAGAAAATAGGTGCGGGAACTCCCCCTTTCCAAGTCACCTCCTTGTCTCCACCCCCTACCAACCTTTGAGTACGTCTCTTGGTACCACCCCCTACCCACCTCCCAGTACCGCCCCTTTTAGAGAATAAAGAATCAAATATAATTTATTATTGTGTGCAATTTGTAAGAAAAGCAGTAAAATAGATCCCCTGCAGCAATAACAGACCCCCACCACCAACAATAGCAAAACAATAGACCCCCTCCAGCTGGTGTCAGTGGGGGGAATAGTGTCCCATCATTGGTGTCAGTGGGGGGAATAGTGTCCCATCATTGGTGTCAGTGGGAGGAATAGTGTCCCATCATTGGTGTCAGTGGGAGGAATAGTGTCCCATCATTGGTGTCAGTGGGGGGAATAGTGTCCCATCATTGGTGTCAGTGGGAGGAATAGTGTCCCATCATTGGTGTCAGTGGGAGGAATAGTGTCCCATCATTGGTGTCAGTGGGAGGAATAGTGTCCCATCATTGGTGTCAGTGGGGGGAATAGTGTCCCATCATTGGTGTCAGTGGGAGGAATAGTGTCCCATCATTGGTATCAGTGGGAGGAATAGTGTCCCATCATTGGTATCAGTGGGAGGAATAGTGTCCCATCATTGGTATTAGTGGAAGAATAGTGTCCCATCATTGGTGTCAGTGGGGGGAATAGTGTCCCATCATTGGTGTCAGTGGGGGGAATAGTGTCCCATCATTGGTGTCAGTGGGAGGAATAGTGCCTCATCATTGGTGTCAGTGGGAGGAATAGTGTCCCATCATTGGTATCAGTGGGAGGAATAGTGTCCCATCATTGGTGTCAGTGGGGGGAATAGTGTCCCATCATTGGTGTCAGTGGGAGGAATAGTGTCCCATCATTGGTGTCAGTGGGAGGAATAGTGTCCCATCATTGGTGTCAGCGGGTGGAATAGTGTCCCATCATTGGTGTCAGTGGGTGGAATAGTGTCCCATCATTGGTATCAGTGGAGGGAATAGTGTCCCATCATTGGTGTCAGTGGGAGGAATAGTGTCCCATCATTGGTATTAGTGGAAGAATAGTGTCCCGTCATTGGTGTCAGTGGGAGGACTAGTGTCCCATCATTGGTGTCAGTGGGAGGAATAGTGTCCCATCATTGGTGTCAGTGGGGGGAATAGTGTCCCATCATTGGTGTCAGTGGGAGAAATAGTGTCCCATCATTGGTGTCAGTGGGAGGAATAGTGTCCCATCATTGGTATCAGTGGGAGGAATAGTGTCCCATCATTGGTGTCAGTGGGAGGAATAGTGTCCCATCATTGGTGTCAGTGGGAGGAATAGTGTCCCATCATTGGTGTCAGTGGGAGGAATAGTGTCCCATCATTGGTGTCAGTGGGAGGAATAGAGTCCCATCATTGGTGTCAGTGGGGGGAATAGTGTCCCATCATTGGTGTCAGTGGGAGGAATAGTGTCCCATCATTGGTGTCAGTGGGGGGAATAGTGTCCCATCATTGGTGTCAGTGGGAGGAATAGTGTCCCATCATTGGTGTCAGTGGGGGGAATAGTGCCCCATCATTGGTGTCAGTGGGGGGAATAGTGTCCCATCATTGTAGAAAATAATTTATGACGGATTATTTTTCTACATATAGATTTATTGACATTACTTTCTGCTTCTTTCTTTCTTTTTCCGGCATTGTCTTGGTAAACAGATTCCATCTCCCAATAAGTAAAATAAACCAATAGGAGCCGTCGGATGTTTCGTGGTTGATGTGGTCCAACTGCACAAACACATGTCCAACCTCAGCCGACTGGAATAAACAAACGCGGCTCATTGTACATAAAATCACAGAATCCCACAAATCTACCAATCCCAGGAAAACGGGAACCTCCGTCGGGGGTTGGGATTCGAAGGCTGAGCCGCGTTTCATGCTATTCTATAGCCGTGCCGAAAGGTTGGACTTGAAGCGGTTCCATGTATTGTGCCGGGGCTCAGATATCCAAAATTTCCACTAAAATAAATATACACGCAATCATTGCTGGCCATACGTTTCAGTCTTAAACGTTCGTTAACAGTAAAATCCTTCCTTGTGTAGCTGTCCAGAAGGTCTAAGACTGCTGCTGGGTGGCGTCATCTTTGATGTGATGCCAGCAGTGGATGCCAACCACCCGCCTACTAATGGGCTACTGATTCCCACACCCTGGGCCTCCTAACCTCCCACAGTGCCTTCCAGCCCCCATACTGCACGCCCCCCCCAGCTCCTATATTGCTGCCCAACCTTCCAAAGAGGTCCATTGTGCCTCTCAAACTTCCACAGCGACCCCAGGCTGCCTGGAATCTCTCATTCCCCACAGTGACCCCCCCCCCAACCTACCACAATGCCAGCCAACCTCCCATAGTGGTCTACTGGTCTACTGTGCCCTTCAACCTCCCGCAGTGCCTCCAAGATCCCTAAGAGCCCTAAAAACCCATACTGCTCTCCAACCTCCTATAATGCAGCCCAAGCTCCCACGTAGGTCCACTGTGCCTCCCAACGTCCCACATTGCCCCCCCAGGCTTCTTTGAATCTCTCATTCCCTACAGTGCCCCCCAACCTCCCATAGTGGTCTACTGTGCCCTTCAACCTCCAACAGTGCCTCCAAGATTGCTAAAAACCATGAGGACCCATACTGCCCCCAACCTCTTGTAATGCTGCCCAACCTCCCATAGAGGTCCACTGTGCCTCTCAAACTCTCACAGTGACCCCAGGCTCCCTGAGAGCCCTCAGCCCCCACAGTGCCCCTCAACTTCCATAGTGCCAGCCAACCTCCCATAGTGGTCTACTGTGACCTTTAACCTCCTGCAGTGCCTCCAGGATCCCTAAGAGTCCTAAGACCCCATACTGCTCCCCAACCTCCTATAATGCTGTCCAACCTCCAATGGAGGTCCACTGTGCCTCTCAACCTCCCACAGTGACCCCAGACTCTTTGAGAGCACTCAGCCCCCACAGTGCCCCTCAACTTCCCAGAGTGGTCTACTGTGCCCTTCAACCTCTCGCAGTGCCTCCAAGATCCCTAAGAGCCCTAAGAACACATACTGCTCCCCAACCTCCTATAATGCTGCCCAACCTCCCATAGAAGTCCACTGTGCCCCCCAGGCTCCCTGGAAGCTCTCATTTCCCACAGTGCCCCCCAACCTCCCATAATGCCAGCCAACCTCCCATAGTGGTCTATTGTGCCCTTCAACCTCCCCCGCAGTGCCTCCAAGATCCCTAAGAGCCCTAAAAACCCATACTGCTCCCCAAACTCCTATATTGCTGCCCAACTTCCAATAGAGGTCCACTGTGCCTATCAACCTCCCACATCCCCCCCCCCCCCCAGGCTCATTTGAATCTCTCATTCCCTACAGTGCCCCAACCTCCCATAGTGGTCTACTGTGCCCTTCAACCTCCCGCAGTGCCTCCAAGATCCCTAAGGGCCCTAAAAACCCATACTGCTCCCCAACCTCCTATAAAGCTGCCCAACCTCCCACGTAGGTCCACTGTGGCTCTCAACCTCCCACATTGCCCCCCAGGCTCCCTGAAAGCTCTCATTCCCTAAAGTGCCCCCCAACCTCCCATAATGCCAGCCAACCTCCCAAAGTGGTCTACTGTGCCCTTCAACTTCAAGCAGTGCCTCCAAGATCCCTAAGAGCCCTAGGAACCCATACTGCTCCACAACCTCCTATAATGCTGCCCAACCTCCCATAAAGGTCCACTGTGCCTCTCAAACTCCCAGTGAACCCAGGCTCACAATAGACCACTCTGGGAGGTTGGGTGGCTCTATGGGAGGTTGGGAGGCACTGTGGGGGCTGAGTGCTCTCAGGAAGCCTAGTTTCACTGTGGGAGGTTGAGAGAAACAGTGGACCTCAATGGGAGGTTGGGCAGCATTAAAGGAGGTTGAGGGGCCCTGTGGGGGCTTATGGCTTTCATGGATCCTGAAGGAACTGTTAGGGGTTGAGAGGCACTGTGAACCACTATGGGAGGTTGGGTGGCACTATGGGGGCTGAGGACTCTCAGGAAGCCTAGTGTCACTGTGGGAGGTTAGGCAGCATTATATGAGGCTGGGGAGTACTATGGGGGCTTAGGGCCTTTTCAAAGTAATCAATACGTTTGAGTCACTTAAAATATTGTAAGAACACCTCACCTCCTTTTTTTTTTTTTTGTGGTTGACACCCTGATTTTTCCCATGGGTCTTTAACCACTTGCCGACCACCGCACGAACATATACGTCGACAGAATGGCACGGCTGCGCAAATGGGCTTATATATACATTCCCTTTACATTCCCGCCATGTGGTCACGTGCGCGTCCCCGCCGGCACGCTTGCAACCCTGACGCGAGCTCCGTGACCGTGCCCGTGGGGACCCACGGACTCCATGTCCGCCGGTGTCCCACGATCGCGTCACAGAGTTGAAGAGGAGGGAGATGTCAGTGTAAACACGACATTGCCTCATCCTTCCTAGTGACAGGACACTGATCATCTGTTCCCTGTCATCGGGAGCAGCGATCAGTGACGTGTCAATCGTAGCCACGCCCCCTAACCATTAGAATCACTCCCTAGGACACACTCTTTCAGCACCCCCATACAGGTTAACCCCTTCCCTGCCAGTGTCATTTTCACAGTAATCAGTGCATTTTTTTTAGCACTGATGGCTGTATAAAAAAAAAAAATGGTCCCAAAAAAGGGTCAAAAGTGTCCAATGTCTCAGTCATAGAAAAAAAAATCACTGATTGCCGCCATTACTAGTAAAAAAAATATATATATTAATAAAAATGCCATAAAACGATCCCCTATTTTGTAGACGCTCTAACTTTTGCGCAAACCAATCAATAAAAGCTTATTGCGGCCCGGATTCACGTAGCACTTACGCCGTCGTATCTCGAGATGCGCCGCGTAAGTGTCAAGATGCGCCGTCGTATCTATGCGCCGTTCCCACAGAACTAGATACGCCGGAAAATAGGCTTTTTCCGACCGACGTAACTTGCCTACGCCGGCGTATCGTGGGCGCATAGTTACGCTGAAATGCCCCATATGCAAATGAGGGAGATACACCGATTTACGAACGGAGGTGCGCCCGGCGGAAAAGATACGCGCTTTGCGTAAGGCTTACGTCCGGCGTAAAGCTATTCCACATATAGGTGGCGCAACCCATGCAAAGGTATGGACCAGGGAACGGACGCCGCCGTATGTTACGTCGTTTACGTTGTACGTGAATAGGGCTGGGCGTAGGTTACGTTCACGTCGTAGGCAGTGATTCGACGTATCTTAGGGAGTTGTTTTGACGTGATTGTGAGCATGCGCGCGGGGGATACATCCAAGCTACGACGCATGCGCCGTTCGTTTGGAGTACTTGGATGACGCTCAGTCCATCATTTGCATGGGGTCACGCTTCATTACCATGCATCACGCCCACTTCCAGCCCACTTCCACCTACTTTGAATTACGTCGGCTTACGCCGACGAATATACGCTACGCCGGCGCAACTTTGAGCGCATTTGCTTTGTGAATTCCATGCTTACCTCTTCGCGATGCGCCGGCGTAGCGTAAAAGAGATACGCTACGGCGGCATAAATATGCGCCGATGGGCCAGATTCAGGTAGAGTTAGGCTGGAGTATCAGTGATTCGCCAGCCTAACTCTCACTTTGAGCCGGCGTTTCTGTTTTCGGTAAGCAGAAATCAAGAAACGCCGGGTTGGAGTTCCTATACGAGCGGCGTAATTGTATTTTGCCGTCGTATCGTAACTTCAAGTTTAAAAATGGCGCGCGGGGCGTTCCCGCTGATTAACGCCGAGAATATGTTAATCAGCGGGAATCGGAAATTCACGATCGTATTCGGGCGCGACGCAGTGACTTTCCGTAAGAGATACGCGGCGCAAAGATAAAGCAGCCCCCTAGTGGAGTATCCTATGTTAAGTATGGCCGTCGTCATCACGTCGAAAAAAAAAAATTTGCGTAGTTTGCGTAAAACGTCCGTGAATGGGGATTGACGTCATTGACGTTCCCTGAAAGAATTTGGAGCATGCGCACTGACAGTCGACGCATGCGCAGTACGTTCGCCGCGGGATCGCGCCTAATAATACACGCCCCCTACCCGCCCAATTTGAATTCCGCCGGCTCATTTTCGCTACGCCGCCGCAACTTTAGGAGCAAGTGCTTTGTGAATAACAGTACTTGCTCCTAAAGTTTCGGCGGAGTAACGTAAATGAGAAACGTTACTCCAGATTAAAGATTCGCCCATCTACCTGAATCTGGCCCTATGTCTGTGAATCTACCCCCGCTTTTTTTTTTTAACCAAAAATATGTAGAAGAATACGTATCGGGCTAAACTCAGGGATACAAAAAGCAAAAAATCGTTTTTCAAAATTGTCGCTGTATTTTTGTTTATAGCGCAAAAAAATTAAAACCGCAGAGGCGATCAAATACCACCAAGAGAAATCTCTATTTGTGGGGAAAAGGACGCCAATTTTTGTTTGGGAGCCGCGTCGCAGTTAAAGCGTCGCAGCGCCGAATCAGCAAAAAGTGTCCCCGGTCATCGGTCCGGGGCTTAGGTGGGTAACAAGCCTCTTGCGGAGGGACCCCTCAGACCTCCATGGACCGCCATATCTTAAAATCCCATGTAGAAGAACTGTTTGTGGAAACTATCGATAAGGTCTTGAATACAAACAAGTAAAAAAAGCGATTATTGGTGTGGCCCCCGGCTCTTTCGGCGATATGCAGCCGCGTGCGTCCCATTTCTCTTGGCAGTAGCAGGAACTTTGAGGAAACACCTGCGAAATACTTGGAATTCCTTCCGTATAATCCCCTCCCGGCTCTGACAAAGGTAAGAAAGAGAAGGAAGGGTCCAGCCTCACTAAGCCCCGGCATTCACACATCAATCAGTTGCTGCTTCTTCTTTATCCCCAATTTTCTGCTCTACAGGCGGCTCAGATTTCATCCAGGACAGGACAGTAATTCAGCTAAGGAGCCGCTACAGTACAAGGAGAGCGCCCAACCCCTCCCCCAACACCTTGACTTCCCCAGTCTTGTAGAAGAAAAGTGCAGGTAGGCACGTAAAGACGATCTCCCGGCACAAAAAGTTTCATTTCGGTAGTCACAAAGGATAGAAGTCTACTTTGTGTGGAGCAAAATGCCTTTGAAAACCCAGATATCACCTTGTATAGGTAGCTGTGACATCATCACTGTGCTGTATACATAGCAGAGAACAGAGCTGTGAGACTGAAACCGGCAGGCTCCACCCACTACCGAAAAACAACAAGATCAGTTACCCTGAGAGAGAGAGCAAAAAGCAGGTAAGTGTTTTTGACTTCAGTTCTGCTTTGAATGACATCATCCCATCAAGATCCCATGCCAATCAAGATGGCGCCAATGACCGGCAACCGGAAGAAGCTGGGGAGGAAGACACCTGCATCAGGGAGGGACCTCATGGGTATGTCAGACCGTCGGACCAGAGGTAAGTATTTTTGATTTTAGTTCCGCTTTAAGTAATGTTGGCCAATCAAGATGGCCATAGACTGGAAGCTGAAAGAAGCTTGGGAGAAGATGCCAGCACCAGCGAGGGACCTCTTCACGTTGGACCGTTGGAACAGAGGTAAGTATTTTTGACGTTAGTTCTGCTTTGAGCAACATCATCCCATGCCGGACAATCAAGACGGGCACCCGGCAAAAGTTGGGGAGAAGATGCCATACAGGCGATGTATCTAGTGAGTGTCATTCTGTATTGGCCAATCATGAGCAGTGTTCATTGAGTCCTGTAGACAGTCAGTAGGCACATTGGTCTAGCAGACGGACGTGTGCCTAAGAGCTCCTCTCACCTGACCTCCAGTGACTCCATCCTGCAGCTTCGGCTCTCCCCCCAGGACTAGTTTCAGCTAGGCAGTGTCCTTCCACCGGCTCCCCAGCTTCCCCTGGCTCCCCTCTTCACTCCAGGGAAGCTCATCAGGTAAGAGCCATCCACTGGGATCACGGGCGGCCGTCCTTTTCAGGACAAGCCGCAGCAACCACCTATCCCCGTCGGCTCCTTTTTCTTCCCTCCCTCTGCCCCCACACCACCATCACCACTCGAGGCATCCCTTCGCCACCTCCCCGCTGCAATTTCCGCCATCTCTAGTGCGGTTTTTGACACTCCCCGTCTTCTCCCCTGAACCGCGCCAGCCACAGCTGATTTGCGGCCGCCGCATCTTAGGAAAGGCCGCGGCTTCATCCGCGGCCTAGCGGCGCGCCGCACTCTCGGCCAAAAACATCCCAGAAGTTCACCCCCAGCCCCTACAGGACTCACCCTCCCCTATTTCAACAACCAGTCCCCCCCCCTGCTCACCAATCCACCCAGCTGGCTACACACCAGCCTGGGTCCCATGTCCTGCTCCTGGTCGGCGGCCATCTTGGTACGCCCCAGCAGCAGTGACAGCTCTCACCCCCCCTTTTTTTTTCTTACAACTTAACAGTACTTGATCCAGGGGTTTTGCCCGATAGCCGTTCAGGGATCAGGAAGGAATTTTTTCCCCTACCAAAGCAAATTGGCATAGCACGGCTAGGGGTTTTTTGCCTTCCTCTGGACCAAAGCCGGGAGGATTCACCGAATCCTCTCTCCATCGCCACCAAAAAAAAACTACTTCACCCCCGGTGAATGGCGACCATGGCTTGTCTGCGGTACTCTGCAGAAACCATTTGGGATCTGAGGAGTTTCGCTGCAATACTGCCAGCCATCACCAAAAAGACCCTAAGAATTGAGCAACTTTTGAAGATCGATCGACGATCGAAAAATTTTCAAAAAAATTTTAGCCGTTTACCCCAGCCCAAGCACATTTCATGTGCTTTGATCAACACAAGATCGGCAGTAAAACACAGACTTGAAATCCATGATTTCATTCTACAACACGATCTAGACTGCCTCTTCATTACAGAGAGCTGGCTTGCAGCCGACTGTAACACCATTCTAGGAGAACTGGTGCCAGAAAACTACCGTATCATAACGGAAAACAGAATAGGGCAAAGAGGAGGAGGACTGGCGGTGATCTACAAGACTCACCTTGCGATCACTAAACTAGTCCTCCAAAATCCTCTTCCATTCATGGAAACCCTTACTCTGCAACTACAGACAAATTCAAAGGAGACCGTCCACATTCTGCTCTGCTATAGGCCGCCCGGCCCAAAATCGCAGCTGCTATCATCATGGACGGATTTCTTCTCCACTTACACCCTCAACAGCAAACATCTTTTGCTGCTCGGGGATTTTAATCTCTGGGCCAATTCCTCACAAGACCCCGTTGCCGATGCCTGTATTAACCACCTGGAAGTTTTAGGGTTACAGCAATTAGTATGTGGGCCCACACATGCTTCAGGTCACACACTTGATCTTATTTTCAGACAAGATCTGGAAATAAAAATTTTGGAAAATGAAAGGTTGCCATGGACAGACCACCATGCAATTAAATTCATTATTTCCACAATCCCCCCCGCAACAAAAACATCAAATCCAGCGACAACACACTGGACTAGATGTCAGAAGAAGCTCCACTCGGAACTCTTTAAAACCACTTTAAGGAAAAAAATAGAAACAACTCAGCCGCATCAAACGGCCGTTGAAACACTGGATGCCATAAATTCGGCCATGCTACAGTCAGCCGACTTGGTAGCGCCAAAACGTAAAACCCGCATCCAAAAAAACAAACGCAGCTGGTTTAACAACCAGCTGTCGTTACTGAAGCAAGAACGCAGAAGGGCAGAATCTGCCTGGAAAAGATGTTCTTCAGAGCTACACCTATCCATCTACAAGGCGACCACAAGAAAATATCGCAAAGAAATTTTCCAAGCTAAGAAAAATTATTTTTCGGAGGCTATCAACAGCGCCTTAAATCGCCCCCGCGAACTCTTCAAGATGGTCACTCAGACCATGAAACCAGGATGTATTGAAGCCCCCAATACAGACACACAAGAATTTTGCAATGAACTATCGGATTGCTTCATTAATAAAATCGAGGCAATCCGTGAAAGCATTCAGCAAAACAATTCCCCCCTCAATCCCCCCTGCAGCCGCTCACACAACACCCATAGTAATTCCCCTATATCAGGTAAGTTCACCCTGGAACCCATCTCCATCGAGGCCACTAAGAATGTCATTTGTACTCTGCGCAATAGTACAGCGCCAAATGACATTATCCCCACAAAACTGCTGAAGGAATGCGCCTACATCCTGGCTCCTCCCATCACGCAGCTTATCAACCAGTCTTTCTTGGAGGGCATAGTGCCCTCACAGTTGAAAGAGGGTATAATCCAACCCATCCTGAAGAAACCCAATCTGGATCCAAAGGACCCACTTCACCGCCGTCCCATAACAGGCCTAAATGTACTCTCAAAGGTAATGGAAAAAGTAGTGGTACAGCAGCTGCAACAGCATCTGGATACCCACAAGCTACTTGACCCATTGCAATCAGGCTTCCGTCCCGGACACGGGACTGAAACCGCATTGCTCAAAATATGGGACGATGTTCTCAAGGCCGCAGACGAAGGAGAATCTTGTCTCCTGGTTCTGTTGGACCTAAGCGCAGCTTTCGACACTGTAGACCACAAACTGTTACTGACTCGGCTTGCTGAAGTAGCCAGAGTCGCAGAAGGCGATTTATCTTGGTTCTCCTCTTTTCTGGAAAACCGATCGCAAACAGTGAAGTTAGGACCTTTTACGTCTGAAAAACGCACATTATCATGCGGAGTCCCTCAAGGATCGCCTCTGTCACCAGTGCTGTTTAACATATATCTGCGTCCTCTCTTTGAGATTATCAGCAGCCAAAAACTGCTCTATCACTCATACGCAGACGACACGCAACTTTATTTCCGCATTTGCAACAGAAAGGATCATCACCTCAATCTAGAGACATGCCTCTCTTTGATAGAGGACTGGATGACAAAGAGTTATCTTAAACTCAACGGAGCGAAAACAGAACTTCTTCTGTTTCACGCCAAGCGCAGGAATCAACCTTCAACAGCGTGGACCCCCCCGCCTATTCTGGGCAAAATCATCACCCCTAGCGCCAAAGTCAAAAGTCTCGGGGTCATTTTTGACTCCTTTATGACAATGGACGCACAAATAGGGTCAGTAGTCAGCGGATCTCACCATCTGCTGCGCCTACTACGCAGACTTACCCCTTTCATCCCCAAAGAAGATTTGGCGGTCGTGGTGGGAGCAATTGTTAACTCCAGACTGGATTATGCAAATGCCCTTTACCTCGGACTCCCCAAGTACCAAATCGCTCGTCTGCAAGTCGTTCAGAATACGGCCGCCAGACTTGTGACCGGGAAAAAACCCTGGGAATCTATCTCACCTTCTCTGAGAGCCCTTCACTGGTTATCAGTTAAAGACAGAATTGCTTTTAAAGCTCTCTGTCTTACGCATAGATGTGTCCATGGAAATGCCCCCCATTATTTATGCGAAAAAATAAAAGCTCATAATTCCAATCGCATTTTGCGATCCACCAATCAAAACCTGCTCCAGGTTCCGAAAGCCAACTACAAGTCCAAAGGAGAAAGAAGATTCGCGATCCAAGGTCCCAGACTATGGAACGCTTTACCAATCAGTATTCGGTTGGAGGAGAACCACCTAGCATTCAGGAAAAAGGTCAAGACTCATCTCTTTTGATATCAAAGGAGACAGGAACAACAAGCGCCCAGAGGCGATTCAGTTCGCATGTGCTGCGCTATATAAGTTTTCATTCATTCATTCATTCATGATGTCCAAAGACTGGCACCCGGCAGAAGTTGGGGAGAAGATGCCATACAGGCGATGTATCTAGTGAGTGTCATTCTGTATTGGCCAATCATGATGTCCAAAGACTGGCACCCGGCAGAAGTTGGGGAGAAGATGCCATACAGGCGATGTATCTAGTGAGTGTCATTCTGTATTGGCCAATCATGATGTCCAAAGACTGGCACCCGGCAGAAGTTGGGGAGAAGATGCCATACAGGCGATGTATCTAGTGAGTGTCATTCTGTATTGGCCAATCATGATGTCCAAAGACTGGCACCCGGCAGAAGTTGGGGAGAAGATGCCATACAGGCGATTTATCTAGTGAGTGTCATTCTGTATTGGCCAATCATGATGTCCAAAGACTGGCACCCGGCAAAAGTTGGGGAGAAGATGCCAGCATTACCATGTTGGACTGTTGGGACAGAGGTAAGTATTTTTGACTTTAGTTCTGCCTTGAGTGACATCATTCTGCATTGGCCAATCATGGTGGCCAAACACTGGCACCCGAGAAACGCCGGGGAGAAAATGCCGGCGCCAGAGAGGGACTTTATCTTTTTGGACTCTTGGAACAGAGGGACCTCATGGGTATCTCAGACCGTTGGACCAGAGGTAAGTATTTTTGATTTTAGTTCCGCTTTGAGTAATGTCCGTCCATTCTGGCCAATTAAGATGGCCATAGACTGGAAGCTGAAAGAAGCTCGGGAGAAGATGCCAGCACCAGCGAGGGACCTTGTCACACCGGACCGTTGGAACAGAGGCAAGTATTTTTGACGTTAGTTCTACTTTGAGTGACATCATCTCATGCAGGCCAATCAAGACAGCCAAAGACCAGCAACCAGCAGAAGTTGGGGAGAAGAAGCCAGCACTAGCATGTTGGAACAATGGTGAGAATTTTTTAATTTAGTTCTGCTTTGAGTGACATCATTCTGCATTGGCCAGTCATGGTGGCCAATGACTGGCATCTGAGAGAAGCTGGGGAGAAAATGTCGGTGCTAGAGAGGAACTTTATCTTTTTGGACTGTTGGAACAGAGGTATTTTTGACTTTAGTTCTGCTTTGAGTGGCATCATCCCATGCCGACCAATCAAGACAGCCAAAAACCAGCAACCGGAAAAAGCTGGGGAGAAGATGCCATATCAGGCGATGTACCTAGTGAGTGTCATTCTGTATTAGCCAATCATGATGTCCAAAGACTGGCACCCGAAAGAAGCCGGGGAGAAGATGCCGGCACCGTATTTTTGATTTTAGCTCCACTTTGAGTAACATCATCCCACTCCGGCCAATAAAGATCACCAAAGACCAGAACCTAAAACAAGAACCTTAAAGAAGTTGGGGAGAAGACAGCCTACTGGACTATTGGAACAGAGGTAGGTATTTTTGACTTTAGTTCTGCCTTTAGTGACATAATTCTGCGTTGGTCAACCATGATGGCCAAAGACTGGCAGCCGGGGAGAACATTCCGGGGCCAGCGAGAGACTTCAGGGGTGTTGGACCGTTGAATCAGAGGTAGGTATACTATTTTAGATTTTAGTTCCGCTTTCAGTAACTTCATTCCATTCCGGACTATCACAATGGCTGTAGACCGACACCTGAAAGAAGCCGGGGAGAGGGTGCTGGTGCCGGCTAGGGACCACATGGGTGTTGGACCATTGAGGTAGAGGTAAGTATTTTAGATTTTAGCTCCACTTTGAGTAACGTCATCCAATTCTGGCCAATCAAGAAGGCTATAGATCAGCACATGAAAGAAGCTGGGGAAAAGAAGCCAGCGCCGGAGAGGGACCTTGGAACAGAGGTAAGTGTTATTGACTTTAGTTATGCTTTGAGTGGCATCATCCCATGCCGGCCAATCAAGACAGCCAAAGGCCAGCAATTGGAAGAAGCTGAGGAGAAGATGTCATAGCAGGTGATGTACCTAGTGGGTGTCATTCTGTATTGGCCAATCATGATAGCCAAAGACTGGCACCCGGAAGAACCCAGGGAGAAGATGCCGGCGCCGGTAAGAGACCTCAGGGGTGTTGGACCATTGAAACAGAGGTAAGTATTTTAGACTTTAGTTCCGCTTTCAGTAACCGCATTCCATTCCGGCCAATGGCCGTAGACTGGTACCTGAAAGAGGCCGGAGAGAAGATGCCGGTGCCGATGACTGTTGGAACAGAGGTACTGTAAGTATTTTTGATTTTAGCTCCACTTCGAGTAACATCATCCCATTCCGGCCAATCAAGATGGCCATTGACCAGCACTTAAAAGAAGCTGCCAGCACCAAAGACAGACCTCGTTGTGTTGGATCCTTTGGAACAAAGATAAGTATTTTTGACTTTGGTTCTGCTTTGAGTGACATCATCCCATGCTGGCCAATCAAGATGGCCAAGAAGCCTGGGAGAAGATGCCAGCACCAGCGAAGGAACTTGCATGAGTTGGACCATTAGAATAGAGGTAAGTATTTTTTACTTCAGTTTTGCTTTGAGTGATGTCACTGGCCAATCAAGATGGCTAAAGCCTGGCACCTGGAAGAAGCCGTGGAGAAGATGCTAGCGCTGGTAATGGGACCTTGTGGGCATTGGAATTGGAATAAGTGTAAGGATTTTTCACTTCTGTTCTACCTTGCGTGACGTCATCCTGCATGGCCAAAAACTGGCATCTAAAAGAAGCCGGGAAGAAGATGCCAGCACCGGTGAGGGACCTAGTGCATGTCAGACTCTTGGAACAGACAGTGGCAGTGCGTCCATAAAGGGAATCAAATACATTGCTTCCCTAACACTGATCCGCCTCTCAGCCAATCAGTTGGCAGGAATTGATGGGGCTAACTGGCAGCACACTGGTGGAAATTGATGGGCACACTGGCCGCATTTAATGGGGCTAACTGGCAGCACACTGGCGGCATTTAATGGGACAAATTGGAAGCACACTGGTGGCAACTGATGGGACTAACTGGCAGCACACTGGCGGCAATTGATGGGCACACTGGAGGCATCTAATGGGATTAACTGGCAGCACACTGGCGGAAATTGATGGGCACACTGGCCGCATTTAATGGGGCTAACTGGCAGCACACTGGCGGCATTTAATGGGACAAATTTTAAGCACACTGGCGGCAACTGATGGGACTAACTGTCAGCACACTGGCGGCAATTGATGGGCACACTGGAGGCATTTAATGGGATTAACTGGCAGCACACTGGCGGCAATTGATGGGCACACTGGCGGCATTTAATGGGACAAATTGGCAGCACACTGGCGGCAATTGATGAGGCAAACTGGCAGCACACTGGTGGCATTTGATGGGGCAAACTGGCAACAAACTGGGGCCATTTAATGGGGCAAACTTGTAGCACACTAGCGGCATTTAATAGGGCAAACTGGCAGCTAACTGGCGGCATTTAATGGGACAAATTGGAAGCACACTGGCGGCAACTGATGGGACTAACTGGCAGCACGCTGGCGGCAATTGATGGGCACACTGGAGGCATTTAATGGGATTAACTGGCAGCACACTGGCGGCAATTGATGGGCACACTGGCGGCATTTAATAGGGCAAACTGGCAGCACACTGGCAACCATTGATGGTTACAGTAACTGTGTTTGGTGTTTTTTTTTCTTAGTTTGTTTGTGCCCCACCCCCAAAGATTTTGAGCACCAGCCGCCACTGGGAACAGAGGTAAGTATGTTTTACTTTTGTTCCACTTTAAGCAGCTAAAAGTAAACAGACAGGGTTCTAAGCCTTCCAGGTTCTGTAAAAAAATAAATAAATAATTAGCTCTACATACAATGTAACAGGCTCACAAGTTCTCAAAGCCCCTTCAGTATGATTGTATCTTCTGCTTCTTCCATCGTTATTATATTGTATCTTCTGCTTCTTCCATCGTTATTATATTGTATCTTCTTGTTCTTCCATCGTTATTATATTGTATCTTCTGGTTCTTCAATCGTTATTATATTGTATCTTCTGGTTCTTCCATCATTATTATATTGTATCTTCTGGTTCTTCCATCGTTATTATATTGTATCTTCTGGTTCTTCAATCGTTATTATATTGTATCTTCTGGTTCTTCCATCGTTATTATATTGTATCTTCTGGTTCTTCCAGTTATTATATTGTATCTTCTGGTTCTTCCAGTTATTATATTGTATCTTCTGCTTCTTATATTGTTATTATATTGTATCTTCTGGTTCTTCCATCGTTATTATATTGTATCTTCTGCTTCTTATATTGTTATTATATTGTATCTTCTGGTTCTTCCATCGTTATTATATTGTATCTTCTGGTTCTTCCATCGTTATTATATTGTATCTTCTGTTTCTTCCATCGTTATTATATTGTATCTTCTGCTTCTTATATTGTTATTATATTGTATCTTCTGGTTCTTCCATCGTTATTATATTGTATCTTCTGGTTCTTCCATCGTTATTATATTGTATCTTCTGGTTCTTCCATCATTATTATATTGTATCTTCTGGTTCTTCCAGTTATTATATTGTATCTTCTGGTTCTTCCATCGTTATTATATTGTATCTTCTGCTTCTTATATTGTTATTATATTGTATCTTCTGGTTCTTCCATCGTTATTATATTGTATCTTCTGGTTCTTCCATCGTTATTATATTGTATCTTCTGTTTCTTCCATCGTTATTATATTGTATCTTCTGCTTCTTATATTGTTATTATATTGTATCTTCTGGTTCTTCCATCGTTATTATATTGTATCTTCTGGTTCTTCCATCGTTATTATATTGTATCTTCTGGTTCTTCCATCATTATTATATTGTATCTTCTGGTTCTTCCAGTTATTATATTGTATCTTCTGGTTCTTCCATTGTTATTATATTGTATCTTCTGGTTCTTCCAGTTATTATATTGTATCTTCTGCTTCTTATATTGTTATTATATTGTATCTTCTGGTTCTTCCATCGTTATTATATTGTATCTTCTGCTTTTTCCATCGTTATTATATTGTATCTTCTGGTTCTTCCAGTTATTATATTGTATCTTCTGCTTCTTATATTGTTATTATATTGTATCTTCTGGTTCTTCCATCGTTATTATATTGTATCTTCTGGTTCTTCCATCGTTATTATATTGTATCTTCTGTTTCTTCCATTGTTATTATATTGTATCTTCTGGTTCTTCCAGTTATTATATTGTATCTCCTGGTTCTTCCATTGTTATTATATTGTATCTTCTGGTTCTTCAATCGTTTTTATATTGTATCTCCTGGTTCTTCCAGTTATTACATTGTATCTTCTGGTTCTTCCATCGTTATTATATTGTATCTTCTGGTTCTTCCATCATTATTATATTGTATCTTCTGGTTCTTCCAGTTATTATATTGTATCTTCTGGTTCTTCCATCGTTATTATATTGTATCTTCTGGTTCTTCCATTGTTATTATATTGTATCTTCTGGTTCTTCCATCGTTATTATATTGTATCTTCTGGTTCTTCCATTGTTATTATATTGTATCTTCTGGTTCTTCCAGTTATTATATTGTATCTTCTGGTTCTTCCATTGTTATTATATTGTATCTTCTGGTTCTTCCATTGTTATTATATTGTATCTTCTGCTTCTTATATTGTTATTATATTGTATCTTCTGGTTCTTCCATCGTTATTATTTTGTATCTTCTGCTTTTTCCATTGTTATTATATTGTATCTTCTGCTTTTTCCATTGTTATTATATTGTATCTTCTGGTTCTTCCATCGTTATTATATTGTATCTTCTGGTTCTTCCATCGTTATTATATTGTATCTTCTGGTTCTTCCATCGTTATTATATTGTATCTTCTGGTTCTTCCAGTTATTATATTGTATCTCCTGGTTTTTCCAGTTATTACATTGTATCTTCTGGTTCTTCCATCGTTATTATATTGTATCTTCTGGTTCTTCCATCATTATTATATTGTATCTTCTGGTTCTTCCAGTTATTATATTGTATCTTCTGGTTCTTCCATTGTTATTATATTGTATCTTCTGGTTCTTCCATTGTTATTATATTGTATCTTCTGGTTCTTCCATCGTTATTATATTGTATCTTCTGGTTCTTCCAGTTATTATATTGTATCTTCTGGTTCTTCCATTGTTATTATATTGTATCTTCTGGTTCTTCCATCGTTATTATATTGTATCTTCTGGTTCTTCCAGTTATTATATTGTATCTCCTGGTTCTTCCATTGTTATTATATTGTATCTTCTGGTTCTTCCATTGTTATTATATTGTATCTTCTGGTTCTTCCAGTTATTATATTGTATCTCCTGGTTTTTCCATTGTTATTATATTGTATCTTCTGGTTCTTCCATCGTTATTATATTGTATCTTCTGGTTCTTCCATCGTTATTATATTGTATCTTCTGGTTCTTCCATCGTTATTATATTGTATCTTCTGGTTCTTCCAGTTATTATATTGTATCTCCTGGTTTTTCCAGTTATTACATTGTATCTTCTGGTTCTTCCATCGTTATTATATTGTATCTTCTGGTTCTTCCATTGTTATTATATTGTATCTTCTGGTTCTTCCATCATTATTATATTGTATCTTCTGGTTCTTCCATCATTATTATATTGTATCTTCTGGTTCTTCCAGTTATTATATTGTATCTTCTGGTTCTTCCATTGTTATTATATTGTATCTTCTGGTTCTTCCATCGTTATTATATTGTATCTTCTGGTTCTTCCAGTTATTATATTGTATCTTCTGGTTCTTCCAGTTATTATATTGTATCTCCTGGTTCTTCCATTGTTATTATATTGTATCTTCTGGTTCTTCCATCGTTATTATATTGTATCTTCTGGTTCTTCCATTGTTATTATATTGTATCTTCTGGTTCTTCCATCGTTATTATATTGTATCTTCTGGTTCTTCCAGTTATTACATTGTATCTTCTGGTTCTTCCATTGTTATTATATTGTATCTCCTGGTTCTTCCAGTTATTATATTGTATCTCCTGGTTCTTCCAGTTATTATATTGTATCTCCTGGTTCTTCCATTGTTATTATATTGTATCTTCTGGTTCTTCCATCGTTATTATATTGTATCTTCTGGTTCTTCCATCGTTATTATATTGTATCTTCTGGTTCTTCCATCGTTATTATATTGTATCTTCTGGTTCTTCCAGTTATTATATTGTATCTCCTGGTTTTTCCAGTTATTACATTGTATCTTCTGGTTCTTCCATCGTTATTATATTGTATCTTCTGGTTCTTCCATTGTTATTATATTGTATCTTCTGGTTCTTCCATCATTATTATATTGTATCTTCTGGTTCTTCCATCATTATTATATTGTATCTTCTGGTTCTTCCAGTTATTATATTGTATCTTCTGGTTCTTCCAGTTATTATATTGTATCTTCTGGTTCTTCCAGTTATTATATTGTATCTTCCGGTTTCTTCCATCATTATTATATTGTATCTTCTGGTTCTTCCAGTTATTATATTGTATCTTCTGGTTCTTCCAGTTATTACATTGTATCTTCTGGTTCTTCCATCGTTATTATATTGTATCTTCTGGTTCTTCCAGTTATTACATTGTATCTTCTGGTTCTTCCATTGTTATTATATTGTATCTCCTGGTTCTTCCAGTTATTATATTGTATCTCCTGGTTCTTCCAGTTATTATATTGTATCTCCTGGTTCTTCCATTGTTATTATATTGTATCTCCTGGTTCTTCCATTGTTATTATATTGTATCTTCTGGTTCTTCCAGTTGTTATATTGTATCTTCTGGTTCTTCCAGTTATTATATTGTATCTCCTGGTTCTTACATTGTTTTTATATTGTATCTTCTGGTTCTTCCATTGTTATTATATTGTATCTTCTGGTTCTTCCATCGTTATTATATTGTATCTTCTGGTTCTTCCATCGTTATTATATTGTATCTTCTGGTTCTTCCAGTTATTATATTGTATCTCCTGGTTCTTCCATTGTTATTATATTGTATCTTCTGGTTCTTCCAGTTATTATATTGTATCTTCTGGTTCTTCCAGTTATTATATTGTATCTTCTGGTTCTTCCATCGTTATTATATTGTATCTTCTGGTTCTTCCAGTTATTATATTGTATCTTCTGGTTCTTACATTGTTATTATATTGTTTACACGATTGATGTGACACAGGATAAAACCTGTCAGGCCGCCCCGTACATTTCCTTTCCAGGGGCGGCCGGGCCCCATCTAGGGACATCGGATCCCTTCACACGCTGATCCCCCAACAATCCCCCTTCACTTACTCATCAGAGGTAACAATTTGTCTCTCTGCCCGCCAGCAAAGAGTTCATCTCCATTTGTACCTAAAGATAAATCCGGCTCTGTTTAGATAATCTCCAGCAGTCGGATTATCTCTGCTAATCATTTCAAAGTTTTTCCAAACACACAAGAGAGAGAGAGAGAGAGAAAATATTTACTGCGAATGGAAGAGGGGCGACGCGATTACGGCGTAAAGCTTTCCAGAGAAGGGGGATTTTCATACAAACTCTGTCCTGGAAGGACGGGGGCCGCCTAATGGCCTCAGACAGGCTGTTTGGGGATAATGGATGAGGAGCTTCAGACTTGACTCTGCTCCTCGCACTTAAGTGTCTGAGTCCCGATGATCTCTTCTGTCTCGGTACATCATACATTCACTCAGAACTTTCACAGAATCTCCGCCGCAGACTCCCCCGGATGCTTCCATCTGCCACGCAAAACGTTTTTTTTTGGTTATAAACGAGCTCTCGCCTTCAGAATGATGGAGGAGACGGAGTCTGGCGTATATACAACGGCTGGGATGGTTGGGAAACGCGGAGAAAGGGTCGCGTCTCTGTAAATTGTTACTCGTCACAGCTGTTACGCTGAAGTTCTGTTGCAAAAAAAATAAATAGATAAAAAGTAAAGAAGAGAAACCCTGTGAGGGAAGAGATATTATGATAACACTATGTAGGCAGGTGCAGTCTGTTTTCTCCACTGTAGGCGGCGCTCAACCGCAGCGGCACTGCAGTTGGAGGGGAGGTCAAGAGGAACATGGTTCCTCTTTGGTTTCCTGGGTCAGCTATCTGGTTGGCAGCTGCCATCTCATGTGATTCTGACAGCCATCTTGGGTCAGACACAGCCTATTTGGGACACATTTAGGGCCAGATGCTCAGCTGAGATACGACGGCGTATATCTCCAGATACGCCGCCGTATCTCTGTTTCTGTGCCCGTCGTATCTTTGCGACTGATTCTTAGAATCAGTTACGCATAGATTTTGCTTAGATCCGACCGGCATAAGTCACTTACACCGTCGGATCTAAGTTGCAATGTTACGCTGGCCTCTAGGTGGCGTTCCCGTCGATTTCTGCGTCGAATTTGCAAATGAGCCCGATACGCCGATTCCCGAAAGTATTTGCGCCGCGTTGTCATGGTTAACGTCGTTTGCATAAGCGTAAGGTTACCCCTGCTATATGAGGGGTAACCTTGCGTAGGTCCGGCGTACGCCATGTTAAGTATGGACGTCGGGACGGCCTCGTGTTTTTTCATCGTTTATGTAACTCGTCGCGAATAGGGCTGCGCGTTAATTACATTCACGTCGAAACCAATGTATTTGCGACGTACTATGGAGCATGCGCACTGGGCTACGTTTACGGCCGGCGCATGCGCAGTTCGTTCGGCGTGGGGGCGTGCTTAATTTAAATACAAGCCGCCCCCTTTGAATTACGGGGGGATACGCCGAGCCATTTACACTACGCCGCCGTAAATTATGGAGCAAGTGCTTGGAGAATACGCCACTTGCTCCTGTAAGTTGCGGCGGCGGCGTAGTGTAAATAGGAAACGCTACGCTACGCCGCAACAGACGAGAATCTGGCCCTTAGTGTGTTGGTAGTGTAGTGATAGGCCACCCTTCTGACAGTGACAGTGTAGGTGGTGCTCGACCACAGTGGCACAGTGTCCATGCCTCACCGTGCCCATTTCTCACTGTGTCCATGCCTCACTGTGTCCATGCCTCACTGTGCCCATGCCTCACTGTGTCCATGCCTCACTGTGCCCATGCCTCACCGTGTCCATGTCTCACCGTGCCCATGCCTCACTGTGCCCATACCTCGCTGTGCCCATGCCTTACTGTGTCCATGCCTCACTGTGTCCATGCCTCACTGTGTCCATGCCTTACTGTGTCCATGCCTCACTGTGTCCATGCCTCACTGTGTCCATGCCTCACTGTGCCCATTTCTCACTGTGTCCATGTCTCACTGTTCCCATGCCTCACTGTGCCCATGCCTCACTGTGCCCATGCCTTACTGTGTCCATGCCTCACTGTGTCCATGCCTCACTGTGTCCATGCCTCACTGTGCCCATTTCTCACTGTGTCCATGTCTCACTGTTCCCATGCCTCACTGTGCCCATGCCTCGCTGTGCCCATGCCTTACTGTGTCCATGCCTCACTGTGTCCATGCCTCACTGTGTCCATGCCTTACTGTGTCCATGCCTCACTGTGTCCATGCCTCACTGTGTCCATGCCTCACTGTGTCCATGCCTCACTGTGTCCATGCCTCACTGTGCCCATGCCTTACTGTGTCCATGCCTTACTGTGCCCATGCCTCACTGTGTCCATGCCTCACTGTGTCCATGCCTCACTGTGCCCATGCCTCACTGTGCCCATGCCTTACTGTGTCCATGCCTTACTGTGCCCATGCCTCACTGTGTCCATGCCTAACTGTGTCCATGCCTAACTGTGTCCATGCCTTACTGTGTCCATGCCTCACTGTGTCCATGTCTCACTGTGTCCATGTCTCACTGTGCCCATGCCTCACTGTGCCCATACCTCGCTGTGCCCATGCCTTACTGTGTCCATGCCTCACTGTGTCCATGCCTCACTGTGCCCATGCCTTACTGTGTCCATGCCTTACTGTGTCCATGCCTTACTGTGTCCATGCCTTACTGTGTCCATGCCTCACTGTGTCCATGCCTCACTGTGTCCATGCCTCACTGTGTCCATGCCTTACTGTGCCCATGCCTCACTGTGTCCATGCCTCACTGTGTCCATGCCTTACTGTGTCCATGCCTTACTGTGCCCATGCCTCACTGTGCCCATGCCTCACTGTGTCCATGCCTCACTGTGTCAATGCCTCACTGTGTCCATGCCTCACTGTGTCAATGCCTCACTGTGTCCATGCCTCACTGTGTCCATGCCTCACTGTGCCCATGTCTCACTGTGTCCATGCCTCACTGTGTCCATGCCTCACTGTGCCCATGCCTCACTGTGCCCATGCCTTACTGTGTCCATGGCTTACTATGCCCATGCCTCACTGTGTCCATGCCTTACTGTGTCCATGCCTTACTGTGTCCATGCCTCACTGTGCCCATGCCTCACTGTGTCCATGTCTCACTGTGTCCATGCCTGACTGTGTCCATGCCTTACTGTGTCCATGCCTCACTGTGCCCATGCCTCACTGTGTCCATGTCTCACTGTGTCCATGCCTTACTGTGTCCATGCCTTACTGTGTCCATGCCTTACTATGCCCATGCCTCACTGTGTCCATGCCTTACTGTGTCCATGCCTTACTGTGCCCATGCCTCACTGTGCCCATGCCTCACTGTGTCCATGTCTCACTGTGTCCATGCCTTACTGTGCCCATGCCTCACTGTGCCCATGCCTCACTGTGTCCATGTCTCACTGTGCCCATGCCTCACTGTGTCCATGCCTTACTGTGCCCATGTCTCACTGTGTCCATGTCTCACTGTGTCCATGCCTCACTGTGTCCATGCCTCACTGTGCCCATGCCTCACTGTGCCCATGCCTTACTGTGTCCATGGCTTACTATGCCCATGCCTCACTGTGTCCATGCCTTACTGTGTCCATGCCTTACTGTGCCCATGCCTCACTGTGCCCATGCCTCACTGTGTCCATGTCTCACTGTGTCCATGCCTTACTGTGTCCATGCCTTACTGTGTCCATGCCTCACTGTGCCCATGCCTCACTGTGTCCATGCCTCACTGTGCCCATGCCTCACTGTGCCCATGCCTCACTGTGTCCATGCCTCACTGTGTCCATGCCTCACTGTGTCCATGCCTCACTGTATCCATGTCTCACTGTGTCCATGCCTTACTGTGTCCATGCCTTACTGTGTCCATGCCTTACTATGCCCATGCCTCACTGTGTCCATGCCTTACTGTGTCCATGCCTTACTGTGCCCATGCCTCACTGTGCCCATGCCTCACTGTGTCCATGTCTCACTGTGTCCATGCCTTACTGTGCCCATGCCTCACTGTGCCCATGCCTCACTGTGTCCATGTCTCACTGTGCCCATGCCTTACTGTGTCCATGCCTTACTGTGTCCATGTCTCACTGTGCCCATGCCTTACTGTGTCCATGCCTTACCATGTCCATGCCTTACTATGTCCATGCCTTACTGTGCCCATGCCTCACTGTGCCCATGTCTCACTGTGCCCATGCCTCACTGTGTCCATTCCTCACTGTGTCCATTCCTCACTGTGTCCATTCCTCACTGTGCCCATGCCTCACTGTGCCCATGCCTCACTGTGCCCATGCCTTACTGTGCCCATGCCTCACTGTGCCCATGCCTCATTGTGTCCATGCCTTACTATGTCCATGCCTCACTGTGCCCATGCCTCACTGTGCCCATGTCTCACTGTGCCCATGCCTCACTGTGCCCATGCCTCACTGTGTCCATTCCTCACCGTGCCCATGCCTCACCGTGCCCATGCCTCACTGTGTCCATGCCTCACTGTGTCCATGCCTCACTGTATCCATGCCTCACTGTGCCCATGCCTCACTGTGCCCATGCCTCACTGTGCCCATGCCTCACTGTGCCCATGCCTCACTGTGCCCATGACTAGACTGACATTTAACATGGGAGTCTATGGAAGGGGTGCCCGGCTTTGAAAAATCGGTGCTCCCTGGCCGTGGGCCCCCCAGACATCAAACTTTGCACACTTGTAGAAGAAAAGTGGCGCTACATGTGTGGGGTCCAGGAGACCTACGGCCGGCACCGGCCCCTCCTCAAGTATAAGCCGAGGGGGGGCATTTTCAGCACGAAAAAAGTGCTAAAAAACTTTGCTTATACTCGAGTATATACGATGTATGTAGAAAATGTACCCCACCTGTCTAAACCGGTGACCACTCTTTGCTTTTGTTTTTCCAAAAAATTGGCAAAAAAAAGGTATTCATGTTTTTTCTTTATTTTTTTTCGTTATTTTTTTAAAAAAAATCTTTATTTTTTTTCTTGGGGGTTTTTTCATGGTATTTCGGTTATTTTTTTTTTTCTTGGGTATTTTGTTTTTTTCGTTATTTTTTTTCTTGGGTATTTTTATTTATTTTGTTATTTTTTTCGTTATTTTTTTTCTTGGGTATTTTTTTCATGTTTTTTCGTTATTTTTTTTCTTGGTATTTTTTTTCTTTCGTTATTTTTTTTCTTGGGTATTTTTATTTATTTCTGGTTTTTTTTCGTTATTTTTTTTCTTGGGTATTTTTTTTCATGTTTTTTCGTTATTTTTTTTCCTTGCTTATTTTTTTTTCATGTTTTTTCGTTATTTTTTTTTCCTTGGGTAATTTTTTTTCATGTTTTTTCGTTATTTTTTTTTTCTTGGGTATTTTTTTTTTCGTTATTTTTTTTCTTGGGTATTGATGATATGAGTGGAACACTGTCAGCTTTTATCCTCCAAAAAAAATCACGTTGTCTCTATAGAAAAAAAAAACGGTGCTAAATATAGAAGCTTGTGGCTGCTGCTATAAAGAAATTGTGAGCAATTTCCAGAAACAAATAATAAACCCTTTCGCCGCCAATTTTTTTTTTTTTTTTAGCACAAGCGTTTTAAAAAAATAATAATTTTAGGCCCGAAGATTACTTAACCACTTCAGCCCCGGACCAATATGCAGGTAAAGTACCAGGCTCCCTTTTTGCGATTCGGCACTGCGTCGCTTTAACTGACAATTGCGCGGTCGTGCGACGCGGTTCCCAAACAAAATTGGCGTCCTTTTTTCCCCACAAATAGAGATTTCTTTTGGTGGTATTTGATCACCTCTGCCATTTTTTTTTGTTTTTTTTTGCGCTATAAACAAAAATAGAGCGATAATTTTGAAAAAAAAATGCAGTATTTTTTACTTTTTGATATAATAAATATCCCCCAAAATATATATATATATATAAAAAAAAATTAGTTTCAGTTTAGGCCGATACGTATTTTTCTACATATTTTTGGGGGAAAAAATCGCAATAAGCGTTTATCGGTTGGTTTGCGCAAAATAGTTTACAAAATGGTTTTACAAAATAGGGGATTGGCATTTTTATTATTTTTTTTTTTTTTTTACTAGTAATGGCGGCGTTCTGCGATTTTTATCATGACTGCGACATTACGGCGGACACATCGGACACTTTTGACGCTATTTTGGGACCATTCACATCTATACGGCGATCAGTGCTATAAAAATGCACTGAATACTGTGTAAATGACACTGGCAGGGAAGGGGTTAAATGCTAGAGGGCGATGAAGGGTTTCAGTGTCCTAGGGAGTGACTCTAACTGTGGGGGGCTGGGCTACAAGTGACACGTAACTGATCACCGCTCCCTATAAGAGGGAACAGTAAATCAGTGTCCTGTCAGGCAGAACAGGGAAATGCCTTGTTTACATAGGTATCTCCCTGTTCTACAGCTCCGTGACCCGACCACGGGCTGCCGGCGAACATCGAGTTGGCGGGGCCGTGGGCACGGTCACACCGCACGGCTTCTTAAAGGGGACGTACAGGTACTTCCGTTTGTATTCTTATACAATGGAGAAAAAGAAGACAAATCAAGAGATGATGTGAGAGAGAGGGGGGGGGGGGGTAAGAGAGAGAGAGAGAGAGAGAGGGGAGGGAGGGAGGGAGGGAGGGGGGAAACAGGTGGGGGAGAGAGAGTGTGAGTGAGAGAGCGGGGGGAGATATGGGAAAGAGAGAGGGAGGGAGGAAAGAGGTGGGGGGGAGAGATAGGTGGGTGTGAGAGAGTGAGAGAGGGGGTAAAAAAGGAGGAGAGAGAGGGAGGGGGGAAAGGTGGGGAGGGGGTGAGAGAGAGAGGGGGAAAGAAGTTGGGGAGAGAGAGAGGCAGATGAGAGAGAGGGTGGGTGAGATAGAGAGAACGGGAAAGAGGTGGGGAGAGAGGGGGGAGTAAGAGAGTGGGGGTGAGAGAGAGAGGGAGCGGGAAATTAGTGAGGAGAGAGAGAAAAGGAGGATGGGAGAGAAAGGGGTGTGAGAGAGGAGGGAATAGGTGGGGGAATAGAGAAAGGGAGGTGAGAGAGAGAGAGAGAGAGAGAGAGGTGGGGGAAATAGAGAGGTGCGTGAGTGAGAGGGGGTAAGAGAGAGAGAGGGAGAAGAGGGGTAAAAAAAGGGGAGAGGGAGGGGGAAAATGTGGGGAAAGAGAGGGGGATGAGAGAGCGAGAGGGGAAAGAGGTGGGGAAGAGAGAGAGGGTGGGTGATATAGAGAGAGGGGGAAAGAGGTGGGGAGAGAGAGGGGTGAGTGAGTGAGTGAGAGGGAGGAGGGAAATAGGTGAGGTTAGGAGAAAAAGGGAGGGTGAGAGAGAAAGGGGGTGAAAGCGGGGGGGGGAGATGGGGAAAGAGAGAAAGGGGGATGAGAGAGAGGGGGGAAAAGGTGGGGGAAAAGAGAAAGGGGTGAGAGAGAGGAGGGAATAGGTGGGGGAATAGAGAAAGGGAGGTGAGAGAGAGAGAGAGAGAGAGAGAGGTGGTGGAGATAGAGAGGTGCGTGAGTGAGAGGGGGTGAGAGAGAGAGGGAGAAGCGGGGTAAAAAAAAGGGGAGAGGGAGGGGGAAAATGTGGGGAGTGCGAGGGGGATGAGAGAGCGAGAGGGGAAAGAGGTGGGGAAGAGAGAGAGGGTGGGTGATATAGAGAGAGGGGGAAAGAGGTGGGGAGAGAGAGGGGTGAGTGAGAGGGAGGAGGGAAAGAGGTGAGGTTAGGAGAAAAAGGGAGGGTGAGAGAGAAAGGGGGTGAAAGCGGGGGGGGGGGAGATGGGGACAGAGAGAAAGGGGGATGAGAGAGAGGGGGGAAAAGGTGGGGGAAAAGAGAAAAGGGTGAGAGAGAGGGGGAAAAAAGAAAAAAAAGAAATAAGAAAATATATAAAAAAAATGTTTTTTTTTTTTAAAAAAAAGGGGGGTTGCCATCCGTGGCCCTTGGGGACCTCTGGGCCCTTTAATAAAAAAATAATATATATATATATAAAAAATAAAAAACATAAATAAAAATAAATAAATATATATTTTTTTTTAAATAAAAAATATTGTTTTTTTTTTTATAAAAAAAAAGAGGGGTTGTTATTCCGGGCCCCGGTGTGCTCAGGAATGAAATATATATATATATATATACATCTCGGTGAAAACAATGGTTCCAATAAACATGGAAATCCCGCTAAGAGAGGAGATAATAAGACGTTATGAGTCGGGATTAGGCTTTTCCTTCAGCTCAAAGCCGACCAGTCCCGGAGGAGGGCGGCCCGGCGCTGCCTAGGAGGGAGTCTAATCGTGTTTGACACACACAACGGGCCCCGTTCTCTCTCTCTCACACACACACGCGCGGGTCGCATCGAATTAACCGACCCCACCGGCGGCCTGAAAGTAATAAAGTCCTTTCAGTACATAAGCCCCCCGTGTGTAAGCACAGGGACCCAGGCTTAGGGTAGGAGCAGCGCCGGTGAACGTAACAATGTGCTGCTCTGTGCCGCCGGTAACACAGCCTCCTTGTTACAGCCCAGACTGGGGTTATTAGTGAGTTTATGTTGTTTTGTGCCTTTCGTTATGTGAAATTTCCAATGCTCAATATTATCCCAATCCATCGCGTGTCTTCTTCTGGAAACTCGGCGAGATCCTCCAGTATCTGTGCAGTAATCCAGCGTGAGACTTCCTGTAATAAAGACCGCCCACTGCTGCCCTCTCTCCTTGTGCAGGGGGACTGGTCTTGTCTCCGCCCCCGTATGTAGTGGGTGGAGCCTGCTAGGCCCCTCACATACCTTTGCTCTCTATCCTTGTGCAGGGAGGCTGGTCTTGTCCCTGCCCCCTCCTGTACTTTTCTGTAGTGGGTGGAGCCTGCTAGGCCCCTACCAAACCTCTGCTCTCTCTCCTTGTGCAGGGTGACTGGTCTTGACTCCACCCCTCCTGTCCTTTTCTTTAGTGGGTGGGGACTCCTGGTCTGTCCCACCCACAATGAGAACAAACATTGACTGACAGGTCACAGGACTCCTGGTCTGTTACGCCCACTATGACATTATACGTTGACTGACAGGCCAGGGGACTCCTGCTGTGTCCTGCCCACCATGGCATCATACTTTGACTGGCAGGCCAGGAGACTCCTGGTCTGTCCCACCCACCATGACATCATACTTTGAGTGACAGGCCAGGGGACTCCTGGTGTGTCCCACCCACCATGGCATCATACTTTGACTGACAAGCCAGGGGACTCCTGGTGTGTCCCACCCACCATGA
Source organism: Rana kukunoris (assembly GCA_029574335.1). Taxonomy (NCBI): domain Eukaryota; kingdom Metazoa; phylum Chordata; class Amphibia; order Anura; family Ranidae; genus Rana; species Rana kukunoris. Next base: position 1,081,477 of record CM056057.1, read on the forward strand.
CATCATGCCTTGACTGACAGGCCAGGAGACTCCTGGACTGTCCCACCCACCATGACATCATACTTTGACTGACAAGCCAGGGGACTCCTGGTGTGTCCCACCCACCATGACATCATGCCTTGACTGACAGGCCAGGAGACTCCTGCTGTGTCCTGCCCACCATGGCATCATACTTAGACTGACAGGCCAGGAGACTCCTGGTCTGTCCCAGCCCATTCACTTCTGCTTGGTCACAGACTTGCCCTCACACCCATCTACATTCACATCCATTGAATGCACTAGTTCCTATTGCATGATAGGAGTTGTAGTATGGTACCAAACAGGAAAAGGAAGCGCTGTTTGCACTTCATCAATCCCTTCTGACTGTGCCCGGGCATAGCTGCGTTCTCCTGTCTAAAGCGGTGATGCCACACATATATAAAGTCATTTATACTAAAACTATGAATGTTTACAAACATAACATGCCAATTTTATATGGTGGAGATGGTTTTGCTACATCGGGCACAAGGTCTTGGTCTTCAGGATGGAACGCCCCACCAGGAGGTGATAAAGCCAGGGGGCAAGTAGCAGATATAGCAGGTAGGGATCAAGCAGAAGCATAGTCTGTAAACAAGCCAAAGGTCGGTAACAAGTAGTTGGGATCAAGTGAAAGCGAAGTCCAGGAACAAGCCAATGGTCAAACAGTAGGCCCAAGGGTATGGTGTAAATAACCCCCCCCCCCCCCCCAAAAAAAAATAAGTTATGGGGGAATTTTGAATCTTTCCTGGAGTCCAGCAATGGTAGAACCTCATCCATATATGTCTGTGTGCGAGCCTACAGACCATGTATAGGAAATACAAGTTTACAGACACAATCTAGTAACATAAGACTATGGATCTCAGGTCAAGAGCAATGAAGCAAGGCATTAACCAGGCACAAGTATAAGAAAACATATTTCTACACTGGAATGGCCGCTGACGACGTGTATTTAAACTCAACCACAATCCAGCCAAAAAGAACATTATGGATTGCAGAGATAGGGAATGATTAACTGGCACAACTGTTGACGAGACACAAGAGGGAGGCAAGGGGGAATTTTTTCCTCTTTATAGACAATCAAAACATTGAAAAAATTGAAAACTTTCAACTCTTCTAGTCCAAAAGGGCGGAGTCTCTAGGTTACCACCGCCAACAGGAGGAGGTTCCTATAGTCATTGGCCACTATTGCAGTCTCTACAGGGCTCCAAAGATGGACAGGGGACTCCTCACCATATAAAAGCCTTACAATAGTTTATTGGGTCTTCCAACACATGCTATGTGGCGTATATAGTGCTGTATAGTTCCAATTCTGGTGACTAACACATAAAGAGATTGGTTGCATTCCATAAAAATGAATCATCATTATATATCTGTAGCAACTCAACAATATTTTCTCTATTAAAGAAAACCATAGAAATCTGAAGTCCCAGTCATCACTTGTGGTCATTGAGAAGAATGAACCCCCCCCCCCCCCCCATTACAGATAGTGAAAAATATCAATGGTGTCAGTGGCAATCTGAGAGGCAATAATTGCTCATCGCTCAAGGAATCCATAGCAACCATTGGAGGAACCCTAGAGTTCTGCGGAACCCTGGGTGAGGAAGAATTGTCCTTACACTTACAGATAACTAAAGAATTACCCCCTTACAGATAACTAGAGAGATCAATGGTGTCAGTGGGAACCTATCTGAGAGGCAATAATTGCTCATCGCTCAAGGAATCCATAGCAACCATTGGAGGAACCCTAGAGTTCTGCGGAACCCTGGGTGAGGAAGAATTGTCCTTACACTTACAGATAACTAAAGAATTACCCCCTTACAGATAACTAAAGAGATCAATGGTGTCAGTGGGAACTTATCTGAGAGGCAGAAATTGCCCATTACTCAAGGAACCCACAGCAACCGCTGGAGGATCCCTAGAGTTCCATGGAAACCCTGGTTTAGAGCAGTGGCGGCTGGTGCTCAACATTTTTTTTTGGGGGGGGAGCAAACTAACTGAAAAAAAAAAACATCAAACGCAGCCACTGTGCCCATCAATTGTTGCCAGTGTGCTCCATTAATTTCTGCCAGTATGTGCCCATCAATTGCCGCCAGTGTGCCCCATCAATTGCCGCCAGTGTGCTGCCAGTTTGCCTCATCAATTGCTGCCAGTGTGCTCATCGATTGCCGCCAGTATGCTGCCAGTTTGCCTCATCAATTGCTGCCAGTGTGCTCATCAATTGCCGCCAGTATGCTGCCAGTGTGCCCATCAATTGCCGCCAGTGTGCTACCAGTTTGCCCATCAATTCCCGCGAGTGTGCTGCCAGTTTGCCTCATCAATTGCCGCCAGTGTGCTACCAGTTTGCCCCATCAAAAGCCGCCAGTGTGCTGCCAGTTTGCCCCATCAAATGCCGCCAGTGTGCCCCCCCCGCTTACCTGTCTCGGTCAAAGCTGCCCTCCGAGTGCTCTTCCGTCTTCTTCTCCCGTCCCCTTCTGTCTTTTGCTATGACACAGTGATGCTGTGATTGGACGCCTGATAGGAGTCCAATCACAGCGCCTGTCGCTTCAGCCAATCAGGTGACCGGTAACCAGACCCCATGAACATATTCGCCAGCACACCGAATATGTTCATGTGGTTGATGGTTCCAGTGCCCAGCTGGTGATCCCTTCGGCACCCACCTTTTACCTATGAGCCGTCTCTCCAGGAACGTGTGCGATTGGAATATTGACTAGACTGGTAACTAGACCCGGTGCACCGGATTGGCTGAGAGGCGGCTCAGTGGTAGAGAAGCGATTCCCTAACACAGCACTGTTTAAACAGGGAACACACAGCCTGTGCGCCCTCTGTTTAACAATTTGGAAGCCTATTAGAGTCCACAGGATCCAATCAGGAAGCCTATAAGAGCCGACGGCTCCAATCAGGCGCTTCCAAAACACCCCCACCGCTGTAATTCAGTTGGCCAGCATTCGACAAGGGGCCGGACAATAGATAGATTCATGCAATGAGTGACGGGTGCAGGAGAGAGGGGGCAGAGCTCCGGCGACAACTATGGACGCAACGCCACTGGTTTCGAGACTTGATGTCCTGGGCCGTCCCGTTGTAGGCATCTGATCCATCTTTAAAGCTGAGCTGTATAGTTTAAATTCTGGTGACTACCTTTAGGCACAGAAAGAGATTGGACGCATTCCATGGAAATGATTCATCTTTATACATCTGCAGCAACTTAACAATATTTTCTCTATTAAAGAAAACGGTGGAAATCCGACGTCCCGGCCGTCACCCCGGTGCGGAAGCACACGGGTTAATGGATTAAATAAAAAAGTATTTGGGCCTTATTTTATTTTTTTGTTTAGGAAGGGGCACATTTGGGTGATCGGGGGCGGGGAGGGAGAGAGGTACGCTGTTCTAAAACAAACACCAAAAAATACCAAGAAAATGAAAATATAAACAGGGAGCCGGTAAGATAAACAGTGGAAACATTTCCTAGGTAAACAGATACTGGAGCGTTTTAAATATAATATTTCCTACCAACCATTGGCTCTCTGTATAAGTAAGGCCATCTGTTGTATGTGCTGTAGGCCTTGTCAGGATCGCCAGACTTCACATAGAAAAGCCCCCCAGGTCACCGACCCCCGACTGATCCACTTCGTGATTTCATTCTACCGACGTTCAGCCCGGGAAGCTGAAGCCTCTCCAAACACGCTAATCCAGATTTGCTGTATTCCGGCCAGCTGATCTCCTTCCTAAATGTTACGCCGCCTCAACTTTTTACTGTTTTCATCAGCAAACGTTAAGCTTTTCCTTCTTCCTCTTTCTTTAAATGCTGGTCTATTAAAAGCATAAATCATGTCCTAGTTACATAATGGGGGTCTGGCACATATCACCTGTGGGTTACTGTGTTATAACCATACAGAGGAAAAGTCTAGGAAGCCAATAAGATCCTTCTCCAGACGCTCCCCACATTGGTCTCAAATCTCTTGGATCATACTCTGCTCTTGATGTGCCCAAGTCTATTGGTTTCCTTAACCATGTCTAAGCTCATCCCGAATTCTTCTCGAGATTGTCATTGATAGGACATCACTAGGACTTTTGTTGGGCATGTCCCTGCTGTAGTTCCAGTTTGTCGTTGACAGGATATCCCAATGGATTTATCAATAATATTCTAGTTCAGGCTGCAGCTCCCCGGATTGGTCTTAAAGCTCTTGGGCCATACGCTGCTCTTGCTGTGCCAAACCCTTTGTGGTTTTCATAACCATGGACAAGACCTCACTAGACTTCATTCAGATAAGCTCATCCCAAATGCTTCTCCAGATTTTAGTTGATAGGGGATCACTATGACTTTTGTCGTTGACAAGGTATCCCAATAGATTTATCAATTATCTTCTAGTGCAGCTCCCCAGATTGATCTCAAATCTCTTGGGCCATACTCTGCTCTTGATGTGCCCAAGTCTATTGGTTTCCTTAACCATGTCTAAGCTCATCCAGAATTCTTCTCGAGATTGTCATTGATAGGACATCACTAGGACTTTTGTTGGGCATGTCCCTGCTGTAGTTCCAGTTTGTCGTTGACAGGATATCCCAATGGATTTATCAATAATCTTCTAGTTCAGGCTGCAGCTCCCCAGATTGGTCTCAAATCTCTTGGGCCATACGCTGCTCTTGCTGTGCCCAACTCTATTGGTTTCCTTAACCATGGACAAGACCTCACTAGACTTCATTCAGATAAGCTCATCCCAAATGCTTCTCCAGATTTTAGTTGATAGGGGATCACTAGGACTTTTGTTGGGCATGTCCCTGCTGTAGCTCCAGTTTGTCGTTGACAGGATATCCCAATAGATTTACAAATCGAAGAGATCGTCCAGAAATATTAATATATGGAGCATTTCCCACTGCGGCTGTGACTCCGCCTCCTCCAGCAACATCTCTGGGCAGTGTATCTGTAGTTCTATATCCAAGTCGTCTTCCAGTATCGATCGTTCCGTCCAGTCTGTTTGCACAGTGGAGTCGCTCCTCCGGGGCTCCTCAGAGAGTTGGTGGGCCCTGAAACACAGATCTTCCCCTCTCTCTATCCGAGACAAGATCTCCGGCTGACCTATGAAGACCAGAGTCTGATAATTCTCCTTCATCACATCCTTGTAGAGTTCCTTCTGCCACTCCTCCAGACTACACCACTCCTCCTCCGAGAAATACACCGCCACCTCATCGAAGAGCACCGGCACCTGACAGGGAAGGGGTGGTAGTAGTGGCCCTCAGACTATGATAGGTCCTCTGTGTGTGTTGGGGGGGGGGGGTGGCCATACTCTGCTCCTGATGTGCCCAAGTCTATTGGTTTCCTTAACCATGGCTAAGCTCTTCCCAAATGCTTCTTTAGATTGTCATTGACAGGACATCACTAGGACTTTTGTTGGGCATGTCCCTGCTGTAGCTTCCGTTTGTCATTGACAGGATATCCCAATGGATTTATCGATAATCTTCTAGTTCAGGCTGCAGCTCTCCGGATTGGTCTCAAAGCTCTTGGGCCATACTCTGCTCTTGATGTGCCCAAGTCTATTGGTTTCCTTAACCATGGACAAGACCTCACTAGACTTCATTCAGATAAGCTCATCCCTACTGCTTCTCCAGAATGTCATTGGCAGGGCATCACTAGGACTTTTGTTGGGCATGTCCCTGCTGTAGCTCCCGTTTGTCATTGACAGGATATCCCAATGGATTTATCGATAATCTTCTAGTTCAGGCTGCAGCTCTCCGGATTGGTCTCAAAGCTCTTGGGCCATACTCTGCTCTTGATGTGCCCAAGTCTATTGGTTTCCTTAACCATGGACAAGACCTCACTAGACTTCATTCAGATAAGCTCATCCCTACTGCTTCTCCAGATTGTCATTGGCAGGGCATCACTAGGACGTTTGTTGGGCATGTCCCTGCTGTAGCTCCCGTTTGTTGTTGACAGGATATCCCAATGGATTTATCAATAATCTTCTAGTTCAGGCTGCAGCTCCCTAGATTGGTCTCAAATCTATTGGATCATACTCTGCTCTTGATGTGCCCAAGTCTATTGGTTTACCTAACCATGGCTAAGCTCAACCTAAATGCTTCTCCAGATTGTCATTGGCAGGGCATCACTAGGACTTGTGTTGGGCATGTCCCTGCTGTAGCTCCCGTTTGTCGTTGACAGGATATCCCAATGGATTTATAAATAATCTTCTAGTTCAGGCTGCAGCTCCCTAGATTGGTCTCAAAACTCTTGGATCATATTCTGCTCTTGATGTACCCAACTCTTTGTGGTTTTCTTAACCATGGACAAGACCTCACTAGACTTCATGCAGATAAGCTCATCCCTACTGTTTAATCAGATTGTCATTGATAGGACATCACTCGGCCTTTTGTTGGGCATTTCCCAAATGTAACGCTAGCTTGTTATTGACAAAAAAATATGTCTGTGGAAGGCTTACTCAACCTTTTTATCCTGGAGGAACTCCAAAAATAATTTTCCGGTCTCAGGCAACCCTTACTGAAATCAATTCTTCTGAGGATAATAGGAAAAATGCCTCATACATTGGAAGTTAAAGTGGTTGTACACCCACCCTGTACAGCCACTTTTCCCTACAGGTAAGCCTATAATAAGGTTCAGCTGTAGGTTCTAGAAATATCGGCGCCGGCTTCTATGGCGAATATCTCCTAAACTGTTGAGATTTAGGAGATATTCGCCATAGAAACCGGCGCCGACAAAATTGGTGCACTCACGCTCTAAAGAACAGGAAGGATCCGTGCCGTTTTCTATAGTGACCGTGCCTTGACCGTTGGCCAATCGCAGATTCGGAGTCCACAGCCCCTTTAGTCTATGCCCTAATGAAAAGCGGGTAGCCCCTTAAGCAGGTTAGCCCTATGCTATGACGAAGAGGGTTCATCCCTTAAAATGCATTGACCCTGTACACCGTTGAAAAGGGTTCATCCCTTTAAATGCGTTAGCTGGCTGGTTGTGGTGATACTTTTCGCTATGAGAGCTACCCTTGCCCTTTCGGATCTGGCCTATATTGCTGTTTTAGCCTCTGGCTCTATTGTGAGTATGTACTTTTTTCCTTGGTAAATAAAGTTTTCATCTGGTAATGCGTTGGGACTTTGCGCCCTTTTGTTTTTCTGTACGTCTCTATGTGCGTTTCGTCTGTATATTCAGCTGTTTGGCTGGAGTTCAGGAGGAATGAACCATGAAATGAAGATGAGGAATCTTTCTAATGATATGAAGGGAGGAATCTCAGCAGTGTACCTTCAGCTACTTCAATTATGTGGATTAGAAAACCTTCCCTACGAAAACGGCTGTGTACTTTAACAAACTTCAAATAACATATAATGAGAGTTACGGTTGACGTGGGTTGTGTTCAAAATGCTTTTACCTCCGATGTAATCACTGCGACGAGGATTGCTACAGAAAACAAAAACTACAGATAAAAAAAAGAATCAAATACGTTTTTCGGAAAATTAGAAAAGGAAAGCACTCACATCCGTAAATTTAGGAGGCTGCTGCCTGGTAATGTGGACAATGTTCATTGGGTCCATCAGCGGGTTACTCACAGGGTCCATAAAACTTCTGTGGTAGCATGGGGACATCATTCTTTTCTGTAGATTATAGAGTGGGAACTGGGAAGGTCCTTCTTTGGATGCCCATGTTGCTGCCTGGTAATATGGAACATTTCCTTTGGGTCCATCAGCTGGGGTTCTCACAGGTTCCTTCAGACTTCTGTTGTGGAATTGTGACACCATTCTTCTTTGTAGATTATAGGGTGGGAGGGTCCTTCTTTGGGTACCCATGTTGCTGTCTGGTAATGTGGACAATGTCTGTTGGATCCATCAGTAGGAGGCTCTCACAGAGTCCTTCAGACTTCCATGGTGGCATGGTGACATCATTATTTCTTGTAGATTATAGGGTGGGAACTGGGAAGGCCCTTCTTTGGATGCCCATGTTGTTGTCTGGTAATATGGAACATTTCCTTTGGGTCCATCAGCTGGGGTTCTCACAGGGTCCTTCAGACTTCTGTTGTGGCATGGTGACACCATTCTTCTTTGTAGATTATAGAGTGGGAACTGGGAAGGTCCTTCTTTGGATGCCCATGTTGCTGTCAGTTATTGTGGACATATTGTGGATTGTTGGATCCATCAGTAGGAGGCTCTCACAGGGTCCTTTAAGACTTCCATGGTGGCATGGTGACATCATTATTCCTTGTAGATTATAGAGTGGGAACTGGGAAGGTCCTCCTTTGGATGCCCATATTGCTGCCTGGTAATGTGGACAATGTCTGTTGGGTCCATCAGCTGGGGTTCTCACAGGTTCCTTCAGACTTCTGTTGTAGCATGGTGACACCATTCTTCTTTGTAGATTATAGGGTGGGAGGGTCTTTCTTTGGGTGCCCATGTTGCTGTCTGGTAATGTGGACAATGTCTGTTGGATCCATCAGTAGGGGGCTCTCACAGAGTCCTTCAGACTTCCATGGTAACATCATTATTCATTGTAGATTATAGAGTGGGAACTGGGAAGGTCCTTCTTTGGATGCCCATGTTGTTGTCTGGTAATATGGAACATTTCCTTTGGGTCCATCAGCTGGGGTTCTCACAGGGTCCTTCAGACTTCTGTTGTGGCATGGTGACACCATTCTTCTTTGTAGATTATAGGGTGGGAGGGTCTTTCTTTGGATGCCCATGTTGCTGCCTGGTAATGTGGAACATTTCCTTTGGGTCCATCAGCGGAGGTTCTCACAGGGTCCTTTAAGACTTCCATGGTGGCATCATTATTCCTTGTAGGGTGGGAGGGTCTTTCTTTGGGTGCCCATGTTGCTGTCTGGTAATGTGGACAATGTCTGTTGGGTACATCAGCGGGTTTCTCACAGGGTCCCTAGGACTTTGTAGAAGAAAAGATTTACAAAAATGTAAGGCGCATTCTAACTTTTGTGAGATATTGTACACGGCACGACCTCGACAGGACTGGAGGAGGGCTTGCATGTCCATCCTCTGAGTCACTAAGCAGTATGGGTAATCTAATGAGCACTTGTGTTGGAATTGCCGGGCCGGTTAACCATTGATTTCTCTGTGTTTTAGTGAATGGGAAGAAGACGCTCGGTCGACCTCCAGTGATATTACATCAGAGGACGTATGAAAGATAAACAACCGGTCGGCTCCCTCGCTATGATAATGGGCTACCCAGAGGTCACCTTACATTAGACGGAAGCCGGCGCGCTCATGGAAAAATTATTCATCGCTCGCTATTAATATTCATAAAACTTTATTCTTCAGACCCACATCACAGCTGTGTTTGCCAAACACTTTATGTTTTTTTTTTTTGCTCGAAGTCATCGCCTTCATTAAAACCGGTTTAATTATTGATTTGTAATTTAAAATACATTTACACTTTGTACAAACAGAGCGGCTGTGGGAAGCAAATTCCTAGACCTCAAACGGGCCGGACGAGACGATCGCCCCGGGGTAGAGACACTTACTGAGAAGCTTGGTGGGGGGGGGGGGGCAGCTTTTTGGCACATGAGATAAATGCCGGGTGGATGTAGGAGGGAGTACATTGCTAAAAATGATGGAGGATGACGGGAGATCAATGGGAATCGTTATTTTGTTGCATGCCGACATTCTAAAAAGACAATTAAAAACAAATACCTGTATATACTCGAGTATAAGCCGACCCGAATATAAGCCGAGGCACCTAATTTTACCACAAAAAAACTGAGAAAGCGTATTGACTCGAGTATAAGCCTAGGGTGTCCATCTGCATGCCTCACTGTGCCTCACTTTGCCTCACTGTGTCCATGTGCATGCCTCACTGTGTCCATGCCTCACTGTGCCCACGGCTCACTGTGTCCATGACTAGACTGATGTTTAACATGAGAGTCTATGGAAGGGCCCATGCCTCACTGTGCCCATGGTTCACTGTGTCTTCACTGTGCCCATGCCTCACTGTGCCCATGCCTCACTGTGCCCATGCCTCACTGTGTCCATAACTAGACTGATGTTTAACAAGGGAGTCTATGGAAGGGGTGCCCGGCTTAGAAAAATCGTCGCTACCCAGGCGTAGGTCCCCCGGACAGCAAACTTTTGTAGAGAAATAGTGGGGCTTACGTGCCAAGTTTGGGGTCCAGGGGACCTACGTCCGGCCGGTACCGAGTCCCCAAAGTCCGGGAGTTTAGGGGCAAAAAGGCTAACTCGAGTATAAGCCTAGGGTGTTCATCTGCATGCCTCACTGTGCCTCACTGTGTCCATGTGCATGCCTCACTGTGTCCATGTGCATGCCTCACTGTGTCAATGCCTCACTGTGCCCATGACTAGACTGATGTTTACCATGGGAGTCTATGGAAGGGCCCATGCCTCACTGTGCCCATGCTTCACTGTGTACTCACTGTGCCCATGACTAGGCTGATGTTTCACATGGGAATCTATGGAAGGGCCCATGACTCACTGTGCCCATGCTTCACTGTGTACTCACTGTGCCCATGACTAGACTGATGTTTAACATGGGAGTCTATAGAAGGGCCCATGCCTCACTGTGCCCGTGCCTGACTGTGTCCATGACTAGACTGATATTTAACAAGGGAGTCTGTGGAAGGGATGCCCGGCTTTGAAAAATCGGTGCTCCCCGGGTGTAGGTCCCCCGGACAGCAAACTTTGCACACTTGTAGAGGAATAGTTGGGCTACGTGTGTGCCAAGTTTTGGGCCGGCCGGTACCGAGTCATTAAATCCGGGAGACCAGGCACAAAAAAGTGACTCGAACGTAAGCCTAGGGTGTCCATCTGCATGCCTCACTGTGCAAACTTTTGAAGAGAAATAGTGGGGCTACGTGCCAAGTTTGGGGTCCAGGGGACCTACGGCCGGTCGGTACTGAGTCCCCAGTCCGGGAGTTTAGGCGCAAAAAGGTGACTCGAGTATAAGCCTAGGGTGTCCATCTGCATGCCTCACTGTGTCCATGTGCATGCCTCACTGTGTCCATGCCTCAATGTGCCCATGACTAGACTGATGTTTAACATGGGAATCTATGGAAGGGCCCATGCCTCACTGTGCCCATGCTTCACTGTGTACTCACTGTGCCCATGCTTCACTGTGTACTCACTGTGCCCATGACTAGACTGATGTTTAACATGGGAGTCTGTGGAAGGGGTGCCCAGTTTTGAAAAATCGGTGCTCCCTGGGTGTAGGTCCCCCGGACAGCAAACTTTGCACACTTGTAGAGGAATAGTTGGGCTACGTGTGTGCCGAGTTTTGGGCCGGCCGGTACCGAGTCACCAAATCCGGGAGACCAGGCACAAAAAGGTGACTCAAGCATAAGCCTAGGGTGTCCATCTGCATGCCTCACTTTGCCTCACTGTGTCCATGCCTCATTGTGTCCATGCCTCACTGTGCCCATGCCTCACTGTGTCCATGCCTCACTGTGTCCATGCCTCACTGTGTCCATGCCTCACTGTGCCCATGCCTCACTGTGCCCATGCCTTACTGTGCCCATGCCTCACTGTGCCCATGCCTCACTGTGTCCATGACTAGACTGATGTTTAACATGGGAGTCTATGGAAGGGCCCATGCCTCACTGTGCACATACTGTGCCTATGCCTCACTGTGTCCATGACTAGACTGATGTTAAACACGGGAGTCTATGGAAGGGGTGTCCAGCTTTGAAAAATTGGTGCTCCCCAGGCGTAGGTCCCTCTGACAACAAACTTTGCACACTTGTAGAGGAATAGTTGGGGTTCAGAGAACCTACGGCCGGCCGGTACTGAGTCCCCAAAATCCGGATTAATCAGGCGCAAAAAAGCTGACTCGAGTATTAGCCGAGGGTGTCCATCTGCATGTCTCACTGTGCCTCACTGTGTCCATGTGCATGCCTCACTGTGTCCATGCCTCACTGTGCCCATGACTAGACTGATGTTTAACATGGGAGTCTATGGAAGGGCCCATGACTCACTGTGCCCATGCTTCACTGTGTACTCACTGTGCCCATGCCTCACTGTGCCCATGACTAGGCTGATTTTTAACAAGGCAGTCTATGGAAGGGGTCCAGGGGACCTATGTCCGGCCGGTACCGAGCCCCCAAAGTTTGGGAGATCAGGCGCAAAAAGGTGACTCGAGTATAAGCCGAGGGGGGCATTTTCAGCACAAAAAAATGTGCTGAAAAACTCGGCTTATACTCGAGTATATACTGTACATGGAAGAAGACTTGAATAAAATGGGTAAACTTGATGAGCCAACCTGTGGTTTTCTTAGAACTTACCCCTATAGTGGAGAGTAAGGATGAGCCGAATCCCCCACTGCCGCCCCCCCCCCCCGGTTCGCTTGGCACCAGAACTTGCGAACAGGCAAAAAGTTTGTTCGAACACGCGAACACAGTTAAAGTCTATGGAAAACAAATAAGAAGGCCAGTATGGTGGCCTGAGTTTATGGGAAGAACCCGGAGGGTATTTAAGCAGCCCACTCACACATGCTCTTTGTCGGTTCAGTGTGCAGTACTACACGTCACTGGGCCGACTCTTCCCAGCTCACCTCATGTCCGTGAGTCTGCGCATTCAATCGCATTCGACACCCTCCCGCCCTTCCCTTTTTCAGGGCACTTCTCAGCATATCCTTCTTCAATTAACTACCCATTACTTACTTTGGGTATGCCCCCTTTTCTTGGCATACTGACCAGACCACCAAGGCACACTTCAGGTCTATTTATGTTGTAAGTCTTGTCGCGTGTTTATGTGATCCACATCACTCTCGGTCAGAGGGCCACGACCATAAACATGAAAAACCAAAAACGCTAATTTTAAAGGTTAATATGCAAGTTATTGTCATAAAAAGGGCTTGGAGAGCCGGGTCCTGCCCCAGGGGAGTGTTTGGAGAGCCGGGTCCTGCTCCAGGGGAGTGTTTGGGGACCCTGGTCCTGCCCCAGGGGAGTGTTTGGGGTTACATTTCCCTGTCCTCGGAACCCCGTACATTACATACTCCTGACCTCTGCACCCTGTACATTACATACTCCTGACCTCTGCACCCTGTACATTACATACTCCTGACCTCGGAACCCTGTACATAACATACTCCTGACCTCGGAACCCTGTACATAACATACTCCTGACCTCTGCACCCTGTACATTACATACTCCTGACCTCGGAACCCTGTACATAACATACTCCTGACCTCTGCACCCTGTACATTACATACTCCTGACCTCGGAACCCTGTACATAACATACTCCTGACCTCGGAACCCTGTACATAACATACTCCTGACCTCTGCACCCTGTACATTACATACTCCTGACCTCTGCACCCTGTACATTACATACTCCTGACCTCGGAACCCTGTACATAACATACTCCTGACCTCTGCACCCTGTACATTACATACTCCTGACCTCGGAACCCTGTACATAACATACTCCTGACCTCGGAACCCTGTACATAACATACTCCTGACCTCAGAGTGAGTTATACTGTATTTCCCCTGAATCTCTTGGTCGACCTCCCTAACCTGGTGGGTCCCTGGTGCAACTGCCCCATTTTTAATATGGTTGAGGCGGCTCTAAGTCTACATATTTTTTGAAGAGGAAAAAAATGTAATCAAAAGGGACGTCTTCCAATGGTTAACATAAAAATAAAATGATACAAATGCGAGTTTGTGAGTCTCTGCGCCGTTCCTCTCGGGCTTATTTACAGATAAAAGCAGCTTTTTGCATTTTTGTGCTTTCAGCACTCAATAATGTTTTGGCATTACCGACACGTTCCGAGAGTACAGCGCTCACGTCTCCCCACGCATCTCTCTCACAATTGCTGGATTTATCTTTTACATTTTCCTTTTACATCCATTATTTGCATTTCTATTTAACTGGACAGGCAGAATTTTAAATCAATTTGAGTGCCGCCTACTGCTCCGGGGGTCTTCAGACTCACATTTACCAGTCAAAGGGTTCCGTCCTCCAACGTGCTATGTCTTGTTTTTTTTTTTTAAGTGTATTTTTGTGTGTGAACACGAGAGAGAGGAGCCGGACTGCAGGAGTTGGGAGTAGGCAGACTCTCCCCCCGGAGGCAATCGCCATCCTTCTCCATGCCCCCGGTGGCAATGGCCGGTGTGAGGGGGGCCTCCCACTCACCCCGCCCTACCTGCTCCACTTGGGAGCCTGACTGGGGCCCAACGGGGCAGAGGGACTCCCCCTATGAGGGAGTCTTGCCCACCCAGCCAGCCCCGTAGGTCCTTCGCCTCTCTTTATTTTAGGAGACCTCATGGCCAAAGTGCGTGTGTGTTAAACCAATTTTGTGTGCGTGCAAGTGTGGTGTTTTTTTTTTGGGGGGGGGGGGTGGGCATACTAAGCACAGGCGTGCCTTGCATAGCACACCCACCGAGAGCCGGGCTGAGACCACCGGGATCCAAACCCTTGGCTGCAGAGGTGAACGGATTGTCAGCGCAGTGCCAATCACGTTGAGCCACCACAGCTCCCACTTCAAAAAAAAAACCTCAAAAAACTTTATTGTAACATGGAGAACGTCATCATACCAAGTCCAACCTCAATGCCCTCCAACAGACCTCGTTCCTTCTCCTCTGATGTGTTTTACCCGATGCCAGCACTTCAAGTGTATTTCCACCATCAACAGTCAGGTGTGAGAAGACCCCACTATACACCACTCAGCTATAACATTCTAAACCACTGATGACGGCTAAAGTGGATAACATTGATGATTATCTGGTTCAAAAGGACATCTGAAAGTGGGGGGGGGGGGTAAATTAAGCCTCCCCACCTCCACCAATGAGCATTCCCACTCCACCTCCATCAATGAACCTCCCCTCCCCACGTATACCAATGGGCCTTCCCTTCCCACATCCATCAATGAGCCTTCCCTCATCACCTCCATCAACGTGCCTTCCCTCCCCACCTCCATCAATGAGCATTCCCCTCCCCACCTCCATCAATGAGCCTTCTCTCCCCACCTCCATCAATGAGCTTTCCCTCCCCACCTCCATCAATGAGCCTCCCCTCCCACCTCCATCAATGAGCCTCGCCTCCCCACCTCCATCAATGAGCCTTCCCTCTCCACCTCCATCAATGAGCCTTCCCTCATAACCTCCATCAACGAGTCTTCCCTCCCTACCTCCATCAATGAGCCTTCTTGCCCCACCTCCATCAATGAGCCTTCCCCCAGCTCCATCAATGAGCCTTCCCTCCCCTCCTCCATCAATGAGCCTTCCCTCCCCACCTCCATCAATGAGCCTTCTCTCCCCACCTCCATCAATGAGCTTTCCCTCCCCACCTCCATCAATGGCCTCCCCTCCCACCTCCATCAATGAGCCTCGCCTCCCCACCTCCATCAATGAGCCTTCCCTCTCCACCTCCATCAATGAGCCTTCCCTCATAACCTCCATCAACGAGTCTTCCCTCCCTACCTCCATCAATGAGCCTTCTTGCCCCACCTCCATCAATGAGCCTTCCCCCAGCTCCATCAATGAGCCTTCCCTCCCCTCCTCCATCAATGAGCCTTCCCTCCCCACCTCCATCAATGAGCCTTTCCTCCCCACCTCCATCAATGAGCCTTCCCACCTCCATCAATGAGCCTTCCCTCCCTTCCTCCATCAATGAGCCTTCCCGCCCCACCTCCATCAATGAGCCTTCCCTCCTCACCTCCATCAATGAGCCTTACCCCACCTCCATCAATGAGCCTTCCCTCCCCTCCTCCATCAATGAGCCTTTCCTTCCCACCTCCATCAATGAGCCTTCCCTCCCCACCTCCATCAATGAGCCTTCTCTCCCCACCTCCATCAATGAGCTTTCCCTCCCCACCTCCATCAATGAGCCTTCTCTCCCCACCTCCATCAATGAGCCTCGCCTCCCCACCTCCATCAATGAGCCTTCCCTCATAACCTCCATCAACGAATCTTCCCTCCCTACCTCCATCAATGAGCCTTCTTGCCCCACCTCCATCAATGAGCCTTCCCCCAGCTCCATCAATGAGCCTTCCCCCAGCTCCATCAATGAGCCTTCCCTCCCCTCCTCCATCAATGAGCCTTCCCTCCCCACCTCCATCAATGAGCCTTTCCTCCCCACCTCCATCAATGAGCCTTCCCACCTCTATCAATGAGCCTTCCCTCCCCTCCTCCATCAATGAGCCTTCCCTTCCCACCTCCATCAATGAGCCTTCCCTCCCCACCTCCACCAATGAGCCTTCCCTCCCCCACCTCCATCAATGAGCCTTCGCTCCTCACCTCCATTAATGTGCCTTCCCTCCCCCCACCTACATCAATGAGCCTTTCCCTCCACACCTCCATCAATAAGCATTCCCTCTCCACCTCCATCAATAAGCGTTCCCTCTCCACCTCCATCAATGAGCCTTCCCTCTCCACCTCCATCAATGAGTCTTCCCGCCCCACCTCCATCAATGAACCTTCCCTCCCCACCTCCATCAATGAGCCTTCCCTACTCACCTCCATCAATGAGCCTTCCCCCACCTCCATCAATAAACCTTCCCTCCCCTCCTCCATCAATGAGCCTTCCCTCCCCACCTCCATCAATGAGCCTTCCCTCCCCACCTCCACCAATGGGCCTTCCCTCCCCCACCTCCATCAATGAGCCTTCCCTCCTCACCTCCATTAATGTGCCTTCCCTCCCCCCACCTTCATCAATGAGCCTTCCCTCCCCACCTCCATCAATGAGTGTTCCCTCTCCACCTCCATCAATGAGCCTTCCCTCCCCACCTCCATCAATGAGGTCTGCTGTGCTGGGGGAGAGGTTTAGGGGAATGCTGGAGGAGTATTTAAACTAGACTTGAGGGGGGAGGGTGAACTTGAATTACATCGGGCACACAGGTCAGTTAGGGGTCAGACATTAATGGAGAGTGGAATGGGGATAGATGGAGGTGGGGTTATGGCAGGTGACAAGAAAGTTCCCATGTTGCAAACAGCCATTGGAAATTATAGTGCCATTTGCACTACTAAAAATCATATGAAAAACACCAGCAAAACATGTAACAATACATTTAAGTGTTTGTTCACCAATGCCAGAAGCCTTCCAAGCAAAACAGGTGAGTTGGAAGCTCTGGTGCATGAGGAGAGCTATGATGTAATCGGTATTGCTGAAACTTGGCTTCAATCCTCACATGACTGGGCTATTAATATTCCTGGCTATGCTCTCTTTCGGAAAGACAGGGTAAAAAGGAAAGGTGGAGGGGTCTGTCTCTATGTGAGAAGTGACCTCAAAGCAAGCGTGAAAGAGGACCTGGTTGATGGAGAGTGTGATGAAGTTGAAGCATTATGGGTGGAACTGCATACAGATGTGCGCAGTTCAAAGTTAATCATTGGAGTTTGTTATAGACCACCCAATGTTAATGAGGAGGTGGAGACTCGGCTCCTTGCACAGATGGAAAGGGCTGCAAGGGCAGGGACGGTGATAATAATGGGGGATTTTAACTACCCAGAAATTGACTGGAATAATGGAATTTCTGGGACAGTTAAAGGACAAAAATTTAAAAACCTATTGCAGGACAATTTTATGGTCCAGTTTATTGAGGCCCCAACTAGGAATGATGCTCTGTTGGACCTGGTAATCTCAAACCATGCAGAGCTTATTACTAATGTTCAGATAAAGGAACACCTGGGTAGCAGTGATCATAACATGATTTCGTTTAATGTAAACTATAAGCAAGAAATACATACAGGAAAGATAAAAACACTTAATTTCAAGAGAGCAAATTTTCAAAGGATGAGGACTGCTCTCCAGGGCTTGGACTGGGAGGGAATATTGGCACCGATGAACACAGAACAGAAATGGGAATTCTTCAAAAAGACTCTTTGGAACCTCACTGCAAAGTATATTCCCATGGGCAATAAGTTTAAAAGGCTAAAGATAAAACCTATGTGGCTCACTGTCAAAGTTAAAAAAAGCTATAAACAATAAGAAAATAGCTTTTAAAAAATATAAAAATGAAGGAACACTAGTGTCGTTTAAGGGCCAGATTCACGTAGATGAGAGTATCTTTCCTCTGGAGTAACGCTTCTCATTTACGTTACTCTGAAGACCCTTTCAGCGCAAGTCCTGTAATTCACATAGCAGTTGCGCGTAAACTTGCGCCAGAGTAACGATAATGCGCTGGCGTATCCCGACGCAAGTGAAACTGGGTGTGATCATATGTAAATGATGGGCGGAGCCCAGCGCAGAGGCTTACGTTCAGCGCATCATCCACGGAGCATGCGCAGTGAGTGCGGCTCCACTCGCCCCCTTGTGCGCATGCTCACAACTTCCGTCGGCACCACTTCCTGGGAAACGTCAGCGCAATGCGTTCCGCTGGGCGCTTAAAAGCGCTGGCGGAAACGCCATTCCGGCGCAAAAGTAGTTCCATTTCCCCCCACCCCAGGGAAGATACTTTTGCCCTGTAATGGCTGCTCCCGCTACCCCCAAAGAGAGGAGGAACCTAAATTATAATGCCCAGGAGGTCACAGTCATAATATCGGCTATGGAGGCATTTAATGATTTTCTCCATGGGAAAAAAAGCAGGAAGACCAGCCGGGAGAGAAAGCAGGCCATCCTGGACACCATAGCTGCCAGGGTCAATGTGCTGGGGTACTCCACCCGGAGTGCTTCAGACATTCAAAAAAAAATAAATGACCTGCGGCGCAAGGTGAGGGGCAAGGTGTCCACCATTAGGAGCCATGAGAGGGGCACAGGTGGTGGTCCCCCATGTCCTGTCACCCTGACCGCGGAGGAGGAGGTGGTCGCCCGCTGCCTGGACAGGGAGCAGTTGGAGGGGGTCCCAGGCTATGATTCCGTAGAGGAAGGCTCCAGGACAGGTAAGTGATTTTTACCCCCTTTTTGGTGTGTTGCATGTGGGGCGGGGGTGGGTACATGTGCCAAGTGTGTGGGACCACCAACATGTGTCTGCTTTGTGTCATCCACAGATGACGGTGCTGGGCCATCTCGTGCCGGCCAGTCCACCCCAACCCCCCAACGGGATGCTGCTGATGAGGCCCTGGGTGCTGGAGACACCGAGGTGGAGGAGGAGAGTGCCCACACCACTTCAGCAGAGGTGGTTGTGGAGGAGCCTGTCCCTGAACAGGAGTTCATTTTAATGTTGGAGGAGTCCTCCTCCTCTGCAGGGCCCTCTGTGATCCCCTCCCCCATCCTAGGTAGCCCCTCAAGGGCGACTCCATCCCCACGGGGACAACCTTCCTCTGCCCCCAGGAAGGCCACCCGGAAGACCAGGGGGGTGTGTGATTTGGTCGAAGACCAGGTGCTTTTGGACCACGCGAAACAGACCCAGCAAATGGGGGAGATGGCTGGCCACCTAGACAGGGTCGCAGACAGCCTGGGCTCTATGTCACAGCTGCCCAGTCGCGTGCAGGGCGTTGTGACCAGCCTGGGGGAGGTGCAGGCTGATATCCGGCACTTGACATCAGCTGTTCGAGACAACACTGCTGCCATTCGGGAAGAGGGGAGGCAGCGGCAACGTGACCAGCGGCATCAGATCACCCGCCAGCTAAGGATGCAGGCCCAAACAAATCTGTATCTGAGCCGTATCGCTGTGGCATTGGAGGGCATGCAGCCAACAGCTCCCAGGAGTGGCCCACCCGGGGATCAGCCTCCTCCTGATGCCCCCCCACCCCCACCACCACCCACTCCCTCCAGGCAGATGAGGAGCCCGAGAGTGCCCCCAAGGAGGAGCCCCCGTCATCCCAGATGAGGGTTTTTTTTTTGTTTTGGTTGTTATATCTTTTTGTTTATACTCAAGACATGAGTTTATTTGTATTTTTTATTATTATTGTTTATACTCAAGACATGAGTTTTTGTTTATTTTTTGGGTTCTCAGGTTATGAGATTTTTTTTTTTTTTTGATACTGCACACGTTGCAGTGTGAATGGTGTGTGAATGTGAGAGGGTGGCACTCCTGAAAGTAAGGGGTGTCACCCTCGGCCGTGGTGGTGAAGTTAACCCCACGGCTGAATGAATGACGTGTGAAAGGTGTGTGAATGGACAGTGACATCATTGGGGCCTTGACGCTGGCGTTGCTGCTCCCAACTCCTACATGCTGGACTTGGGCTAATCCAATGCGATGTGCATGTGGTGTGTGTGATCTAGGGACATCAGTGGTGTACACGCGTGCATTGTCTGTGTTATTAATGTTTTGGTTTAGTGTCCAAAGATGCCAACGGCGAGGACCCTCCTGACTGCTCTTCCATCAGCAGACTGGGTGTCCTCTGGCAGGTGGGGACTGTGTGGGTCGGGGGTCAGGTCATCACGTATGTCAATCTGCAGGCCTTTTCTCATAGCAAAGTTGTGCAGAATACAACATGCAGCGATGATCTGACACACGAAGGTAGGGGAATACAATAGGGTCCCCCCAGACTTATCCAGGCAGCGGAAACGGGACTTCAGGAGCCCAAATGTTTGCTCCACCACTGCACGGGTTTTGATGTGTGCTTCATTGTATTTTCTCTCTCCTCTGGTTTGGGGGTTCCGGAAAGGAGTCATTAGATGGGGTCCCAGTGCATATGCAGAGTCACCTGGAAGGGAAAAGACAGGAGGATGTTAGTCATGCATGTGCCACTTCTGTTGTGCATCACGGGAGGGGATAGTCATGCCTGCCACCCATGTCACTCACCAACCAGCCAGCTGTCCCCATACATGTTCTGCTCGAATTCTGCTGGGATGGGGCTCTGACGGTATATGAAGCTGTCATGGCTGGACCCGGGGTGTTTGGCACGCATGTGCCATATGAGGCGTTGGGCATCGGCTATCACCTGTACGTTGATGGAATGCCAATGCTTCCGATTGCGGTATATGTGCTCTGTGGCACTGGGGGGCTGTAGGGCCACATGTGTGCAATCAATGGCCCCCACAGTGCGTGGGAATCTGGCAATGCTGTAGAAATCTGTCATTGCCTTCAGCCGCAGCTCCTCAGTGGTGGGTCTGATGAACTGGTTGGACATGCGTCTGAGGATTGCAGGGACAACCTGGTGCACACATCTGCTTATGGAGGATTGTGACATCCCAGCCACCACTCCACTTGTACGCTGGAATGATCCACTTGCAAGGAAATGAAGTGTTGCCAGTACCTTCACCAGTGGCTGCACTGCTTGTGAGCGGTGTGTCTTGCTGGTGATGTCACCCTGCAGGGTTGTGGTTAGTTCAAGTATTACATCAGGGCTGAATCTGAAGAGGCGATACACCTCCTCATCCCCCATGCCAAAGAGGTTCATACGAGTGCGGTATATCCTCTCACGTGCCCGCCTCCTCCGTAGCGAGGGACCCAGTACTAGTCTTAGGACCACGAGTGCCCCTGGCATGTTGGCACACAGAGGTGTTGTCCTTGCTAGTGTTGTTGTTCAGCTTGCTAGTTTCGTCGGTAACGCTGCTGTAGCTGCTCTCCTGCTGACCTGTGACCGTCTGGAGTAAAGATAAAGCAGCCTTTTGTAGAAATAACTTTGCGCCGGACGGACCAGATACGCGCGGCGCATGTAGCCAGCGTATGGTGCTAATCCGTTCGCGAATTGGGAAATCTCCCTCATTTGCATATTTGCAGGGGAAATCAATGGGCGCGACTGATGCGCCCAGCGAAAATAAGCGCTGACGATACTCTGGCGTCGGAACGTTCCGCCGGTCGCAAATGTCCCGTTATTGGGCGCATCTAGTTTGGTGGGTACGGGCACATAGACACGACGGCGCATCATCACAGTTACGCGGCGCATATCCAAATACTCCAGCGCAAATGTTCGTGAATCTGGCCCAAAATGTTACAAAGAATATAATAGAATATGTAAAAGGGAAATCAAGGATGCAAAAATTCAAAATGAACGAGAGATTGCAAAAGATAGTAGGACAAACCCCCAAAAATTCTTTAAATATATTAATAGTAAAAAGGTCAAGTCTGAGCATGTAGGCCCTTTACAAAATAATCTAGAGTGGGTGACTGAGGACATAGAGAAGGCAAATTTATTAAATGCTTTCTTCAGCTCTGTGTATACAATGGAGTATGGGGGAGCTCATGTCCATAATGGGGGTGGGAGTGACACAGCCCCAAATCCACAATGGCTCAAAAGTGATATGGTCCAGAAATATTTAGACAGAATAAAGGTGGATAAAGCACCTGGACCAGATGGCATCCACCCACGGATCCTAAAAGAATTGAGCTCTGAAATTTCAAAGCCACTGTATCTAATATTTAGGGACTCATTAATGACAGGAATAGTACCACTGGATTGGCGTAGAGCCAATGTGGTGCCCATATTTAAAAAGGGAACAAAGTCTTTACCAAGTAACTATAGACCTGTTAGTTTAACTTCTATAGTTGGGAAGATACTGGAACGTTTAATAAAAGACCACATGGATGAGTTCTTGCTGGAAACAAACTATTTAAGCAGCAGACAGCATGGATTCATGAAGGACAGAAGTTGTCAGACAAACCTGATTTCCTTTTATGAAGAGGTAAGTAAAACCCTGGACAGAGGCGTGGCTGTGGGTGTGGTATACTTGGACAGAGGCGTGGCTGTGGGTGTGGTATACTTAGACAGAGGCGTGGCTGTGGGTGTGGTATACTTGGACAGAGGCGTGGCAGTGGACGTGGTATACTTGGACAGAGGCATGGCTGTGGGTGTGGTATACTTGGACAGAGGCGTGGCAGTGGACGTGGTATACTTGGACAGAGGCGTGGCAGTGGGCGTGATATACTTGGACAGAGGCGTGGCTGTGGGTGTGGTATACTTGGACAGAGGCGTGGCTGTGGGTGTGGTATACTTGGACAGAGGCGTGGCAGTGGACGTGGTATACTTGGACAGAGGCGTGGCTGTGGGCGTGGTATACTTGGACAGAGGCGTGGCGGTGGGCGTGGTATACTTGGACAGAGGTGTGGCTGTGGGCGTGGTATACTTGGACAGAGGCGTGGCAGTGGACGTGGTATACTTGGATTTTGCAAAAGCGTTGGATACAGTTCCCCACACACGGCTCATGTGTAAGGTAAGGTCTACAAGATTAGATATATCAGTTTGTAAATGGATAGAAAACTGGCTGAAAGACAGAATTCAGAGAGTTGTGGTTAATGATTCTTACTCTGAATGGTCCAAGGTTATCAGTGGTGTACCCCAAGGTTCAGTGTTGGGTCCCTTACTTTTCAATATATTTATAAATGATATTGGGTCTGAGATCAAAAGTAACATTTCTGTCTTTGCAGATGACACCAAGCTATGCAGTGGAATAATGTCCTTACAGGATGTCTCCAATTTACAAGCCGACCTCAATGCTCTGTCTAATTGGGCGACTAAGTGGCAGATGAGGTTTAATGTTGATAAATGTAAAGTTATGCACTTGGGGGCTAAGAATATTCATGCATCATACATGCTAGGGGGAGTACAACTGGGGGGATCTGTAGTGGAGAAGGATCTGGGGGGGGTTTTAGTTGATGATAAGCTCAATAATAACATGCAATGCCAAGCTGCGGTTTCCAAAGCGAGCAAAGTCCTTTCTTGTATAGAGAGGTATGGACTCCAGAGATAGAGATATCATTTTGCCCCCCCCCCCCCCTGTACAAATCATTAGTAAGACCTCACCTGGAATATGCAGTCCAGTTTTGGGCTCCAGTTCTCAAAAAGGATATCGGAGAACTGGAGAAAGTGCAGAGAAGGGCAACTAAACTGATACGAGGCATGGAGGAGCTCAGCTATGAGGAAAGATTAGAAAAACTGAACTTATTCACTCTTGGGAAGAGGAGAATAAGGGGGGATATGATCTCCATGTACAAATACATAAGAGGTCCGTATAGTGAACTTGGTGTTGAGTTATTCACTTTAAGGTCAACACTGAGGACAAGGGGGCACTCTTTACGTCTGGAGGAAAAAAGATTTCACCTCCAAATACGGAAAGGTTTCTTCACAGTGAAGCCCCATACACACTATGGGCCAGATTCAGGAACACTTGCGCTGGAGTATTTGGATATGCGCCGCGTAACTGTGCTGATGCGCCGACGTTTCTATGTGCCCGTACCCACCAAACTAGATGCGCCCAATAACGGCTCATTTGCGACCGGCGGAACGTTCCGACGCCAGAGTATCGTCAGCGTTTATTTTCGCTGGGCGCATCAGTCGCGCCCATTGATTTTCCCTGCAAATATGCAAATGAGGGATTTTTCCCAATTCACGAACGGATTAGCACCATACGCTGGCTACATGCGCCGCGCGTATCTGATCCGTCCAGCGCAAAGTTATTTCTACAAAAGGCTGCTTTATCTTTACTCCAGACGGTCACAGGTCAGCAGGAGAGCAGCTACAGCAGCGTTACCGACGATAGGAGCTAGCTGAGCACCCCCACTTGCAAGGACAACACCTCTGTGTGCCAACATGCCAGGGGCACTCGTGGTCCTAGAACTACTGATGGGTCCCCTGGAACCAAGAAGGCGGGCACGTGAGAGGATATACCGCACTCGTATGAACCTCTTTGGCATGGGGGATGAGGAGGTGTATCGCCTCTTCAGATTCAGCCCTGTTGCAATACTTGAACTAACCACAACCCTGCAGGGTGACATCACCAGCAAGACACACCGATCACAAGCAGTGCAGCCACTGGTGAAGGTCCTGGCAACACTCCATTTCCTTGCAAGTGGATCATTCCAGCGTACAAGTGGAGTGGTGGCTGGGATGTCACAGTCCTCCATAAGCAGATGTGTGCACCAGGTTGTCCCTGCAATCCTCAGACGCATGTCCCACCACTTCATCAGACCCACCACTGAGGAGCTGCGGCAGAAGGCAATGACAGATTTCTACAACATTGCCAGATTCCCACGCACTGTGGGGGCCATTGATTGCACACATGTGGCCCTACAGCCCCCCAGTGCCACAGAGCACATATACCGCAATCGGAAGCATTGGCATTCCATCAACGTACAGGTGATAGCCGATGCCCAACGCCTCATATGGCACGTCCGTGCCAAACACCCCGGGTCCAGCCATGACAGTTTCATATACCGTCAGAGCCCCATCCCAGCAGAATTTAACCAGAATATGTATGGGGACAGCTGGCTGGTTGGTGAGTGACATGGGAGTCAGGCATGACTATCCCCTCCCGTGATGCACAACAGAAATCGCACATGCATGACTAACATTCTCCTGTCTTTTACCTTACAGGTGACTCTGCATATGCATTGGGACCCCATCTAATGACTCCTTTCCGGAACCCCCAAACCAGAGGAGAGAGAAAATACAATGAAGCACACATCAAAACCCGTGCAGTGGTTGAGCAAACATTTGGGCTCCTGAAGTCCCGTTTCCGCTGCCTGGATAAGTCTGGGGGGGCCCTATTGTATTCCCCTACCTTTGTGTGTCAGATCATCGGTGCATGTTGCATACTACATAACTTTGCTATGAAAAAAGGCCTGCATATTGACATACGTGATGACCTGACCCCCGACCCACACAGTCCCCCCCTGCCAGAGGACACCCAGTCTGCTGATGGAAGAGCAGTCAGGAGGGTCCTCGCCGTAGGCATCTTTGGACACTAAACCAATACATTAATCACACAGACAATGCACGCGTGTACACCACTGATGTCCCTAGATCACACACACCACATACACATCGCATTGGATTAGCCCAAGTCCAGCATGTAGGAGTTGGGAGCAGTAACGCCAGCGTCAAGGCCCCAATGATGTCACTGTCCATTCACACACCTTTCACACATCATTCATTCAGCCGTGGGGTTCACTTCACCACCACGGCCGAGGGTGACACCCCTTACTTTCAGGAGTGCCACCCTCTCACATTCACACACCATTCACACTGTCCCCTGCACTCCTGACCGTGTGCAGTACAAAAATAAATTAGAAAGATCATATCCTGATCAATAAAAGAAAAATAATCTCATAACCTGAGAAAAAAAAAAAATAAACTCATGACCTGAGTATGTCAAAAATAATAATATAAAACCAGCAACAAAAAAAAAGGCCTCATCGGGGATGCCGGGGGCTTCTTCTGGGGGCCCCTCTCTGGCTCCGCAGCTGCCTGGATGGAGTGGGTGGGGGTGGGGGGGCATCTGGAGGTGGCTGATCCCCAGGTGGGCCACTCCTGGCAGGTGTGGCCTGCGTGCCCTCCAAGGCCCTGGCTATCCGTCCAAGGTATGTGTTCGTCTGGGCCTGCATCCGGAGCTGACGGGTCACCTGGTAATGCTGGGCCCGCCGACTCAGCCTCCCCTGCTCCCGGATGGCAGCACTGTTCCCATGGATGGCAGCAGTGTTGGCCTGGACGGCTGCAGTAAGGTGCTGGATATCCCCCTGCACCTCCCCCAAAGTGGTGACCACTGCAGCGCAATTAGAGCTGACATCCTGCACTGCGTTGCTGAGGTTGGCAACGGAGCCCAGGCTGTCAGACACTTTCTGCAAGTGGTCCGCTATGGCCCCCATTTGTTCTGTCTGTCTGGCGTGATCCCTCGCCAACTGGTCCTGGACACCATCAGACACCCCCCTGGTCTTCTGGGTCGCCTTCCTGGGGCCCGAAGATGGATGTCCTCGGGTGGAAGGTGTCGCCCTTGAGGGGCTTCCAAGGATGGGGGAGGGGACGACAGACGGGCCAGGAGAAGGGGAGGAGACAGACAAGACTAATGAAAAGTCCTGCTCTGCCACAGCAGGATCCTCCACAACCACCTCGGCAGGTGTGGTGTGGCCACTCTCCTCCTCCACAACCTCTTCACCACCCAGTGGCTCGGGCACATGATGGCGTGGGGGGGATGGGGTGGAATGCAGGCTGACAGATGATGGCCCAGCTCCGTCATCTGTGGATGACACAAAGCAGACACATGTTGGTGGTCCCACACACTTGGCACATGTCCCCCCCCCCACCCCCCAAATGCAAAACATCAAATAGGGGATTATAAAACACTTACCTGTCCTTGTGCCTTCCTCCACGGAGTCATAGCCTGCGACCCCCTCCACCTGCTCCCTCTCCAGGCAGCGAGCAACCACCTCCTCCTCTGCGGTTAGGGTGACAGGACATGGGGGGACCACCACCTGTGCCCCTCTCATACCTCCTGATGGAGGCCACCTTGTCCCTCACCTTGCGCCGCAGGTCATTTATTTTCTTTTGTATGTCCCCAGCAGTCCGGGTGGAGTAGCCCAGGACATTGACCCTGGCAGCAATCGACTCCAGGATGCCCTGCTTCCTCTCCCGGCTGGTCTTGCGGCTTTTTTTGCCATGGAGAAATTCATTCTCCGTCTCCATAGCCGAGATAATGACAGAGACCTCCTGGGTATTAAAATTGAGGTTCCTCCTCTCTCTGGGGGTAGCGGGAGCAGCCATTACAGAGCAAAAGTATCTTCCCTGGGGTGGGGGGAAACGGAACTACTTTTGCGCCGGAATGGCGTTTCCGCCAGCGCTTTTAAGCGCCCAGCGGAACGCATTGCGCTGACGTTTCCCAGGAAGTGGTGCCGACGGAAGTTGTGAGCATGCGCACAAGGGGGCGAGGGGAGCCGCACTTACTGCGCATGCTCCGTGGATGATGCGCTGAACGTAAGCCTCTGCGCCGGCCTCCGCCCATCATTTACATATGATCACACCCACTTCCACTTGCGTCGGGTTACGCCAGCGCATTATCGTTACTCTGGCGCAAGTTTACGCGCAACTGCTATGTGAATTACAGGACTTGCGCTGAAAGGGTCTTCAGAGTAACGTAAATGAGAAGCGTTACTCCAGAGGAAAGATACTCTCATCTACCTGAATCTGGCCCTATCAGTTTTCCTGATGGTTTTCTCTTCAGGTTTACCAAAACCATGTAGTGCAAGGGCCTGCCTGATTGCATACAAATTTAAACTCTTGAGGTTTGACCTCATATTAGATGGTTTTGGTAAACCTGAAGAGAAAACCGTCAGGAAAACTGATAGTGTGTATGGGCAGTGAGGCGCCGTACACACGGCCGAGGTTCTCGCTGAAAATCAGCGAGAACCTCGCTGGAATGCACATTCCAGCGAGGACCTCGGCCGTGTGTACGGTCTCGGCGAGCTTCCCGTCGGGAAGCCCGTCGAGCTGAAATAGAGAGCACGCTCTCTATTTCCTCGACGGCCCGCCTGGAAGAATGGCTGGTTGCCATTCCCGACGGGCGGGTCGCCGAATTCGACGGCCGGGAGAGAACCTCGACGGGCGGAACGATGTGTTCTGCCCGTCGAGGTTCTCTGCCGTGTGTACGGCACCTCAGAGCTGTGAAAATGTGGAACAGACTCTCTCCAGAGGTGGTTCTGGCCAGCTCAGTAGATTGCTTTAAGAGAGGCCTGGATTCTTTCCTAAATGCACATAATATAACGGAGTACTACGTTTTGTAGGTAAAGTTGATCCGGGGTAAATCCGATTGCCTCTCGGGGGATCAGGAAGGATTTTTTTCCCCTCCAGCAGCAAATTGGATCATCGCTCTGCTGGGGTTTTTTGCCTTCCGCTGGATCAACTGTGGGTATGGAGTTGGGTGTATGGGAGGATGTACTGTGTTTTATTTTGTTTGTTTATTTTTTTTATGGTTGAACTGGATGGACTTGTGTCTTTTTTCAACCTGACTAACTATGTAACTATGTAACTAACTATGTAATGAGCTTTCCCTCCCCAACTCCATCAATGAGCCTTCCCTCCCCACCTCCATCAATGAGCCTTCCCTCCCCAACTCCATCAATGAGCCTTCCCTCCCCACCTCCATCAATGAGCCTTCCCTCCCCACCTCCATCAATGAGCCTTCCCTCCCCACCTCTATCAATGAGCGTTCCCTCCCCCACCTCCATCAATGAGCCTTCCTTTCCTACCTTCATCAATGAGCGTTCCCTCCCCCACCTCCATCAATGAGCCTTCCCTCTCCACCTCCATAAATGAGCCTTCCCTCCCCACCTCCATAAATGAGCCTTCCCTCCCCACCTCCATCAATGAGCCTTCCCCCACCTCCATCAATGAGCCTTCCCTCCCCACCTCCATCAATGAGCCTTCCCCCACCTCCATCAATGAGCCTTCCCTCCCCACCTCCATAAATGAGCCTTCCCTCCCCACCTCCATCAATGAGCCTTCCCTCCCCACCTCCATCAATGAGCCTTCCCTCCCCACCTCTATCAATGAGCTATCCCTCCCCACCTCTATCAATGAGCGTTCCCTCCCCACCTCCATCAATGAGCCTTCCCTCCCCACCTCCATCAATGAGCCTTCCCTCCCCACCTCTATCAATGAGCCTTCCCTCCCCACCTCTATCAATGAGCGTTCCCTCCCCACCTCCATCAATGAGCCTTCCTTTCCCACCTCCATCAATGAGCGTTCCCTACCCCACCTCCATCAATGAGCCTTCCCTCCCCACCTCCATCAATGAGCCTTCCCTCCCCACCTCTATCAATGAGCCTTCCCTCCCCACCTCCATCAATGAGCCTTCCCTCCCCACCTTCATCAATGATCCTTCCCTCCCCACCTCCATCAATGAGCCTTCCCTCCCCACCTCCATCAATGAGCGTTCCCTCCCCCACCTCCATCAATGAGCCTTCCGTCCCCACCTCTATCAATGAGCGTTCCCTCCCCACCTCCATCAATGAGCCTTCCCCCACCTCCATCAATGAGCCTTCCCTCCCCACCTCCATCAATGAGCCTTCCTTTCCCACCTCCATCAATGAGCATTCCCTCCCCCACCTCCATCAATGAGCCTTCCCTCCCCACCTCCATCAATGAGCCTTCCTCCCCACCTCCATCAATGAGCCTTCCCTCCCCACCTCCATCAATGAGCGTTCCCTCCCCCACCTCCATCAATGATCCTTCCCTCCCCACCTCCATCAATGAGCCTTCCCTCCCCACCTCCATCAATGAGCGTTCCCTCCCCCACCTCCATGAATGAGCTTTCCCTCCCCACCTTCATCAATGATCCTTCCCTCCCCACCTCCATCAATGAGCGTTCCCTCCCCCACCTCAATCAAGCGCCTGTCGTTTCAGCCAATCTGGTGACAGGTAACAGACCCGAGCACCTGATTGGCGGTCCAGTGTTAGGAAAGCCATTCATTAGTTGAGTGAACAGCGAGCGCCCCGCTGTTTACCTTTTTGGACGCCTATTAGAGCCTATGGCTCTAATCAGGTGCTTCCAAAAAATACCCCCGCCACTGTAATTCAGGTGTCTGGCACGCGAAAAGTGGGCTTGCACACAAATAGGGGGTGTCAGCAGCAACCATAGAAAGATTCATGCAATGCATGGATCTATCTATGGTGAGAGAGAGGTGGCAGGAGAGAGGGGGCGGCCCTTTATGGACGCACCACCACTGTAAAATGGGGCTGTTAAAGCAGCAAAATACTCAATAATATTGCTTTGGGTACCTACTTAATATTAAGTGGGTGGTCATATCAGGGTAAGTTTGTAATGTGTTCTGGGGGGCAGGTTGAGGGCAGGTTGGTGGCAGATTGGGGACAGGTTGAGGAAGGTTGGTGGCAGGTTGGGGGCAGGTTGAGGGCAGGTTGGGGGCAGATTGAGGACAGGTTGAGGGCAGGTTGGTGGCAGATTGGTGGCAGATTGGGGACAGGTTGAGGAACGTTGGTGTCAGGTTGGGAGCAGGTTGGGAGCAGGTTGGGGGCAGATTGAGGGCAGGTTGAGGGCAGGTTGGTGGCAGATTGGGGACAGGTTGAGGAACGTTGGTGGCAGGTTGGGGGCAGGTTGGGAGCAGGTTGGGGGCAGATTGAGGGCAGGTTGAGGGCAGGTTGGTGGCAGATTGGTGTCAGATTGGGGACAGGTTGAGGGCATGTTGGGGGCAGGTTGAGGGAAGGTTGAGGGCAGGTTGGGAGCAGGTTGGGGGCAGATGAAGGGCAGGTTGGGGGCAGGTTGAGGGCAAGTTGGGGGCAGGTTGGGAGCAGGTTGGGGGCAGATTGAGGGCAGGTTGAGGGCAGGTTGGGGGCAGGTTGAGGGAAGGTTGGGGGCAGGTTGGGTGCAGATTGAGGGCAGGTTGGGGGCAGGTTGGGAGCAGGTTGGGGGCAGATTGAGGGCAGGTTGAAGGCAGGTTGGGGGTAGGTTGAGGGCAGGTTGGGGGCAGGTTGAGGGAAGGTTGAGGGAAGGTTGGTGGCAGGTTGGGGGCAGATTGAGGGCAGGTTGGGGGCAGATTGAGGGCAGGTTGAGGGCAGGTTGAGGGAAGGTTGAGGGAAGGTTGGTGGCAGGTTGGGGGCAGATTGAGGGCAGGTTGGGGGGAGATTGAGGGCAGGTTGAGGGCAGGTTGAGGGCAGGTTGAGGGAAGGTTGAGGGAAGGTTGGTGGCAGGTTGGGGGCAGGTTGAGGGAAGGTTGAGGGAAGGTTGGGGGAAGATTGAGGGCAGATTGAGGGCAGGTTGGGGGCAGGTTGGGGGCTGGTTGAGGGAAGGTTGAGGGAAGGTTTGTGGCAGGTTGGGGTCAGATTGAGGGCAGGCTGAGGGCAGGTTGGGGGCAGGTTGGGAGCAGGTTGGGGGCAGATTGAGGGCAGGTTGAAGGCAGGTTGGGGGCAGGTTGGGGGCAGGTTGAGGGAAGGTTGAGGGAAGGTTGAGGGAAGGTTGAGGGAAGGTTGGTGGCAGGTTGAGGGCAGGTTGAGGGCAGGTTGGGGGCAGGTTGGGGGCAGTTTGAGGGTAGGTTGAGGGCAGGTTGGGGGCAGGTTGGGGGCTGGTTGAGGGAAGGTTGAGGGAAGGTTTGTGGCAGGTTGGGGTCAGATTGAGGGCAGGCTGAGGGCAGGTTGGGGGCAGGTTGGGAGCAGGTTGGGGGCAGATTGAGGGCAGGTTGAAGGCAGGTTGGGGGCAGGTTGGGGGCAGGTTGAGGGAAGGTTGAGGGAAGGTTGAGGGAAGGTTGAGGGAAGGTTGGTGGCAGGTTGAGGGCAGGTTGAGGGCAGGTTGGGGGCAGGTTGGGGGCAGTTTGAGGGTAGGTTGAGGGCAGGTTGGGGGCAGGTGACCAAGCCTCGCTGCTCTATCTCCAGCAATGAAAAGTCAGGTCCCCGGGCCGGACCAATTACGTAGAAACCGTTTCTGTTAAGCTGTGAAGATCTCTGGAACGGCTTAACAGGAATGCAAATCGCTTGGCAGTTAAAACAGACGATTTCTACGCATTTCATCTTCGTATTTAGCCGGGAATTCAGCTTTAAAGTCCTCATCAAGGCGCGGTGAAGGGTCCAGGACTCAGGCGGTTAATCGGACATGGAAGGGAATGCTAATCTAGGCAGCAGAGTCTGTGCCGCCCTTGATGTTAATTTGCGAGCACTTCTACTTGCTAATTAGCACAAAAGAGCTAAGTACTATTAAGTGGGCCCCGGAGCTGTTAATCCATCGCTTTCTGGACGGCAATGGTAAAAAAAAAAACAGGTGTAAGGTGGGGGAGGGGATGCACTCCGGACACAAAGTATACAAGAAGAAGTACATTGTGACACGCAACCTCGCGGCTTGTTCTTACATTGTAGGATTTGCAACATTGGAAAGCTGGATGAACTTTAGAAGATACTTTGGCCCGGATTCACGTACATCGGCGCACATTTACGCCGCCGTAGCGTATCTCTTTTACGCTACGCCGGCGCAGCGCGGAGAGGCAAGCATGGAATTCACAAAGCAAATGCTCCCAACTCTGCGCCGGCGTAGCGTATATCCGTAGGCGTAAGCCGGCGTAAGTGGAAGTAGGTGGAAGTGGGCGTGATCAATGCTAATGAGGCGTGACCCCATGCAAATGATGGGCCGGGCGCCAGACAAGTACTTAAAACGAACTGCGCATGCGTCGGGACGTATCCCTGTGCGCATGCGCACAACCACGTCGGAACAACTGCCTAAGATACGCCGGATCACTGTGTATGCCGTGAACGTAACCGCCGCCCAGCCACACCCACGTCGGCCCATATTCACAGACGCCCAACGTACAATACGTAGGCATGTGTTCCCTGGTCCATACCTTTGCACGGGTTGCGCCTCCTCTATGGGGAATAACTTTACGCCGGACGTAAAAACGTTCACGTTCGTGAATCGGCGTATCTCCCTCATTGGCATGGAAAATCAATGGGAGCGCCACATGCGTCCAGCGTAAATATGCGCCCGCTCTACGCCGGCGTAGGCAAGTTACGTCGGTGGGATGAAGTCAGTTTTTAGGCGTATCTTGATTTGTGGGTCCGGCGCACAGATACGACGGCGCATATTTGCACTTACGCGGCGAATCTGGAGATACGAGTGCTTTGTGAATCCGGCCCATTGTTTCCAGTGAATTCCCTATTTCTTAGTAACACATAAGTCCCGCGTGCCGCGTTTCGCCTTGCGATTTACTATTAAAGATGGAAATCCGATCACTAAACTCTCATACAAGCTTTAACGTGTGAACGTCATCTCAAAAATAGTTTTCAGTCTTTTTAACCACTTCAGCCCCGGACCATATTGCTGGTCAAAGACCGGGGCCACTTTTTACGATTCGGCACTGCGTCGCTTTAACTGACAATTGCGCGGTCGTGCGACGCGGCCCCCAAACAAAATTGGCGTCCTTTTTTCCCCACAAATAGAGGTTTCTTTTGGTGGTATTTGATCACCTCTGCGGTTTTTCATTTTTTGCGCTATAAACAAAAATAAAGCGACAATTTTGAAAAAAAAACAACTATATTTTTTACTTTTTGCTGTAATAAATATCCCCCAAAAATATATAAAAAAACTTTTTTTTTCCTCAGTTTAGGCCGATACGTATTCTTCTACGTATTTTTGGTAAAAGAAATGGCAAAAAGTGTTTATCGGTTGGTTTGCGCAAAATTTATAGCGTTTACAAAATAGGGGATAGTTTTATTGCATTTTTATGATTTTTTTTTATTTTTTACTACTAATGGCAGCGATCAGCGATTTTTTTCGTGACTGCGACATTATGGCGTACACTTCGGACAATTTTGACACATTTTTGGGACCATTGTCATTTTTACAGCAAAGAGTGCTATAAAAATGCACTGATTACTGTGAAAATGACACTGGCAGTGAAGGAGTTAACCACTATGGGCCAGATTCAGGAACAGTTAGGCTGGCGGATCCAGTGATCCGCCAGCCTAACTGTCACTTTGAGCCGGCGTTTCTGTTTTCTGTAACCAGAAAACAAGAAACGCCGGGTTGAAGCTCCGATGCGAGCAGCGTAACTGAGTTTCGCCATCGCATCGTTACTTCAACTTAAAAATGGCGCCGGGGGCGTTCCCGCCGATTTCCGCTCAAAAAATATGTTAATGAGCGGAAATCGGCAATTCACGATCGCATTCCGGCGCGACGCAGTGACGTTACGACGTTTCCGGACGGGATACGCGGCGCATAGATATACCCACATGGGGTTGGAATATCCTATGTTAGGTATAGGCGTCGTCATCGCGTCAGAAAAAAAAAAAAAAACGTCGCTTGCGTAAAACGGTCATGAATGGGAATGTGACGTCATTGACGTTCATTCACAGATTTTGGAGCATGCGCACGGGGATGTTTTGACACTCGACGCATGCGCAGTACGTTGGCGGCGGGATCGCGCTTAGTTAGCATACTACACGGCCCGTACCCGCCCAATTTGAATTCCGCCGGCTCATTTGCGATGCGCTGCCGCAACTTTAGGAGCAAGTGCTTCATGAATAACAGCACTTGCTGCCAAAATTTCTGCAGCGCAACGCAAATGAGAAGCGTTACTCCAGAGCAAAGATGCTCCCATCTACCTGAATCTGGCCCTAGGTGGCACTGTAGGGGTTAAGTGTGACCTCATATGTGTTTCTAACTGTAGGGGGCGGGGCTGGACGTGTAACGTCATTGATCGTCTTTCCCTATATCAATGAACAGACGATCACTGACATTGCCACTGTGTTTACACTCACCTCCCCCCGTTCTTCAGCTCCTGTGACCGATCGCGGGACACCGGCGGCGATCGGGTCCGTGGGTCCCACGGCCGCGGAGCTTTGGACCAGGTCGCGTGCGCGCCATTCTGCCGACGTCTATGTGCAGGAAGCGGTCCTTAAGTGGTTAATAAGATTGTTAATGAGATTGCTGAAGACTGGGATGCCATTAGTCGTATCTCTGTTTTTGGCCCGGGTATCTATGCGTCTGATTCCTAGAATCATTTACACATAGATACGGCGAAGATCCGACAGGTGTAAGACACTTACACCGTCGGATCTTAGATGTAATTCCTTTGCTGGCCGCTAGGTGGCCCTTACGTTGATTTCTCATTTGCCTATGCAAATGAGCCTAATACGCCGATTCCCGAACGTTTTTACGCCGCCTCGTCGTCGTTTCCGTTGTTTCCGTAAGCGTAAACCTACCCCTGCTATATGAGGGGTAGGTTTACGAAGTTCCGCCGTTGCCATGTTAAGTATGGCGTCGGGTCAGCGTCGTCTTTTTCCGTCGGTTACGTCATTTTACTAAGTCGTTCGCACAGGGCTATTTGTACGGCTGGCGAATGCGCAGTTCGATCGGCGCGGGGGCGCGCTTAGTTTAAATACAAGCCGCCCCCTTTGAATTACGCGGGGATACGCCGGGCCATTTACACTACGCCGCCGCAAATTACGGAGCAAGTGCTTGGAGAATACGGCACTTGCTCCAGTAAGTTGCGGCGGCGTAGTGTAAATGGCTTACGCTACGCCGCCGCGGATTCTACGAGAATCTGGCCCCATGTGTGTGTAAAGGCGGGCATCTCAAAACTTTTGCCAATATAGGACCAGATTCAGGTACGGAGGTTTAAAGTTTGGCGGGCGTAGCGTATCTTGTTTACGCTACGCCGCCGTAAATTAGCGAGGCAAATGCTGAATTCACCAAGCTAAGTTACGGCGGCGTAGCGTAAATGGGCCGGCGTAAGCCCGGGTAATTCAAATGTGAATGAGGTGGGCGTGTTTTATGGCAATGTGCTGTGACCCCACGTTTTGTATGTTTTTTTTTTTTAACTGCACATGCGCCGATCGTGGACGTATCCCAGTGCGCATGCTCCAAATTATGACGCTACGACGCATTGTTTTTCGACGTGAACGTAATTGACGTAAATCCCCATTCACGGACGAGTTACGCATATGACGTAAACATTTTAAAATTTGACGCGGTCCCGACGTCCATTGGCTGCGCCATCTTTTTGTTGCCTTACCTTTACGCCGGAAAACGCCTTACGTAAACGGCGTAAATTCACTGCGATCGCCCGGGCGTACGTTCGTGAATAGGCGTATCTCGCTGATTTACATATTCTAGGGGTAAATCAGCGGGAACGCCCCTAGCGGCCACCGTAAATATGCAGTTAAGATAGGCCGGCGTAGGAGACTTACGCCGGTCGTATCCTAACAATATTTAAGCGTATCTCACTTTGAGAATACGCTTAAATATACGCCGGCGCAGATTCTTAGTTACGCCGGCGTATCTACTAATACGCCGGCGTAACTAATGATGAATCTGGCCCATAGCGTATACTGCAAAGGGCGGGGCCAACGCATTATTGACCCCCTACGGACGAAGATTGGGATCCCAACAAAGTTCATGTGCGTGTAAAGGAAGGCGTCCCAAAACTTTTGGCGATATCGTGTGTATATATACGATGCATACTTACATTTTAATTAACTGGACTAATGTAAGTACCCAATAAAGATCATACTGAGACTTTACGCTTGCCGTAGTTGAGCTTTGACAACAATGGGCCAGATTCAGGTAGATGGGAGCATCTTTAATCTGGAGTAACGCTTCTCATTTACGTTACGCTGGCGAAATTTTAGGAGCAAGTGCTGTTATTCATTAACCACTTAAGACCCGGACCAAAATGTAGGTAAAGGACCTGGCCCCTTTTTGCGATTCGGCACTGCGTCTTTTTAACTGACAATTGCGCGGTCGTGCGACGTGGCTCCCAAACAAAATTGGCGTCCTTTTTTCCCCACAAACAGAGCTTTCTTTTGGTGGTATTTGATCACCTCTGCGGTTTTTATTTTTTGCGCTATTAACAAAAATAGAGCGACAATTAAAAAAAAAATGCAATATTTTTTACTTTTTGCTATAATAAATATCCCCCAAAAATATATAAAAAAACTTTTTTTTTCCTCAGTTTAGGCCGATGCGTATTCTTCTACATATTTTTGGTAAAAAAAATCGCAATAAGCGTTTATCGGTCGGTTTTTGCAAAATTTATAGCGTTTACAAAATAAGGGATAGTTTTATTGCATTTTTATTAATTTTTTTTTTTTTACTACTAATAGCGGCGATCAGCGATTTTTTTCGTGACTGCGACAATATGGCGGACACTTCGGACAATTTTGACACATTTTTGGGACAATTGTCATTTTCACAGCAAAAAATGCATTTAAATTGCATTGTTTACTGTGGAAATGACAGTTGCAGTTTGGGAGTTAACCACAAGGGGGTGCTGTAGGGGATGTGTGCCTATGTGTGTTTGTTTACAACTGTAGGGGGGTGTGGCTGTAGGTGTGACGTCATCGATCGCGTCCCCCTATTACAGGGATGACGCGATCGATGCTACGGCCACAGAGAAGCACGGGGAAGCCGTGTGTACACACGGCTCTCCCCGTTCTTCCGCTCCAGGGACGGATCGCCGCACTCCAGCGGCGATCGGGTCCGCGAATCCCGCGGTCCCGGTCCCGGAGCTTCGGACCGGGTCGCGGGCGCGCGCCAGCGGGCGCGCGCCCGTGACCCACGGCTGGGTACTAAAATCAACGTATATATACGTTGATGTGCCCAGCCGTGCCATTCTGCCGATGTAAATGTGCAGTAGGCGGTCCTTAAGTGGTTAAGCACTTGCTCCTAAAGTTGCGGCAGCGCATCGCAAATGAGCCGGCGGAATTCAAATTGGGCGGGTACGGGGCGTGTATTATTTAAAATAAGCGCGATCCCGCGGCGAACGTACTGCGCATGCGTCGACTGTCAATGCATCCCAGTGCGCATGCTCCAAATTCTGTCAGTGAACGTCAATGACGTCAAATCCCCATTCATGGACGTTTTACGCAAGCGACGCGTTTTTTTTTTTTTTTTTCGACGCGATGACGACGGCCATACTTAACATAGGATACTCCACTAGGGGGCTGCTTTATCTTTACGCCGCGTATCGCTTACGGAAACGTCGGAAAGTCACTGCGTCGCGCCCGAATACGATCGTGAATTGCCGATTCCCGCTGATTAACATATTTTTTCGGCGTAAATCAGCGGGAACGCCCCCGGCGCCATTTTTAAATTAAAGTTGCGATGCGGTGGCGAAATTCAATTGCGCCGATCGCATCGGAACTCCAACCCGGCGTTTCTTGTTTTCTGGTTACAGAAAGCGGAAACGCCGGCTCAAAGTGACAGTTAGGCTGGAGTATCACTGATAGATAACTCTACCTGAATCTGGCCCAATATCACCGAAATAATGATACAAACGGGAAGGACGAGGCCCCTACAATGTTGGGTTTTGGTTACACTCCAGGAGGTTGGGTGCGTCGATTCCCTCGCCTTGCACTCATATCTGAAGTATTCCCTCCAAGCCCTATAAATAGCGCCATCACCACGGAAAGGCGTAATAATGCGTCCTATCTCTGAGCTTTGTCTCGGCACACAACGCATGGCCTCCGCCTTATCTTCGCGTTATCGGCCATGTTGATCCGAACCCTTGGGTCTCCTCCTTTTTTTTTTTCTTTGGAGGCTTCTCATGTCCTCAGGCTGACCCTCCACCGGGGAGGACAGATAATCATTCTCCACTTTAAAAATGATGAATCCCTTTCCAGTCCTCGGCATGCCTCCCTCTCAGGCTTCAGTGATGGGGCCTGGCATGCCATGCATTTCTCTCCCACCTTCCCCCCCCCCAACCCCCCCCCTTGATGTCATCAAAGACAATTTATTTGCGTTGCTTGTAAAGGTGATAGCGGGAGATAATCAGGCTCTCGGCTTTTCCCTGTTTGCACTTATCTCCGCTCATGTTGTACCAGACTCTCATCTCAGCGCTCTCTGACATCCAGTGATGGGTGCTGAGAGGCCCTGGTTATCTTTAGGCAATTAATGTCATAGAATTCTTCCAATGTTCCAAAGAGTGTCAGGGGAAGGCGGAGGTTGGGGGGGTCTGTAGTCCCTCTTCCCACCCAACCCATCGGTTCCTGCAAAGTGAAAAAAAAGAAAATGGATATTACTTTTCACGTTTCAAGTTTAGGAGATACTTAGATTCGAGAGGTCTCGTGGATAAGAGCCCTGAAAGGGAATCTGTGATGTAAAGCAGCGACCGGCTCCGTGACGCGCCGATCGTTCATCCCGGGAGGAGAAAGCCGCGCGTTGACAGGCGGCCTGAGACTCCGTTCATCTCCTTTACACTCATTAACCTACGCAGTGCTATGCTGGCCTCGAATCATGGAGGGTCCTTTAAAAAGAAAATAAAAAAAAATATGAAAGCGATGATTATTAATAGCTAAAGGGTGGAGCCAGGGCAGGACTTAGGGTGGTGGGGGGCCCTGGGCTTAATAATCGTATGGGCCCCCTGGAGCAGAGGAGGTGGGGTGGGTTGGGACCGCTGACCGATCATAGTTGTTGGGTGGGGAGGCTGGATCGACTGACCAGCCTATCGAAGTTGTTGAGCTGGGGGGAACAGTTCACCGACCGGTCATACTTGTTGAGCAAGGGGGGGGGGGGGGAGCCACCGACCGATCAAAGTTAGTTGTTGAGCGGAGGGGGGCTACCGCTGGATGGACTTCTTACCAGGGCCGCCTTCAGTCATTTTGGGGCCCTTTACAGTGAAAGGGCCCCCTGGAGCCTGGAGCATCAAAGTTGATGAGCGGGGGGGGGGGGGGGGGGGGCAGTGCACCGGCTACTTGATGAGCGGAGGGGGGATCCGCCAACCGATCAAAAGTTGCAGAGTGGGGCAGCTGCTGGATGGACCTCTTACCTCACAGCTGCAGTGAAGGGGCCCCCTGGAGGGAGCATCAAAGTTGTTGAGCAGGGGGGGTTGCCACGATTGCCGCGCAATTGCGGGAGGGGGTTGCCGCGATTGAGCCTGGGGCCCCCTATTGGGCGGGCCCAAGGGCTTGAGCCCATTTAAGCCCAATGGTAAGTCCGACCCTGGGTGGAGCCACCAGGTGACCCTGACCCCCTTGTGACGCCACCTTGTCTTCACACAGGACTCGAATCGGGTCGATAATTTTTCGGCTGATACCAAGTTCGTATCAGCAAACCCGAAACGTTGATTCATTTAGTCACTTATTTCCAAGGAAGCCGACAAAATGTTGACCTAAACCAGCAGTTCTCAACCTTTCTAAGGTCCTAGGGATAATCCAGGAGGCGGGGTCGGCAACGAGACAAGTAAAAGTTTCGAGAATCCGAGAATGGAAGTCAAGAACGAGCCAAGTCGGTAACCAAAACTAAGAGCATCCATAAACAAGAACCTATCCTAAGGCACGGACAGGAAGGGGAAGTGGGAATACATGGGGACACTAATGAGAAGACTGCTGACAGCTGGTTCCAAGGTGGAGCAAAGATCCCCACTAGTGAAAAAGAACATGACTAGGATGCTGACATAAAACCAGTTCACTGGTGACTCAGGACATAGGAAAACAGATCCCCAACTTCAACCTACCTTTGGGTTGAGGACTTGTCATCCCAGAGGTGTTCAGTAGGTTTGAGGTCATGGAGGAACTCAAGTGTCCTGCACAGAGCCCTGACCTCAACCTTACCGAACACCTTTGGGATTTATTTGCACTCCAATTGTGAGCCAGGTCTTCCCATCCAACATCAGTACCTGACCTCACAAACTGGCACAAATTCCCATGACTAGTGTAGATTAGATATTCCAACCTTTTACTCCCCACCTTTAAAACCCCCCAAATTCTTTAAACATTTTCCATTTTCCCATTAACGAGATGGACACAGGAGTTGGAGTAAAATCGGCCACGACGGCCTATTTATTTTCAAACCAAATTAAATATTTAAATCAAATTAAATAATTCCAAGTAACCAAAACTTTATTCATTAATATTTAACCCAAATAACTTTATTAACACCCGTCCAATTTTGGTCTTCGACAGCAACCCCACTTAAACCTTTTATTTTCCATTACACTGCGTTACCATCTCCGGCCCCCAGCCGACTCCAGCTCGGAGGCACCCCTTTTTTACCGCAGTGTACCATAACCGTATTCCAGCGGACACCGTTCCACTGGAATAACACCATAAGGGGGCCATCCCACCGATGAGCCCCCCCCCCCCCCACCATTTCCATTCCATCTGTTGACCATCACCATCAAAGACCGAAGGACACCGCCAACACTGTCGTGACCACCCCTCTTCCGAACCTGAAAGAAAAGAAAACAGACGCACAACACCAAACATACCACAAAAACAGCGAGGGTGGGTGGGAAAACCTGCCTCCCAGCGTGCTACACTTCCACGAGTGTCCCAAGTGTGCCCCCGCCCCCCTTTATAAAGGGCTCCTCCTACCCAGTCACCAGACCTCCTACGGCCACTCCCCTGAAAGCACCTGCTTCCTTTCTTAACCCTCTGTTGCACTACTCCTCACCCAGTCATGCCCAGCCCTCCGTTATTTGTCCTTTCTGTCATGTCACTCCAAGCCTCCCTAGAACACCCTCCAAAATCTTCTTGGAAGCCTTCCCTAACGAGCAGAGCCAGCTCCATATGAACACCGGGCCCTGGGATCAAATCCCGGACACGGCGTGACAAGAACCTTCAAGAACCTACAAGAACGTGTCAAGAAACTTGTGAGAAGAATTCTCAAAGATGTGTTGTTGGGATCGGGCCCTAGGAAAATGAGTGGCTCCCAACCCTTTGCATTGTCTATGGTGGCATGGCTCCATCAGACGCCAACTGCCTACAAGTCCACCCTCCCTCATAAAGTGATAGGCCGGTGTACATCCTTGACCAAGTGCTCAAGTTTATTGCAGGAGCAAGAAGGCTTTAGCTGGGCCCCCCTGGGCTTTCACTGGGCCTTCGGTTCTTGTCTACGTTGCCTTGGGGATGACCCATCTCTGCTCATAAGTAGTATAGATGTCCATTAATACACCCAACTACTACTAGATAGAACAAACACATACAGAATCCCCCCCCCCCCTTTATCTACAGAATAGATGAATGCAGTTCATGATGATAACAATATGAACAATGCAAAGAAAGAAGCTCTATTTATAGACCAGATTGTCCTCCAAAATTATGACTCAAAAAAAATGAGCTTCCAAGTACGAGGCTTCCATGGATCAGACAGCGAGATTTCACCAGCAACTCCCCAGATATCCATCTCATTTCCATAATATTTCAAAGCTCGTTCCAAGTTCAGTCAACGAGCCGGATATCTGTCCATCGTAACCCAAAGGCAAAAGCGCAACTCAACCTGACTTCTGTTCAGGGACATCGCCGGTACCGGGAAGATCTGCCAGAATTAGGACACGAGCTCTGAGCCCCCCCCCCCCCCCCCCCGCCCCCCACGGGACACCGAGCGCAGCAATTAATAGCGAGGAACTGACTTTCTGCATATTTATGATTTCTGAGGCAGATCAGCGAGAAACTTTGTGTGGGCTATGCTAGGCGCCAACGCTCCTCCAGTAAGGAAGTGGTATTTATTTGATGTATGTCCGTAGATAGGTAGATTATAGACCCAACTACGCACAAAATAGGGTATGCCATTTACTATTCAGTAGATTTTACAATGTGAATACAGTATAAAATGCAAAATAAATATAAACAACATAAATAAACAATAAGGGCCGGATTCAAAAAGCATTTACGTCAGCGTATCTGTAGACACGCCGCGTAAATACTATGGGCCAGATTCATGAAGAGTTAGGCTGGCGGATCCAGTGATCCGCCAGCCTAACTGTCACTTTAAGCCGGCGTTTTTGTTTTCTGTAATCAGAAAACAAGAAACGCCGGGTTGGAGTTCCAATGCGATCGGCGTAATTGAATTTCGCCATCGCATCGTTACTTCAACTTAAAAATGGCGCCGGGGGCGTTCCCGCCGATTTACGCTCAAAAAATATGTTAATGAGCGGGAATCGGCAATTCACGATCTTTTTCGGGCGCGACGCAGTGACGTTACGACGTTTCCGGAAGCGATACGCGGCGTATAGATAAAGCAGCCCCCTAGTGGAGTATCCTATGTTAAGTATAGGCGTCGTCATCGTGTCGGAAAAAAAACAAATCGCGTCGCTTGCGTAAAACATTCATGAATGGGAATGTGACGTCATTGACGTTCACTGACAGAATTTGGAGCATGCGCACTGGGATTGCATTGACACTCGACGCATGCGCAGTACGTTCGCCGCGGGATCGCGCATAGTTAGAATACTACACGCCCCGTACCGCCCAATTTGAATTCCGCCGGCTCATTTGCGATGCGCTGCCGCAACTTTAGGAGCAAGTGCTTCATGAATAACAGCACTTGCTCCTAAAATTTCGGCAGAGTAACGCAAATGAGAAGCGTTACTCCAGAGCAAAGATGCTCCCATCTACCTGAATCTGGCC
Source organism: Rana kukunoris (assembly GCA_029574335.1). NCBI lineage: Eukaryota > Metazoa > Chordata > Amphibia > Anura > Ranidae > Rana > Rana kukunoris. Next base: position 1,124,817 of record CM056057.1, read on the forward strand.
CTAAGAATAGCCGGCGTATCTTTTCTCTGTATTCAGAAAAGAAGATACGCCGGCTTTCTTCTAAGATACGAGCGGCGTAATTCGCTTACACCGTCGTATCTTAGTTGCATATTTACGCTGGCCGCTAGGTGGCGCTTACGACGGTTTCCGCGCAATATATGCAAATGAGCTATTTCCGGCGATTCCCGAACGTATTTGCGGCGGCGCGTCGTAGTTTACGTCGTTTGCGTAAGCGTTAGTCCGGCGTAAGGTTACCCCTGCTATAGGAGGCGCAGCCAATGTTAAGTATGGACGTCGGGACAGCGTCGAACTGAACGTCGGTTAGCGTAAATCGTTCGGGAATGGGGCTCGACGTTAGTTACGTTCACGTCGTTTACATTGAGAAAAAGCGACGTGATTTCGCGCATGTGCACTAGGAACGTACACGAACGGCACATGCGCCACCCGAAAAAAACGTGAATTACTTGGGGTCATGATTCATTTACATGAACACACGCCCCCACTTCAGCAATTTGAATTGCGCGGCCTTAAGCCGCAACACATACGTTACGCCCCGGTAAATAATGGCGCAAGTTCTTTCTGAATAAAGAACTTGCACAAATATTTACAGCGGCGTAACGTATCGGGGATACGTTACGCCAGCAGAAAGATCCACAGATCTTTCTGAATCTGGCCCTATATCAATAAATGCTAAATAAAAATAAACATAAAGGCCCGGATTCACGTAGATCGGTGCACCTTTGTGCGGGCATAGCGTATCTTCTTTACGCTACGCCGGCGCAACGTTGAGAGTCAAGCATTGAATTCACAAAGAAAATGCGCTCAACGTTGCGCCGGCGTAGCGTATAGTTGTCGGCGTAAGCCGACGTAAGTCAAAGTAGGTGGAAGTGGGCTGGAAGTGGGCGTGATATATTAAAATGAAGCGTGACCCCATGCAAATGATGGGCTGAGCTTCAAAAAAACAAACTGCGCATGCGTCGTCTCTTGGACGCATCCCAGTGCGCATGCTCACAGTCACGTCGAAAAAACGGCCTAAGATACGTCGAAAACACTGCCTGCGACGTGAACGTAACCTAGGCCCAGCCCTATTCACGTACCACGTAAACACCGTATACAACGTAAATTTCGGCAGCGTTCGTTCCCTGGTCCATACCTTTGCATGGGTTGCGCCTCCTGTATGAGGAGTAACTTTACGCCGTACGTAACTCTTACGCAAATCGCTTAAAACATGCGCCGGGCGCAAGTACGTTCGTGAATCGGCGTACCTCCCTCATTTGCATATTTGCATCGAAAATCAATGGGAGTTCCAAAAGCGTCCAGCATAACTATGCGCCCACTCTACGCCGGCGTAGGCAAGTTACGTCAGTCGGATGAAGTCAGTTTTTTGGCGTATCTTAGTTCTGTGGGTACGGCGCATAGATACGACCATGCATATGTACACTTACGCGGCGCATATTGAGATACGTCGGCGTAAGTGCTTTGTGAATCCGGGCCAAAATGCATAAATCTAAAATACATAGCCACTGGTGGAGTGGATGGAGACAGGAAGGGCCAGGCATGGTCCATTGTTGTCACCATTGGGAAAGCCAATTTAAGAAATGACATGCAGCCATTTATGGAGTACATGTAGACGGGAAGTGCCAGGCATGGTCCAATGTGGTCACCATCAATTAACAACCCTTAGATATGGCACACTGCCACTGGTGGAGGGCATGTAGAGAGAAAGTGCCAGGCATGGTCCATTGTTGTCACTATTGAGAAACCCAACCTAAGAAATGAGATGCAGCCATTTGTGGAGTGAATGTAGACAGGAAGTGGCAGGCATGGTCCACTGTGGTCACCATCAATTAACAACCCATACATATGGCACACTGCCACTGGTGGAGTGGATGTAGACAGGAAGTGGCTGGCCTGGTCCATTGTTGTCACCATTGGGAAACCCAACCTCAGAAATTGCATTCAGCCATTTGTGGAGTACATGTAGAGTTGTAGACGGGAAGTGGCAGTCCTGATCCATTGGTGTCACATCAATTAAAAACCCTTAGATATGGCATGCTGCCACTGGTGGAGGGTATGTAGACAGGAAGTGGCAGGCCTGGTCCGTTGTTGTCACCATCAATTAACAATACTTAGACATGGCATGCTGTCACTGGTGAAGTGCATGTAGACAGGAAGTGCCAGGCATTGTCCACTGTGGTCACCATCGATTAACAACCTTCAGATATGGCACACTGCCACTGTGGAGTGGATGTAGACAGCAAATGGCAGGCATGGTCCATTGTGGTCACCATCAATTAACAACCCTTAGGCCGAGTTCCCCCGCATGCGGCTCACAGCAGGGTTCCGGTTCGTGCTAGTTCTCCGGTTCAGGTCCGATTTCAGATATGTGAACCGGCTCCATAGACAGCCAGTCACATTCTCCTGCTATGCAAATTGAATGCGGGGGGGGGGGGGGGACGCGCATTCAATTCACATACGTGTGAACCAGGCCTCAGATATGGCACACTGCCACTGGTGGAGAGGATGTAGACAGCAAGTGGCATGCAGGGTCCATTGTTGTCTCTATCAATTAACAACCCTTAGATATGGCACACTGCCACTGGTGGAGGGCATGTAGAGAGAAAGTGCCAGGCATGGTCCATTGTTGTCACTATTGGGAAACCCAACCTAAGAAATGAGATGCAGCCATTTGTGGAGTACATGTAGACGGGAAGTGCCAGGCATGGTCCAATGTGGTCACCATCAATTAACAACCCTTAGATATGGCACACTGCCACTGGTGGAGTGGATGTAGACAGGAAGTGGTAGGCATAGTCCATTGTTGTCACCTTTAGGAAGCCCAACCTAATAAATTACATGCAGCCAGTTATGGAGTACATGTAGACGGGAAGTAGCAGGTCTGGTCCATTGTTGTCACCACCCCTAACAATACTTAGATATGGCATACTGTCACTGGTGGGAGGCATGTAGATGGGAAGTGGCAAACCTGGTCCACTGTGGTCACCATTGATTAACAAACTTCAGATATGGCACACTGCCACTGTGGAGTGGATGTAGACAGCAAATGTCAAGCAGGATCCATTGTTGTCACCACCAGTTAACAACCCTTAGGTATGGCATGCTGTCACTGGTAGAGGGCATATAGACAGAAAGGGCAAGGCATGGTCCATTGTTGTCACCATTGGGAAACCCAACCTAAGAAATGACATGCAGCCATTTATGGAGCACATGTAGATGGGAAGTGCCAGGCATGGTCCACTGTGGTCACCATTAATTAACAACCCTTAGATATGGCACGCTGCCACTGGTGGAGTGGATGTAGACAGGAAGTGGCAGGCCTGGTCCATTGTTGTCACCATTGGGAAACCCAACCTCAGAAATTGCATTCAGCCATTTGTGGAGTACATGTAGAGTTGTAGACGGGAAGTGGCAGTCCTGATCCATTGTTGTCACATCAATTAACAACCCTTAGATATGGCATGCTGCCACTGGTGGAGGGTATGTAGACAGGAAGTGGCAGGCATGGTCAATTGTTGTCAACATTGGGAAACCCAACCTAAGAAATGACATGCAGCCATTTATGGAGTACATGTAGATGGGAAGTGACCACCACCATCGATTAACAACCCTTAGATATGGCACACTGCCACTGGTGGAGTGGATGTAGACAGCAAGCGGCAGGCAGGGTCCATTGTTGTCTCCATCAGTTAACAACCCTTGCGTATGGCATGTTGTCACTGGTGGAGGACAGGAAGTGGCAGGCAAGGCAGGAAGTGGCAGGCCACTTGGGTTTCCTATGGTTGTCATCATTGGGAAACCCAACCTAAGAAATTACACACAGCCATTTGTGGAGCACATGTAGACGGGAAGTAGCAGGCCTGGTCCACTGTGATCACCATTGATTAGCAACCCTTAGATATGGCACACTGCCACTGGTGGAGTGGATGGAGACAGGAAGTGGCTGGCCTGGTCCATTTGTTGTCACCATTGGGAAACCCAATTTAAGAAATGACATGCAGCCATTGGTGGAGTACATGTAGACGGGAAGTGGCTGCAGAGAGGCTGTAGGAGGTCAACATCACTAAGTGGATAAAAAACTAATCACAAGTATTTAAAAAAAATGGCAGTTATTTATGACAGACGTTGCGCACAGAAAACTAACTGTCACTCATTTAGGGATTACATCCACTCTAACCCACAGGCTCCATAAACACGTTCTTAATAGATATTTTGTAAATGAATTGCATTCCCAACTTTATCTTATTGAGAAGTTTTCAGGAGATAAAACCCTCCCCTCCCCCCCCTCTTCATTCTCTGAGGTTATTGATTTCCTTTTCGGCAGATTCCAGAAGAGCCATTATCATTATCACTCATGGAACCTGCCAGGTTAACAAAGTCATTTGTAAAGCGGAGTGTCTGTCGGGAGGAAGCATGTTTAATATGAGCAGCATGTAGACCATTCATCATGGTGTCATCAGGGGGGCCGTGGGATCCATCAAGCGGAGGAATTAAGAAATGGGCAGGAGTTTTTCGCGGGGCAGACCCCCCCCCCCCCCCGAACGTTGATTCATTTAGTCACTTATTTCCAATGAAGCCAACAAAACGTTGACCTAAAACGGAAACGCTTTAATGAAACGACGTGTTGCCTTCAGAACTGCGACCGTCCCGATACAACCTAATTCACGCCACATTGTTATTGACTGGACAAGATTAACGGGAGGCGCGGCGCGGCGCGTTAAGCGGTACATTTTGACAAGAAGAAACAAAGATCAAATGAATTCTATTAAAGAGACCATGATGTTGCTGCTTGAAAAGTTCCTTCTGCAAATAAGATAGTTAGTAGTCCCCCCCCCCCCGGATCTCTGAGCGTTGCTGTAGTGTAGAGAAGACCACCATGTAAAGAAAATATCTCACTTCAATTATTTCTGTGTTTAGTCCACTAGGGGACGAAGTGCATGTCGTATTTTGGCCCATCTTTTTAGATGGGAAGGGAACCACCCTCACCTTACAGCCAGAGCTGGACTGGGACAAAAATGTGGCCCAGGACTTCATCCAGACTGGCTCAGGGCACAACACATCAGGGTACAGAGCTCAGCACATCAGGGTACAGAGCTCAGCACATCAGGGTACAGAGCTCAGCACATCAGGGTACAGAGCTCAGCACATCAGGGTACAGAGCTCAGCACATCAGGGTACAGAGCTCAGCACATCAGGGTACAGAGCTCAGCACATCAAGGTACAGAGCTCAGCACATCAGGGTACAGAGCTCAGCACATCAAGGTACAGAGCTCAGCACATCAGGATACAGAGCTCAGCACATCAGGGTACAGGGCACAGCACATCAGGGTACAGAGCTCAGCACATCAGGGTACAGAGCTCAGCACATCAGGGTACAGAGCTCAGCACATCAGGGTACAGAGCTCAGCACATCAGGGTACAGAGCTCAGCACATCAGGGTACAGAGCTCAGCACATCAGGGTACAGAGCTCAGCACATCAGGGTACATGGCACAGCACATCAGGGTACAGAGCTCAGCACATCAGGGTACAGAGCTCAGCACATCAGGGTACAGAGCTCAGCACATCAGGGTACAGAACTCAGCACATCAGGGTACAGAGCTCAGCACATCAGGGTACAGAGCTCAGCACATCAGGGTACATGGCACAGCAAATCAGGGTACAGGGCTCAGCACATCAGGGTACAGGGCTCAGCACATCAGGGTACATGGCACAGCACATCAGGGTACAGAGCTCAGCACATCAGGGTACAGAGCTCAGCACATCAGGGTACAGGGCACAGCACATCAGGGTACAGAGCTCAGCACATCAGGGTACAGAGCTCAGCACATCAGGGTACAGAGCTCAGCACATCAGGGTACAGGGCACAGCACATCAGGGTACAGAGCTCAGCACATCAGGGTACAGAGCTCAGCACATCAGGGTACAAAACTCAGCACATCAGGGTACAGAACTCAGCACATCAGGGTACAGATCTCAGCACATCAGGGTACAGAGCTCAGCGCATCAGGGTACAGGGCACAGCGCATCAGGGTACAGAGCTCAGCACATCAGGGTACAGAGCTCAGCACATCAGGGTACAGGGCACAGCACATCAGGGTACAGAGCTCAGCACATCAGGGTACAGAGCTCAGCACATCAGGGTACAGAGCTCAGCACATCAGGGTACAGGGCTCAGCACATCAGGGTACAGAGCTCAGCACATCAGGGTACAGAGCTCAGCACATCAGGGTACAGAGCTCAGCACATCAGGGTACAGAACTCAGCACATCAGGGTACAGAGCTCAGCACATCAGGGTACAGAGCTCAGCACATCAGGGTACAGGGCACAGCACATCAGGGTACAGAGCTCAGCACATCAGGGTACAGGGCTCAGCACATCAGGGTACAGAGCTCAGCACATCAGGGTACAGAGCTCAGCACATCAGGGTACAGAGCTCAGCACATCAGGGTACAGGGCTCAGCACATCAGGGTACAGAGCTCAGCACATCAGGGTACAGAACTCAGCACATCAGGGTACAGAGCTCAGCACATCAGGGTACATGGCACAGCACATCAGGGTACATGGCACAGCACATCAGGGCACAGAGCTCAGCACATCAGGGTACAGAGCTCAGCACATCAGGGTACAGAGCTCAGCACATCAGGGTACAGAGCTCAGCACATCAGGGTACAGAGCTCAGCACATCAGGGTACAGAGCTCAGCACATCAGGGTACAGGGCACAGCACATCAGGGTACAGAGCTCAGCACATCAGGGTACAGAGCTCAGCACATCAGGGTACAGAGCTCAGCACATCAGGGTACAGGGCACAGCACATCAGGGTACAGAGCTCAGCACATCAGGGTACAGAGCTCAGCACATCAGGGTACAGAACTCAGCACATCAGGGTACAGATCTCAGCACATCAGGGTACAGAGCTCAGCGCATCAGGGTACAGGGCACAGCGCATCAGGGTACAGAGCTCAGCACATCAGGGTACAGAGCTCAGCACATCAGGGTACAGGGCACAGCACATCAGGGTACAGAGCTCAGCACATCAGGGTACAGAGCTCAGCACATCAGGGTACAGAGCTCAGCACATCAGGGTACAGGGCTCAGCACATCAGGGTACAGAGCTCAGCACATCAGGGTACAGAGCTCAGCACATCAGGGTACAGAGCTCAGCACATCAGGGTACAGAACTCAGCACATCAGGGTACAGAGCTCAGCACATCAGGGTACAGGGCACAGCACATCAGGGTACAGGGCTCAGCACATCAGGGTACAGAGCTCAGCACATCAGGGTACAGAACTCAGCACATCAGGGTACAGAGCTCAGCACATCAGGGTACATGGCACAGCACATCAGGGTACATGGCACAGCACATCAGGGCACAGAGCTCAGCACATCAGGGTACAGAGCTCAGCACATCAGGGTACAGAGCTCAGCACATCAGGGTACAGAACTCAGCACATCAGGGTACAGAGCTCAGCACATCAGGGTACAGAGCTCAGCACATCAGGGTACAGGGCACAGCACATCAGGGTACAGGGCTCAGCACATCAGGGTACAGAGCTCAGCACATCAGGGTACAGAGCTCAGCACATCAGGGTACAGAGCTCAGCACATCAGGGTACAGAGTTCAGCACATCAGGGTACAGAGCTCAGCACATCAGGGTACAGAGCTCAGCACATCAGGGTACAGAGCTCAGCACATCAGGGTACAGGGCACAGCACATCAGGGTACAGAGCTCAGCACATCAGGGTACAGAGCTCAGCACATGAGGGTACAGAGCTCAGTACATCAGGGTACAGAGCTCAGCACATCAGGGTACAGGGCACAGCACATCAGGGTACAGAGCTCAGCACATCAGGGTACAGAGCTCAGCACATCAGGGTACAGAGCTCAGCACATCAGGGTACAGGGCACAGCACATCAGGGTACAGGGCACAGCACATCAGGGTACAGAGCTCAGCACATCAGGGTACAGAGCTCAGCACATCAGGGTACAGGGCACAGCACATCAGGGTACAGAGCTCAGCACATCAGGGTACAGGGCACAGCACATCAGGGTACAGAGCTCAGCACATCAGGGCAGGGCCGATCCAAGGCGGGGTGCACAGGGTGCATTGCACCCAGGCGCCTGCAGAGGTGGGGGCGCCGAACATCTAACAGAAGCCCTCTCTGTGTCCATCAGAGAGGCCCCCTCCAGGTCCCAATAAAGTACTCTGCTTCTCTTCCTGTATTTTGTTTATTGTTAAGAGATCATGTAAGGATCCCGGGGTAATGAAGAGTTCATGGGGGAGCATCTCTGTGGTTGCCATAGAAACATTTGTAAAGGGGAGGAGTTAGTAAAATGACGACGCCCATGTGGGGGCGCCAGAAATATTTCTGCTCCCAGGTGTCTGTGACCCTAGGATCGGCCCTGTATCAGAGTACAGAGCCCAGCACATCAGGGCACGGGGGACATCAGGGCACAACACGTACAGGGCACATCACATCAGGGTACAGGGCACATCAGGACACAACACGTACAGAGCCCAGCACATCAGGGCACATCAGGACACAACACGTACAGGGCACATCACATCAGGGTACAGGGCACATCAGGGCACAACACGTACAGAGCTCAGCACATCAGGGCACATCAGGACACAACACGTACAGGGCACATCACATCAGGGTACAGGGCACATCAGGGCACAACACGTACAGAGCTCAGCACATCAGGGCACATCAGGACACAACACGTACAGGGCACATCACATCAGGGTACAGGGCATATCAGGGCACAACACGTACAGAGCCCAGCACATCAGGGCACAGGGCACATCAGGGCACAACACGTACAGAGCCCAGCACATCAGGGCACAGGGCACATCAGGGCACAACACGTACAGGGCACATCACATCAGGGTACAGGGCACATCAGGGAACAACACGTACAGAGCCCAGCACATCAGGGCACATCAGGACACAACACGTACAGGGCACATCACATCAGGGTACAGGGCATATCAGGGCACAACACGTACAGAGCCCAGCACATCAGGGCACAGGGCACATCAGGGCACAACACGTACAGGGCACATCACATCAGGGTACAGGGCACATCAGGGCACAACACGTACAGAGCCCAGCACATCAGGGCACAGGGCACATCAGGGCACAACACGTACAGGGCACACCACATCAGGGTACAGGGCACATCAGGGCACAACACGTACAGGGCACACCACATCAGGGTACAGGGCACAGCACATCAGGGCCCATCACAGCACATCAGGGCACACCACATTGAGGCACAGCACATGAGGACACGGGGCACAGAGGCACATCAGGACACGGGGCACATAGCACATCAGGGCACATGACACATCAGGGCACATTGTTTACCAGGCAGCATGCAGAGTAGCACAGGAAGCGTGTGTAATAAGTTCTCTCTCATGTCACGCTGTGGCTGCTCTCCGCCCCCCGGCGGCCCCTCCTCTCTTCTCATCCATTCCAGATGATGTCACAAGCAAATGGGGATGGACGAGAAGAGAGGAGGGGCCACCGGGGAGCAGAGTGACATGAGTGAGAACTTATTACACACTCTGCATGCTGGCTAAATCTCGATCTACCCGTCAGGCATCAGCAGTCAGCGATTGATGGGTAGATCGCCGCGGACCTTCATCCGGCCCACTGAGCCATTGGCCCCCTGGGAATCTCCCGGTGATTGCAATGGCCAGTCCATCCCTGCCCACAGCTGTCTGACAATGCAGGTAGCAAGCAGTTTTGACAACCTACCAGATTGAAATTTGCTGGCACAACACCCAAAATTCACTGGCACAGACACATTTTTACTGCCATTTGACAAAAGTTACAAAATCTAATTTTTAGGTGCAAATTTAAGTATAAAGTGGAACTCCTGCTGATCAGAACCCTACCCCCTCCGGTGTCACATTTAACACCTTTCATGGGGGAGGGGGGTGCAGATACCTGTCTAAAGACAGGTATTTGCACCCACTTCCAGCCATACGGCTTGCGCGTAGACTGCGGGCAGAACATCAGTTCCCGTCCCCTCCCCCCCGTTGTGTTCTGGGAGGGATTCGGGCAGTGAAGCCGGAGCGCTTCACTTTCACTTCCTGGTTCCCTCGCCGAGGATGGCGGGGGGGGCAGCAGAGTAACGAGCAATCTGCTGCGGGCGGCGCTGGACTCCATCCCCCCTGACACCAATGCACCATCCCCCTCTGTCACCACCACCCTTTTGCCACCATCCCCCCTGCCACCAATGCACCATCCCCCTTTCCCACCTCACCACCACCCCTCTGCCAACATCCCCCCCTGCCACCAATGCACCATTTCCGTCTGCCACCATTCCCCCGCCACCAATGCACCATCCCCCTCTGTCACCACCACCCTTTTGCCACCACTCCCCCCTGCCACCAATGCACCATCACCCCCTGCCACCAATGCACCATCACCCCCTGCCACCAATGCACCATCCCCCTCTGTCTCCACCACCCCTCTGCCACCACCCCTCCCCCTGCCACCAATGCACCATTTCCGTCTGCCACGATCCCCCCGCCACCAATGCACCATCCCCCTCTGTCACCACCACCCTTTTGCCACCACTCCCCTCTGCCACCAATGCACCATCACCCCCTGCCACCAATGCACCATCCCCCTCTGTCTCCACCACCCCTCTGCCACCAACCCCCCAAGGGGGTGTGCTATCTGACCTCATAGCTAGGCCTACAAAGGACATTCGAAGATGGGACATACTACAACATGTACGCCCCCTCCAGCCTGTAGGGGATTGGGCTCCAAGCACTTGTCTGAGACAAGCAGCGGCAAGAAGAATGCAGAGAGATGGGAGGATGACACGCCCCCCTCCCCTCTGTAACCTTTGCATTCCTCTTGGCACAGGATTGGGCTCCAAGCACATGTCTTGGACAAGCATCGGTAAGAAGAATGCAGAGGGATGGGAGGATGACACGCCTCCTCCCCTCTGCATTCCTCTTGCCGCTGATTGTCTCAGTCAAGGGCTTATCAATCAGCTGTGTCACTGCTAGCTACATTTTCAACAGAGGGAGGGGGGGGTGGTCCAAGGGGGTGTGCTATCTGACCTCATAGCTAGGCCTACAAAGGACATTCAAAGATGGGACATACTACAACATGTACGCCCCCTCCAGCCTGTAGGGGATTGGGCTCCAAGCACTTGTCTGAGACAAGCAGCAGCAAGAAGAATGCAGAGAGATGGGAGGATGACACGCCCCCCTCCCCTCTGCAACCTTTGCATTCCTCTTGGCACAGGATTGGGCTCCAAGCACATGTCTTAGACAAGCAGCCGTAAGAAGAATGCAGAGGGATGGGAGGATGACACTCCTCCTCCCCTCTGCATTCCTTTTGCCGCTGCTTGTCTTAGTCAAGGGCTTATCAATCAGCTGTGTCACTGCTAGCTACATTTTCAGCAGAGGGGGGGTGGCCCAAGGGGGTGTGCTATCTGACCTCATAGCTAGGCCTACAAAAGACATTCGAAGATGGGACAAAGTACAACATGTACGCCCCCTCCAGCCCGTACGGGATTGGGCTTCGAGCACTTGTCTGAGACAAGCAGCGGCAAGAAGAATGCAGAGAGATGGGAGGATGAAACGCCCCTCTCCCCTCTGTAACCTTTGCATTCCTCTTGGCACAGGATTGGGCTCCAAGCACATGTCTTAGACAAGCAGCGGTAAGAAGAATGCAGGGGGATGGGAGGATGACACGCCTCCTCCCCTCTGCATTCCTCTTGCCGCTGCTTGTCTTGGTCGAGGGCTTATCAATCAGTTGTGTCACTGCTAGCTACATTTTCAGCAGAGGGGGGGTGGTCCAAGGGGGTGTGCTATCTGACCTCATAGTTAGGCCTACAAAGGACATTCGAAGATGGGACAAAGTACAACATGTACGCCCCCTCCGGCCAGGACGGGATTGGGCTCCAAGCACTTGTCTGAGACAAGCAGCAGCAAGAAGAATGCAGAGGGATGGGAGGATGACACGCCTCCTCCCCTCTGCATTCCTCTTGCCGCTGCTTGTCTCAGTCAAGGGCTTATCAATCAGCTGTGTCACTGCTAGCTACATTTTCAACAGAGGGAGGGGGGGTGGTCCAAAGGGGTGTGCTATCTGACCTCATAGCTAGGCCTACAAAGGACATTCAAAGATGGGACATAATACAACATGTACGCCCCCTCCAGCCTGTACGGGATTGGGCTCTAAGCATTTGTCTGAGACAAGCAGCGGCAAGAAGAATGCAGAGGGAAGGGAGGATGACACACCTTCTCCCCTATGTAACCTTTGCATTCCTCTTGGCACAGGAGTATTCCTCTTGGCGCAAAAGTACAACAGCCTGCACGGGATTGGGCTCCTAGCACTTGTCTAAGACAAGCAGAGGCAAGAAGAATGCAGAGGGATAGGAGGATGACACGCCCCCCTCCCCTCTGCAACCTTTGCATTCCTCTTGGCACAGGATTGGGCTCCAAGCACATGTCTAAGACAAGCAGCGGCAAGAAGAATGCAGAGGGATGGGAGGATGGCACGCCTCCTCCCCTCTGCATTCCTCTTGCCGCTGCTTGTCTCAGTCAAGGGCTTATCAATCAGCTGTGTCACTGCTAGCTACATTTTCAACAGAGGGAGGGGGGTGGTCCAAAGGGGTGTGCTATCTGACCTCATAGCTAGGCCTACAAAGGACATTCAAAGATGGGACATAATACAACATGTACGCCCCCTCCAGCCTGTACGGGATTGGGCTCTAAGCATTTGTCTGAGACAAGCAGCGGCAAGAAGAATGCAGAGGGATGGGAGGATGACACACCTTCTCCCCTATGTAACCTTTGCATTCCTCTTGGCACAGGAGTATTCCTCTTTGCGCAAAAGTACAACAGCCTGCACGGGATTGGGCTCCTAGCACTTGTCTAAGACAAGCAGAGGCAAGAAGAATGCAGAGGGATAGGAGGATGACACGCCCCCCTCCCCTCTGCAACCTTTGCATTCCTCTTGGCACAGGATTGGGCTCCAAGCACATGTCTAAGACAAGCAGCGGCAAGAAGAATGCAGAGGGATGGGAGGATGACACGCCTCCTCCCCTCTGCATTCCTCTTGCCGCTGCTTGTCTCAGTCAAGGGCTTATCAATCAGCTGTGTCACTGCTAGCTACATTTACAGCCGGGGGGTGGTTCAAGGGGGTGTGCTATCTGACCTCATAGCTAGGCCTACAAAGGACATTCGAAGATGGGACAAAGTACAACATGTACGCCCCCTCCAGCCTGTAGGGGATTGGGCTCTAAGCATTTGTCTGAGACAAGCAGCGGCAAGAAGAATGCAGAGGGATGGGAGGATGACACACCTTCTCCCCTATGTAACCTTTGCATTCCTCTTGGCACAGGAGTATTCCTCTTGGCGCAAAAGTACAACAGCCTGCACGGGATTGGGCTCCTAGCACTTGTCTAAGACAAGCAGAGGCAAGAAGAATGCAGAGGGATGGGAGGATGACACGCCCCCCTCCCCTGCCTGCATGGGATTGGACTCTAAGCATGAAGAACGCATAGGGATGTGAGGGTAACCCTCCCCCTGCATTCCTCTTGCCGCTGCTTGTCTCAGTGAAGGCTTTGAACCCGAGACCAATGCCAGTTATCAGTCAGCTTTCTCCCAGCTACATTATCAAATGAGGGGGGGGGGGTTCCAAGGGAGTGTCCAGTCTGACCTTTACAGCTAAGCTGACAAAGAATATAGAAAGATAGGACAAAGTACAACATGTACGCCCCCTCCAGCCGGTACGGGATTGGACTATATACTGTACATGGAGAACGGATTTAGATCATATTTGCCGATCTCAAGAGTTCAGCTTTAAAAACATGTTTAGGCTCACAGTGTATACGATTTCGGTGATTGGGTTTACATCTAGTTTTAAGCTTTTTTAGATCAGTTCAAACAATTGAAAACACAAACACATGCATCAAAAAGATGACCTCCGGAGAACGTCTCACGCAATATGAAAAATGCTCTTCTAAACATCTGGGGCCAGATTCACGTATTCCAGAGCATCTTTGCTCTGGAGTAACGCTACTGATTTGCGTTGCGCTGCCGAATTTTTAGGAGCAAGTGCTGTCATTCACGAAGCACTTGCTCCTAAAGTTGCGGCAGCGCATCGCAAATGAGCCGGCGGAATTCAAATTGGGCGGGTACGGGGCGTGTAGTATGCTAACTACGCGCGATCCCGCCGCCGACGTACTGCGCATGCGTCGAGTGTCAAAGCATCCCCGTGCGCATGCTCCAAAATCTGTGAATGAACGTCAATGACGTCACATTCCCATTCATGACCGTTTTACGCAAGCGACGTTTTTTTTTTTTTTCCCGACGCGATGACGACGCCTATACCTAACATAGGATACTCCAACCCCATGTAGGTATAACTATGCGCCGCGTATCCCGTCCGGAAACGTCGTAACGTCATTGCGTCGCGCCGGATTTCGATCGTGAATTGCCGATTTCCGCTCATTAACATATTTTTTGAGCGTAAATCGGCGGGAACGCCCCCGGCGCCATTTTTAAGTTGAAGTAACGATGCGATGGCGAAACTCAGTTACGCTCATCGCATCGGAACTTCAACCCGGCGTTTCTTGTTTTCTGGTTACAGAAAACAGAAACGCCGGCTCAAAGCCACTGTTACGCTGGCGGATCACTCGATCCGCCAGCGTAACCTTTCATGAATCTGGCCCCTGGAGTGTGGGGGGGTCACATGCAAAGCAAAATTAAGTCCAGGCTGAAAAAAAAAAATGGTTAACAGTTGTGCCTGAGCCCAAGAAATTCCAACGGAACTTCTGTGAAGCCAACGGAAGGCAGAGTTGCCAAGTGTCCTTTCTTCGGGGACAGAACTTGTGCTTGCTGTGGAATGTCCCTCAAGGCGAGAGAAAGCAAGTCACAACACACCACCTGTCCCTCCCAACTCCCTGCAGGATGGTCGCCCACCATCAGGGCAGGACTTAGGGTGGTGGGGGCCCCTGGGCTTGATAATCGAATAGGCCCTCTGGAGCAGAGATGGGGGGGTGGGTTGATAGCGCCAACCGATCATAGTTATTGAGGTGGGGGGGTGGAGGGGCTGTGGCTGGATCCGCCGACTGTTGTTGACCGGGGGGGGGGGGTTGAGCTCAGTGCGCCGACCGATCATACTTGTTAAGAGGGGATCCTCCGACCGATCAAAGTTGTTGAGCGGAGGGGGCAGCCGCTGGACGGACTTTTTATCTCTTCCCAGGGCCGCCTTCAAAATTTTGGGGCCCCTTACACAGCTGCAGTGTAGGGACCCCTTGTTGCGCGGGGGGGATTGCTGAAATTGCTGTGAAATTGAATTGCAGGAGGGGTTTGCCGCAAAATTGCGGGAGGGGGGGGGGGTTGCCGCGATTCCTGCGAAATTGCGGGTGGGAGTTGCCGCGATTTCCGCGAACGGGGGGTTGGCGCGATTGATGGGCATACTGGCAAAAATTGATGGGCACAGTGGCTGCATTTGATAGGTACAGTGGTGGCAATTTATGGGTACAGTGGCTGCGTTTTATGGGCACAGTGGTGGCAATTGATGGGTACAGTGGTTGCGTTTAACTACCTTTATGCAGGTAAAGGACCTTGCCCCTTTTTGCGATTCGGCACTGCGTGGCTTTAACTGACGCGTGGTCGTGCGACGTGGCTCCCAAACTTCCTTTTTTTCCCCACAAATAGAGCTTTCTTTTGGTGGTATTTGATCACCTCTGCGGTTTTTATTTTTTGTGCTATAAACAAAAATAGAGCGACAATTTTGAAAAAAATTTAATATTTTTTACTTTTTGCTATAATAAATATTCCCAAAAAATGTATAAAAAAACATTTTTTTTCCCTCAGTTTAGGCCGATACGTATTCTTCTACATATTTTTGGTAAAAAAAAAAATTGAAATAATCGTTTATCGATTGGTTTGCGCAATATTTATAGCGTTTACAAAACAGGGGATAGTTTTATGGCATTTTTATTAACTACATTTTTTTTTTACTACTAATGGCGGCGATCAGCGATTTTTTTTTCGTGACTGCGACATTGCGGCGGACACATCGGACAATTTTGACACATTTTTGGGACCGCTATATAAAATGCTATAAAAATGCACTGATTACTGTGAAAATGACAATTTCAGTTTACGAGTTAACCACTAGGGGGCACTGAAGGGGTTATGTGTGACCTCATATGTGTTTCTAACTGTAGGGGGGCAGGGCTGGACGTGTGACGTCATTGATCCTCTTTCTCTACATCAGGGAACAGACGATCAGTGACACTGCCACAGAGAAGAATGGGGAAGGTGTGTTTACGCTCTCCTCTCCCCGTTCTTCAGCTCCGGGGACCGATCGCGGGACACCAGTGGCGATCCGGTCCGCGGGTCCCGCGGCCACGTTCACGGAGCTTTCGGACCGCGTCGCGGGCGCGAGCCCGCGACCCACGGCTGGGCACTTAAAGAGGCACGTACACAAATGTGCTTGTGCCCAGCCGTGCCATTCTGCCGACGTATATGTGCAGGAGGCGGTCCTTAAGTGGTTAATGGGCACAGTGGCAGCAATTGATGGTTTTTTTTTTTTTAGTTTGTTTGCCCCCCCCCCCAAAAAAAAAAAATTGAGCACCAGCCGCCGCTGCTTTTCAGAACTAATATTTTCTCGACCTGTTAAGAAAAAAGCAATAAAATAATTGATAGGGAAAGAAGTCGCTACATTTAGAGGGGTGACCTAGTTGGAATAAACAAGCAAGTTTTGCAAGAATTATTATTGCGTCATTCACTCTCCATTGCTAATGACCCAGTTATGTCAGGGGACAGATCTGTGATCCCCGAGGATTGTTGATCTGAAATGCTAGAGAAGAGACACACAAGTCACCGAGGCTGCGAGTCTTCCGGAAACGCGTTGGCCTGAGATAATTCCAAACAACAGGCAAACCGATGACCCCAAATTGTCATATTTAGAGTTGAGCGGACACCTGGATGTTCGGGTTCGGACCCGAACTTTAAAAAAAAAAGATCGGGTTCGGAAACCCGACCCCGAACCCCATTGAAGTCAATGGGACCCGGACTTTCAGTAATAAACAAAAATTACGTGGGGGTCCCCCCAAATATCCATACCAGACCCTTCAGGTCTGGTGTGGATTTTAAGGGGAACTCCACCCCAGATTTAAAAAAAAATGGCGTGGAGTACCCCCTAAAATCCACACCAGACCCCTTATCTGAGCACGTTGACCTGACCGGACGCAGAAAAGAGGGGTCTCTCCTGAACCGCACCAGGCCACATGCCCTCAACATTGGGAGGGTGCTTTGGGGTCCCCATCAAAGCACCTTGTCCCCATGTTGATGGGGACAAGGGTCTCATCCCCACAACCCTTGCCCGGTGGTTGGGGGGGTATGCGGGCAGGGGGCTTATCAGAATCTGGAAGACCCCTTTAACAAAGGGGACCCCCAGATCCTGCCCCCCCTGTGTGAAATGGTAATGGGGTACACTGTACACCTACCATTTCACGAAGGAAGTGTAAACAGTTAAAAAAAAAAACACACACACCGTAGAACAAATTCCTTTATTAATTAAACCAAATAAAAATCCAGCGGTGAAAATCCACGATCGATGCGGCTCCCCGCTCCAACGTTGTCTTCTATCCAGCGCCAGGTGATGTGTCTCCAGCGCCGGGTGATCTCTCCAGTGCCGGGTGATCTCTCCAGCGCCGGGTGATCTCTCCAGCGCCGGGTGATCTCTCCAGCGCCGGGTGATGTGTCTCCAGCGCCGGGTGATCTCTCCAGCGCCGGGTGATGTGTCTCCAGCGCCGGGTGATCTCTCCAGCGCCGGGTGATCTCTCCAGCGCCGGGTGATCTCTCCAGCGACGGCCGGTTGGTCCAGCGATGAGAAGATCCATCCATTCAGAGCACAGCTCCGCGAATAACGCGCCAGAGTTTTGACATTTCTCTTATAGGGGAGGCGGGCCACGCGTCACGTGACCCTGTCCCCCTCTGGCGCAAGGGGCATGTCTGGGCTGTCCCAGTGACGTAGCAGAGTGTGCGTCAGAGGGGGACGGGGTCACGTGAGGCGTGGCCCGCCTCCCCTATAAAAGAAACGTCAAGCTCGGGCGCGTCATTCGCGGAGCTGTGCTCTGAATGGATGGATCTTCTCATCGCTGGACCGACCGCCCGTCGCTGGAAAGATCACCCGGCGCTGGATAGAAGACAACGTTGGAGCGGGGAGCCGCATCGATCGTCTATTTTCACCGCTGGATTTTTTATTTGGTTTAATTAATAAAGGAATTTGTTCTACGGTGTGTGTGTTTTTTTTCCTGAAAACTACTATTTACACTTCCTTCGTGAAATGGTAGGGGTACAGTGTACCCTATTACCATTTCACGCGGGGGCAGGATCTGGGGGTCCCCTTTGTTAAAGGAGTCTTCCAGATTCTGATAAGCCCCCTGCCCGCATACCCCCACAACCACCGGGCAAGGGTTGTGGGGATGAGACCCTTATTTTAGGGGGTACTCTACGCCATTTTTTTTTATTTGGGGTGGAGTTGCCCTTAAAATCCACACCAGACCTGAAGATTCTGGTTATGGATATTTGGGGGAAACCCCCACGTCATTTTTTTTTTAAATTGACGGCGGGGTTCCCCTTAATATCCATACCAGACCTAAAGGGTCTGGTTATTGAATTTGGGGGGACCCCCACGCTTTTTTCTTTTCCCGAACTCCGAACCGAACCCGAACTTTCAGCAATTATTCGGGTTCGGGAAAAACCCAAAGTTCGTACCGAACCCGAACTGAACTCTGCTCAACTCTAGTCATATTATATATCTAAAAAATACTGTAACAGAGAATGTAAGCATGGGTTACTACTACCCCATTTTCAGAAACCTTGCCCCCCCCCTGGGTGGGTACTGTGGGTTGGGCCAGCCTATTCATTTAAAACACAGGGAAAAGCGATACTGGCAGTGGGTAAAAGCATATACATAATAATACAGCCGTCAGGGTACATATAATGTAACATAGCATGATGATCGTGGAATAAAAACAAACTAGATATCCCGGCACGTTTCTACCTTATCATTGTCGGTCTTCTTCAGGGGGTGAAAAAAGAGATGCTCTAAAACACAGGTGTCAAACACAAGGCCCGCAGGCCGTATCCGGCCATCCAGGCCATTTCATGTGGCCCTCGCACCTTTTCTGCAGCTGCAGGAGAACTCCAGCCCTTCACTGGTCCTCCTCCAGACCCTGTACTTTCTTCAATCAAGCAATGCATCCAGCTACTTCCCAGCAGCAGCATAAGGAAGGAGGACCTTTGGCCAGGAGCATGTGAGTAACCAAGGTGGAGGAATCCCTCCATTGCAGAGGTAAATGATATCCCACCTTGTTCCTGTTGCAGGAGAAAGATGGGAGGTGCCCCTGAACTCCTTTTGGGATGGTTTATAACACCGTCTGTAAGCCAACTCTTCTTATCGAACAAGAAGATACCTACCTATATGAGCTTGATGGACATCCCATTTTAAAACCATGGTTATTAATATAGAGTCACCTCTTTCCCCATGGCCATTGATGTGGCGTTGCCCTTTTTTGTGGCTAAAACAATCTCCACTTTTCTGGGAAGGCTGGAGGGTGTCTATCGGAATTTGTGCCCATTTGTGAGGTCAGATTCTCATATTGGACAAGAAAACATGGCTCACAATCCATCTCAAAGGTGTTCAGTAGGGTTGAGGACAGGGCTCTATGCAGGACACTTGAGTTCCTCCACACCAGTAGGGTTGAGGTCCAAAGGTGGTCAGTAGGGTTGAGGTCAGGGCTCTGTGCAAAACACTTGAGTCCCTCTACATCAGTAGGGTTGAGGTTCAAAGATGTTCAGTAGGGTTGAGGTCAGGACTCTGTGTAGAACACTTGAGTATCTCTACACCAGTAGGGTTGAGGTCCAAAGATGTTCAGTAGGGTTGAGGTCAGGACTCTGTGTAGAACACTTGAGTATCTCTACACCAGTAGGGTTGAGGTCCAAAGATGTTCAGTAGGGTTGATTTCAGGACTCTGTGTAGGACACTCGAGTAACTCCATAACAGTAGGGTTGTGGTCCAAAGATGTTCAGTAGGGTTAAGGATCAGGCTATGTGTAGGACACTCAAGTTCCTCCACACCAGTAGGGTTGAGGTCCAAAGATGAACAGTAGGGTTAAGGACCGGGCTATGTGCAGGACACTTGAGTTCCTCCACATCGGTAGGGTTGAGGTATAAAGATGTTCAGTAGGGTTGAGGTCCAAAGACATTCAGTAGGGTTGAGGTCAGGACTCTGTGTAGAACACTTGAGTATCTCCAGACCAGTAGGGTTGAGGTCCAAAGATGTTCAGTAGGCTTAAGGACCGGGCTATGTGCAGGACACTCAAGTTCATCCACATCAGTAGTGTTGAGGTCCAAAGGTGGTAAATAAGGTTGAGGTCAGGGATGTGTGCAGGACTCTCAAGTTCTTCCACACCAGTAGGGTTAAAGTCCAAAGATGTTCAGTAGGGTTGAGGACAGGGCTCTGTCCAGGACACTTGAGTTCGTCCACACCAGTAGGGTTAAGGCCCAAAGGCGGTCAGTAGGGTTGAGGTCAGGGTTCTGTTCAAAACTCTTGAGTTTCTCCACATCAGTGGGGTTGAGGTTCAAAGGTGTTCAATAGGGTTGAGGACAGGGCTCTATGCAGGACACTTGAGTTCCTCAACACCAGTAGGGTTGAGGCCCAAAGGTGGTCAGTATGGGTTGAGGTCAGGGCTCTGTGCAGAACTCTTGAGTTTTTCCACACCAGTCGGTCTGAGGTCCAAAGGTGGTCATTAGGGTTGAGGTCAGGAATGTGTGCCGGACACTGAAGTTTTTCCACACCAGTAGGGTTGAGGCCCAAATATGTTCAGTAGGGTTAAGGACCATGATATGTGCAGGACACTCAAGTTCCTCCATATCAGTAGGGTTGAGGCTCAAAGGTGGTCAGTAGGGTTAAGGTCAGGACTCTGTGTGGGACACTTGAGTTCCTCCACACCAGTAGGGTTGAGGTCCAAAGGCGGTCAGTAGGGTTGAGGTCAGGGCTCTGTGCAGAACTCTTGAGTTCCTCCACATCAGTGGGGTTTAGGTTCAAAGCTGTTCAGTAGGGTTGAGGTCCAAAGATGTTCAGTAAGGTTGAGGTCAGGACTCTGTGTAGGACACTCGAGTATCTCCACACCAGTAGGGTTGAGGTCTAAAGATGTTCAGGAGGCTTAAGGACCGGGCTATGTGCAGGACACTCAAGTTCATCCACACCAATAGTGTTGAGGTCCAAAGAAGGTCAGTAGGGTTGAGGTCAGAGTTCTGTGCAGAACACTTGAGTTCTTCCACACCAGTAGGGTTAAAGTCCAAAGATGTTCAGTAGGCTTAAGGACTGGGCTATGTGCAGGACACTCAAGTTCCTCCACACCAGTAGTGTTGAGGTCCAAAGGTGGTCAGTAAGGTTGAGGTCAGAGATGTGTGCAGGACACTCAATTTCTTCCACACCAGTAGAGTTGAAGTCCAAAGATGTAAGGTAGGGTTAAGGTCATGGCTCTGTGTTGAGTTCCTCCACACCAGGAGAGTTGAGGTCCAAAGGTGTTCAGTAGGGTCTAAAGATGTTCAGTGGGGTTGAGGTCAAGACTATGTAAAGGACACTTGAGTTACTCCACACCGGTAGGGTTGAGATCCAAAGATGTTCAGAAGAGTTGAGGTCAGGACTCTGTGTAGGGCACTCAAGTTCCTCCACACTAGTCACACCATGTCTTTAAGGCGCTGGCTTTGTACACAGGGGGGGGGGGGCACAGTCATGCTAGAACAGAAAAGAGTCTTCACCAATCTGTTACCACAACGTTGGAAGAGCACAACCGTCTACAATGTCTTTGTATGATGGAGTATTACCAGGTCCCTTCACTGGAAATTGACTTGAACCCGATCACATACTTTTGACCGTACCGCGTGTGTAAAATAACTTGTTTCCTGTTATCATTTGTACGATTGGCGTGAAGCCGGCACACGTAGACGTAGAATGAGTTCCTTCGCTGACTACGCATGGCGCAGCGTCACATTATCGGCCTATTTTCCCTTCAAAGCCGTTCATTACCGCGAGTTGCCGATCTCGCTCTCAGTCTTCCAGCCAAGTTCTGCTTTACCTACCCGTACCCCCCCCCCCTGAACAGAAATTTAATTTCCCCTTCAGAAAGTGACAGGACTAATTGCTCATTGCAGGATTTCGCTGGCATACAGGAAGTACGTATGCAGGAGAAATGCAAAGCCCTCTCACCTCTGTGTGATTAATTACACCCCCAGCTCTGCCTTTCTTTCACCCCCTCAGCCATAATTCAAAGCCTGGGAGAAAATTGAGGTTTTTCTTCTCCTGTATGCTTTAATTAATTACACATGTCTCAGCCTCACATATGCCAGGGAGAGAAACCCTTTTGTTTTTTTTTCCTCTCCAATTATTTTCCGTCCCTTTTCCATGGAGGTGACAGCGGTGAGAGAAGTAAGCAGAAACTGCGTTGTCAATTTTTTTTTTTTTTTTTATGGGCTGTTTCTGTCGCAGACGAATATTTGATCTTCAAGCATCGCCTAGAACTCAGTCATGGACTAAAACGACAGCACCGGGGTGGTACTGACCGCGTTGGCTCGTGACATCATAGCAGGTGCACCTTCAATAAGACCTCCTGTGACAGGTAGGGTGCCCACGTGTCCCGGATTGCCCGGGATTGTCCCGCAATTCGCATTTGTGTCCCGTGTCCCGGGGCGCCTTCATTCCGGGACAATACAGTGTCCCAGAATTAAATAAGGACACACAGGCACCCTAATAGACAATTGCCAAATTGGTTGCTAGCATTGGCGGTGCGTGTATAGAGGGTGCCGGAGCGCCACCCCCTGTGGCTCTCGCACTGCCACTGATATATACATAGATTCATGCATTGAATGAATCTATGTATTGCTGACGAATTTTCAGATGGCCGGCCCCCTGGCGAGCTCCGGCCATCTGAATAACGGCAGCTGGTTGGCTGTGGAAGTGTCTATCAGAGCCAGTCAGGCTGTAAACGGCTTCCAGATGCTTATCCTCGGGACGCACGGGGGGTGCATTCCTTGGATAAGAGTCACAGGCGTCTCAGCCACTCAGGTTCACCGGTTCTGGTTACCGGTAACTTGATTGGCTGAAGCATCACCGAGGGCGGGAGAAGACATCGAGGGACGGTAGAAGCACAGCTGACCCCAGAAAGGTAAGTGCTAGGGGGGGGGGGCATTTTACAGGTCACAGTGGCAGCTTTTTACTGGGCACAGTGGTGACAATTGCTGGCACAGTGGTAACAATTGATGTCACAGTGGCTGCGTTTGGCATGTCACAGTGGTGACAATTGATGGCACAGTGGTGACAATTGATGGCACAGTGGCTGCGTTTGATGGCATGGCATAGTGGTGACAATTGCTGGGCACAGTGGTGACAATTGATGGCACAGTTTTAAAAAATGATGGCACAGTGGTAACAACTGATGGCACAGTGGTGATAATTGATGGGCACAGTGGTGACGATTGATGGCACAGTGGTGACGATGGGCACAGTGGCGAAAATTGATGGCACAGTGGCGATAAATGATGGCACAGTGGCTGCGTTTGATGGCATGGCACAGTGGTGACAATTGATGGGCACAGTTGCGACAATTGATGGGCACAGTGGCTGTATTTGATGGTCACAGTGGTTGCAATTGATGGGCACAGTAGCTGCGTTTGATGGGCACAGTGATGCTGCAATTGTTTTTTTTTTTTTCCGTTTGTTTGCGCCCCCCCCCAAAACAATTTGAGCACCAGTCGCCACTGGTTGCTAGGGTCGCCCCGCCTGGAGTCTGTTTGAGGACAGAGGGTTCGTCATGCCTCCTCTTGTACACAGGAAGACCTATGATGACCTCAGCAATAGTATTTTTGAGGGTTCTTTTAATGTAGCCCACTTCATAGCGGCGTGGCCTGGACTCCTGGATGCCAAGAAAATACCCAGCTGAGGTCCGACATGGAACATCCTCTCCACTTCCTGACCCAATGGTAACCAGAGGAAATCAGAAACGCATTCTTTATGTCCAATTGTCATTCAAAGGGCTGGTTACCCAACCTGGACTTTAAAAACCAAGAGAACGGTTAGGATCTTAGAAGGCCTCAACATTCCACAAGGCTCCTGTGCAGCTGCAGGGTCTGAAACAAATGTTGAGTTTGCCCAGTGGCAGCATTGGGAGCATTTGATGGCACAGTGGCAGCATTGGGTGGCACAGTGGCTGCAATTGATAAGCACAGTGGCTGCGTTTGATGGCACAGTGGGAACATTTGATGGGACAGTGGCAGCATTGGATGGCACAGTGGGAACATTTGATGGCATAGTGGCTGCATTGGAAGCATTAGATGGCGCAGTGGCAGCATTGGGTTGCATAGTGGGGGCATTTGATGGCACAGTGGCTGCATTTGATGGCACAGTGGCAGCATTTAATGGGCACAGTGGCAGCATTGGGTTGCATTTGATGGCACAGTGGCTGCGTTTGATGGCACAGGTTCTGCGTTTGATAGCACAGTGGCTGCGTTTGATGGCACAGTTGCTGCTTTTGATGGGCACAGTGGCTGCGTTTGATGGCACAGTGGCTGTGTTTGATGGCACAATGACTGTGTTTGATGGGCACAGTGGCTGTGTTTGATGGCACAGTGACTGTGTTTGATGGGCACAGTGGCTGCGATTGATGGACACAGTGGCTGCGTTTGATGGCACAGTGGCTGCGTTTCATGGGCACAGTGGCTGCATTTGATGGGCACAGCGGCTGCGTTTGATGGCACAGTGACTGTGTTTGATGGGCACAGTGGCTGCGATTGATGGACACAGTGGCTGCGTTTGATGGCACAGTGACTGCGTTTGATGGGCACAGTGGCTGCATTTGATGGGCACAGTGGCTGCATTTGATGGGCACAGTGGCTGTGTTTGATGGCACAGTGACTGTGTTTGATGGGCACAGTGGCTGTGTTTGATGGCACAGTGACTGTGTTTGATGGGCACAGTGGCTGCATTTGATGGCACAGTGGCAGCATTTAATGGGCACAGTGGCAGCATTGGGTTGCATTTGATGGGCACAGTGGCTGAGTTTGATGGCACAGTGGCTGTGTTTGATGGCACAATGACTGTGTTTGATGGGCACAGTGACTGGGTTTGATGGGCACAGTGGCTGCGATTGATGGACACAGTGGCTGCGTTTGATGGCACAGTGGCTGCGTTTCATAGGCACAGTGGCTGCATTTGATGGGCACAGTGGCTGCGTTTGATGGCACAGTGGCAGCATTTAATGGGCACAGTGGCAGCATTGGGTTGCATTTGATGGGCACAGTGGCTGCGTTTGATGGCACAGGTTCTGCGTTTGATAGCACAGTGGCTGCGTTTGATGGCACAGTTGCTGCTTTTGATGGGCACAGTGGCTGCGTTTGATGGCACAGTGGCTGTGTTTGATGGCACAATGACTGTGTTTGATGGGCACAGTGGCTGTGTTTGATGGCACAGTGACTGTGTTTGATGGGCACAGTGGCTGCGATTGATGGACACAGTGGCTGCGTTTGATGGCACAGTGGCTGCGTTTCATGGGCACAGTGGCTGCATTTGATGGGCACAGCGGCTGCGTTTGATGGCACAGTGACTGTGTTTGATGGGCACAGTGGCTGCGATTGATGGACACAGTGGCTGCGTTTGATGGCACAGTGACTGCGTTTGATGGGCACAGTGGCTGCATTTGATGGGCACAGTGGCTGCATTTGATGGGCACAGTGGCTGTGTTTGATGGCACAGTGACTGTGTTTGATGGGCACAGTGGCTGTGTTTGATGGCACAGTGACTGTGTTTGATGGGCACAGTGGCTGCATTTGATGGCACAGTGGCAGCATTTAATGGGCACAGTGGCAGCATTGGGTTGCATTTGATGGGCACAGTGGCTGAGTTTGATGGCACAGTGGCTGTGTTTGATGGCACAATGACTGTGTTTGATGGGCACAGTGACTGGGTTTGATGGGCACAGTGGCTGCGATTGATGGACACAGTGGCTGCGTTTGATGGCACAGTGGCTGCGTTTCATAGGCACAGTGGCTGCATTTGATGGGCACAGTGGCTGCGTTTGATGGCACAGTGGCAGCATTTAATGGGCACAGTGGCAGCATTGGGTTGCATTTGATGGGCACAGTGGCTGCGTTTGATGGCACAGTGGCTGTGTTTGATGGCACAATGACTGTGTTTGATGGGCACGGTGACTGGGTTTGATGGGCACAGTGGCTGCGATTGATGGACACAGTGGCTGCGTTTGATGGCACAGTGGCTGCGTTTCATGGGCACAGTGGCTGCATTTGATGGGCACAGTGGCTGCGTTTGATGGCACAGTGGCTGTGTTTGATGGCACAGTGACTGTGTTTGATGGGCACAGTGGCTGCGATTGATGGACACAGTGGCTGCGTTTGATGGCACAGTAGCTGCGTTTCATGAGCACAGTGGCTGCATTTGATGGGCACAGTGGCTGCATTTGATGGGCACAGTGGCTGTGTTTGATGGCACAGTGACTGTGTTTGATGGGCACAGTGGCTGTGTTTGATGGCACAGTGACTGTGTTTGATGGGCACAGTGGCTGCGATTGATGGACACAGTGGCTGCGTTTGATGGCACAGTGGCTGCGTTTGATGGGCACAGTGGCTGCGTTTGATGGCACAGTGGGAACATTTGATGGGACAGTGGCAGCATTGGATGGCACAGTGGGAACATTTGATGGCATAGTGGCTGCATTGGGAGCATTAGATGGCACAGTGGCAGCATTGGCTTGCATAGTGGGAGCATTTGATGGCACAGTGGCTGCATTTGATGGCACAGTGGCAGCATTTAATGGACACAGTGGCAGCATTGGGTTGCATTTGATGGCACAGTGGCTGCGTTTGATGGCACAGTGTCTGCGTTTGATGGCACAATGGCTGCTTTTGATGGGCACAGTGGCTGTGTTTGATGGCACGATGACTGTGTTTGATGGGCACAGTGACTGTGTTTGATGGGCACAGTGGCTGCGATTGATGGACACAGTGGCTGCGTTTGATGGCACAGTGGCTGCGTTTGATGGGCACAGTGGCTGCGTTTGATGGCACAGTGGCTGCGTTTGATGGCACAGTGGCTGCGTTTGATGGGCACAGTGGCTGCGTTTGATGGCACAGTGGCTGTGTTTGATGGCACATTGAATGCGTTTGATGAGCACAGTGGCTGCGTTTGATGGGCACAGTGACTGCGTTTGATGGGCACAGTGACTGCGTTTGATGGCACAGTGGCTGTGTTTGATGGCACATTGAATGCGTTTGATGAGCACAGTGGCTGCGTTTGATGGGCACAGTGACTGCGTTTGATGGGCACAGTGGCTGCGTTTGATGGCACAGTGGCTGGGTTTGATGGGCACAGTGGCTGTGTTTGATGGCACAGTGACTGTGTTTGATGGGCACAGTGACTGCGATTGATGGGCACAGTGGCTGCGTTTGATGGCACAGTGGCTGCGTTTCATGGGCACAGTGGCTGCATTTGATGGGCACAGTGGCTGCGTTTGATGGCACAGTGGCTGCGTTTGATGGCACAGTGGCTGTGTTTGATGGCACATTTACTGCGTTTGATGGCACAGTGGCGACAATTGATGGGCACAGTGACTGTGTTTGATGGCACAGTGACTGCGTTTGATGGGCACAGTGGCTGTGTTTGATGGCACAGTGGCTGTGTTTGATGGCACAGTGGCGACAATTGATGGGCACAGTGGCTGCGTTTGATGGCACAGTGACTGCGTTTGATGGCACAGTGACTGCGTTTGATGGGCACAGTGGCTGTGTTTGATGGCACAGTGGCTGTGTTTGATGGGCACAGTGGCTGTGTTTGATGGCACAGTGGCGACAATTGATGGGCACAGTGACTGTGTTTGATGGGCACAGTGGCTGCGTTTGATGGGCACAGTGGCTGCGTTTGATGGGCACAGTGGCTGCGTTTGATGGGCACAGTGGCTGCGTTTGATGGCACAGTGGCTGCGTTTGATGGCACAGTGGCTGTGTTTGATGGCACATTGACTGCGTTTGATGGCACAGTGGCGACAATTGATGGGCACAGTGACTGTGTTTGATGGCACAGTGGGAACATTTGATGGGACAGTGGCAGCATTGGATGGCACAGTGGGAACATTTGATGGCATAGTGGCTGCATTGGGAGCATTAGATGGCACAGTGGCAGCATTGGCTTGCATAGTGGGAGCATTTGATGGCACAGTGGCTGCATTTGATGGCACAGTGGCAGCATTTAATGGACACAGTGGCAGCATTGGGTTGCATTTGATGGCACAGTGGCTGCGTTTGATGGCACAGTGTCTGCGTTTGATGGCACAATGGCTGCTTTTGATGGGCACAGTGGCTGTGTTTGATGGCACGATGACTGTGTTTGATGGGCACAGTGGCTGTGTTTGATGGGCACAGTGGCTGCGATTGATGGACACAGTGGCTGCGTTTGATGGCACAGTGGCTGCGTTTGATGGGCACAGTGGCTGCGTTTGATGGCACAGTGGCTGCGTTTGATGGCACAGTGGCTGCGTTTGATGGGCACAGTGGCTGCGTTTGATGGCACAGTGGCTGTGTTTGATGGCACATTGAATGCGTTTGATGAGCACAGTGGCTGCGTTTGATGGGCACAGTGACTGCGTTTGATGGGCACAGTGACTGCGTTTGATGGCACAGTGGCTGTGTTTGATGGCACATTGAATGCGTTTGATGAGCACAGTGGCTGCGTTTGATGGGCACAGTGACTGCGTTTGATGGGCACAGTGGCTGCGTTTGATGGCACAGTGGCTGGGTTTGATGGGCACAGTGGCTGTGTTTGATGGCACAGTGACTGTGTTTGATGGGCACAGTGACTGCGATTGATGGGCACAGTGGCTGCGTTTGATGGCACAGTGGCTGCGTTTCATGGGCACAGTGGCTGCATTTGATGGGCACAGTGGCTGCGTTTGATGGCACAGTGGCTGCGTTTGATGGCACAGTGGCTGTGTTTGATGGCACATTTACTGCGTTTGATGGCACAGTGGCGACAATTGATGGGCACAGTGACTGTGTTTGATGGCACAGTGACTGCGTTTGATGGGCACAGTGGCTGTGTTTGATGGCACAGTGGCTGTGTTTGATGGCACAGTGGCGACAATTGATGGGCACAGTGGCTGCGTTTGATGGCACAGTGACTGCGTTTGATGGCACAGTGACTGCGTTTGATGGGCACAGTGGCTGTGTTTGATGGCACAGTGGCTGTGTTTGATGGGCACAGTGGCTGTGTTTGATGGCACAGTGGCGACAATTGATGGGCACAGTGACTGTGTTTGATGGGCACAGTGGCTGCGTTTGATGGGCACAGTGGCTGCGTTTGATGGGCACAGTGGCTGCGTTTGATGGGCACAGTGGCTGCGTTTGATGGCACAGTGGCTGCGTTTGATGGCACAGTGGCTGTGTTTGATGGCACATTGACTGCGTTTGATGGCACAGTGGCGACAATTGATGGGCACAGTGACTGTGTTTGATGGCACAGTGACTGCGTTTGATGGGCACAGTGGCTGTGTTTGATGGCACAGTGGCTGTGTTTGATGGCACAGTGGCGACAATTGATGGGCACAGTGGCTGCGTTTGATGGCACAGTGACTGCGTTTGATGGCACAGTGACTGCGTTTGATGGGCACAGTGGCTGTGTTTGATGGCACAGTGACTGCGTTTGATGGCACAGTGACTGCGTTTGATGGGCACAGTGGCTGTGTTTGATGGCACAGTGGCTGTGTTTGATGGGCACAGTGGCTGTGTTTGATGGCACAATGGCGACAATTGATGGGCACAGTGACTGCGTTTGATGGCACAGTGACTGCGTTTGATGGCACAGTGACTGCGTTTGATGGGCACAGTGGCTGTGTTTGATGGGCACAGTGGCTGCGATTGATGGACACAGTGGCTGCGTTTGATGGCACAGTGGCTGCGTTTGATGGGCACAGTGGCTGCGTTTGATGGCACAGTGGCTGCGTTTGATGGCACAGTGGCTGCGTTTGATGGGCACAGTGGCTGCGTTTGATGGCACAGTGGCTGTGTTTGATGGCACATTGAATGCGTTTGATGAGCACAGTGGCTGCGTTTGATGGGCACAGTGACTGCGTTTGATGGGCACAGTGGCTGCGTTTGATGGCACAGTGGCTGTGTTTGATGGCACATTGAATGCGTTTGATGAGCACAGTGGCTGCGTTTGATGGGCACAGTGACTGCGTTTGATGGGCACAGTGGCTGCGTTTGATGGCACAGTGGCTGGGTTTGATGGGCACAGTGACTGCGATTGATGGGCACAGTGGCTGCGTTTGATGGGCACAGTGGCTGCGTTTCATGGGCACAGTGGCTGCATTTGATGGGCACAGTGGCTGCGTTTGATGGCACAGTGGCTGCGTTTGATGGGCACAGTGACTGCGTTTGATGGGCACAGTGACTGTGTTTGATGGCACAGTGACTGTGTTTGATGGGCACAGTGACTGCGATTGATGGGCACAGTGGCTGCGTTTGATGGGCACAGTGGCTGCGTTTCATGGGCACAGTGGCTGCATTTGATGGGCACAGTGGCTGCGTTTGATGGCACAGTGGCTGCGTTTGATGGCACAGTGGCTGTGTTTGATGGCACATTTACTGCGTTTGATGGCACAGTGGCGACAATTGATGGGCACAGTGACTGTGTTTGATGGCACAGTGACTGCGTTTGATGGGCACAGTGGCTGTGTTTGATGGCACAGTGGCTGTGTTTGATGGCACAGTGGCGACAATTAATGGGCACAGTGGCTGCGTTTGATGGCACAGTGACTGCGTTTGATGGCACAGTGACTGCGTTTGATGGGCACAGTGGCTGTGTTTGATGGCACAGTGGCTGTGTTTGATGGGCACAGTGGCTGTGTTTGATGGCACAGTGGCGACAATTGATGGGCACAGTGACTGTGTTTGATGGGCACAGTGGCTGCGTTTGATGGCACAGTGGCTGCGTTTGATGGGCACAGTGGCTGCGTTTGATGGCACAGTGGCTGCGTTTGATGGCACAGTGGCTGTGTTTGATGGCACATTGACTGCGTTTGATGGCACAGTGGCGACAATTGATGGGCACAGTGACTGTGTTTGATGGCACAGTGACTGCGTTTGATGGGCACAGTGGCTGTGTTTGATGGCACAGTGGCTGTGTTTGATGGCACAGTGGCGACAATTGATGGGCACAGTGGCTGCGTTTGATGGCACAGTGACTGCGTTTGATGGCACAGTGACTGCGTTTGATGGGCACAGTGGCTGTGTTTGATGGCACAGTGGCTGTGTTTGATGGGCACAGTGGCTGTGTTTGATGGCACAATGGCGACAATTGATGGGCACAGTGACTGCGTTTGATGGCACAGTGACTGCGTTTGATGGCACAGTGACTGCGTTTGATGGGCACAGTGGCTGTGTTTGATGGGCACAGTGGCTGCGATTGATGGACACAGTGGCTGCGTTTGATGGCACAGTGGCTGCGTTTGATGGGCACAGTGGCTGCGTTTGATGGCACAGTGGCTGCGTTTGATGGCACAGTGGCTGCGTTTGATGGGCACAGTGGCTGCATTTGATGGCACAGTGGCTGCGTTTGATGGCACAGTGGCTGTGTTTGATGGCACATTGAATGCGTTTGATGAGCACAGTGGCTGCGTTTGATGGGCACAGTGACTGCGTTTGATGGGCACAGTGGCTGCGTTTGATGGCACAGTGGCTGGGTTTGATGGGCACAGTGGCTGTGTTTGATGGCACAGTGACTGTGTTTGATGGGCACAGTGGCTGCGATTGATGGGCACAGTGGCTGCGTTTGATGGCACAGTGGCTGCGTTTCATGGGCACAGTGGCTGCATTTGATGGGCACAGTGGCTGCGTTTGATGGCACAGTGGCTGCGTTTGATGGCACAGTGGCTGTGTTTGATGGCACATTTACTGCGTTTGATGGCACAGTGGCGACAATTGATGGGCACAGTGACTGTGTTTGATGGCACAGTGACTGCGTTTGATGGGCACAGTGGCTGTGTTTGATGGCACAGTGGCTGTGTTTGATGGCACAGTGGCGACAATTGATGGGCACAGTGGCTGCGTTTGATGGGCACAGTGGCTGTGTTTGATGGCACAGTGGCTGTGTTTGATGGCACAGTGACTGTGTTTGATGGGCACAGTGGCTGTGTTTGATGGCACAGTGGCTGCGTTTGATGGCACAGTGGCTGCGTTTGATGGCACAGTGGCGACAATTGATGGGCACAGTGGCTGCGTTTGATGGCACAGTGACTGCGTTTGATGGCACAGTGACTGCGTTTGATGGGCACAGTGGCTGCGTTTGATGGCACAGTGGCGACAATTGATGGGCACAGTGGCTGCGTTTGATGGGCACAGTGGCTGTGTTTGATGGCACAGTGGCTGTGTTTGATGGCACAGTGGCTGTGTTTGATGGCACAGTGGCGACAATTGATGGGCACAGTGGCTGCGTTTGATGGCACAGTGACTGCGTTTGATGGGCACAGTGGCTGTGTTTGATGTGCACAGTGGCTGTGTTTGATGGGCTAAGTGGCTGCGTTTGATGGCACAGTGGCTGCGTTTGATGGCACAGTGGCTGTGTTTAATGGCACAGTGACTGCGTTTGATGGCACAGTGACTGCGTTTGATGGGCACAGTGGTTGCGATTGATGGGCACAGTGGCTGTGTTTGATGGCACAGTGACTGCGTTTGATGGGCACAGTGGCTGCGTTTGATGGGCACAGTGGCTGTGTTTGATGGGCACAGTGACTGCGTTTGATGGCACAGTGACTGCGTTTGATGGGCACAGTGACTGCGTTTGATGGCACAGTGACTGCGTTTGATGGGCACAGTGGCTGTGTTTGATGGCACAGTGACTGCGTTTGATGGGCACAGTGGCTGTGTTTGATGGCACAGTGACTGCGTTTGATGGGCACAGTGGCTGTGTTTGATGGCACAGTGACTGCGTTTGATGGGCACAGTGGCTGTGTTTGATGGCACAGTGACTGCGTTTGATGGGCACAGTGGCTGTGTTTGATGGGCACAGTGACTGCGTTTGATGGCACAGTGACTGCGTTTGATGGGCACAGTGGCTGTGTTTGATGGCACAGTGACTGCGTTTGATGGGCACAGTGGCTGTGTTTGATGGCACAGTGACTGCGTTTGATGGGCACAGTGGCTGTGTTTGATGGCACAGTGGCTGTGTTTGATGGGCACAGTGACTGCGTTTGATGGCACAGTGACTGCGTTTGATGGGCACAGTGGCTGTGTTTGATGGCACAGTGACTGCGTTTGATGGGCACAGTGGCTGCGTTTGATGGCACAGTGACTGCGTTTGGTGGCACAGTGACTGCGTTTGGTGGCACAGTGACTGTGTTTGATGTGCACAGTGGCTGTGTTTGATGGGCACAGTGGCGGTATTTGATGGCCCCCAAAATGTTTTGGAGCACCAGTCGCCTAGCTGTGTCTGGTTGAATAATAACCATCGCTCTCTGAGTGTATTATTCCCGTCTGCCAGCCACACGGTTGAAGCTTCATGATATCAGTTGCTCCTCTTCTCCCACATCCAGAACTACAATGTCAGATCTTAAATGGCGGTGCAAACAAACCACTTATCAGCCTCCCTCCGAAAATTGCCGATTCATGTAGCTACAAATGTTCCAGCCATTCTCCGGTTAGGGCCAATTACGGAGAACCCACCCAGGGGTAAAGGCGGCTTCACTCCATCCTCTTGTATTATACATATCTCTCTTCATTGTCTACTGGTAACGACCCGTCTGGCGCTCGCTAAATAACGCTGCGGTCTAAAGACGAGCTCCTTTTGCTATTTTTGTTTTTTTCCTGGGAAGGGGTCCTAACCACTCCGAGGCTTTCACTGGCTCATATCTAAGGCCCCGCCGTTGCTCAAATGTTTTATTTTTTTCGGGGGGCCCTTATCTAAGTTCCTCCTGAAAGGCTGTGCTTGTTCTTGCGGGGGATAATGAATAGGCACGCACAGCCATGAAATGGGAAATAGCGGCGCAGCTTAATCAGGCATTCAGCCTCATGCCTTTCCTTATCAAGCGTGGAGGGAGACGGAACCTCCAGAAACCGTTAACCTTTTTAGCGCTAAATACACGGGGCTTCGCGGGTCATGTATTGAACTTAAACACGTTTCTCCCTGACGTAACGTGAAAATGGTTAACGGTTGGCATACAGGGGAGACGACGGTGTTTGGAAATGGGATTTGGTGCCAGTGCATTACATTGGCGTTTGTCAGTGGAAACGCCCCCTGGAACCGGCTGATAAAGACGGTCTCATGGTTAGGAGCTCGGGATGCGATTTATTGTCCCTTGAGAAGAGGTGGCTGAGGTGAATCTAAGGCCAGAAACGTTTTCTTTAGTTTTGGATGGAACAGCAAAGTGTAGGGATTAGCTTTGGCTTTGGGTCATTGGAGTTTTGGGTGGGACCGCCGAGGGCAGAGATGATGAGCTTTGGGTTCAGGTCAATGGAGTTTTGGATGGAACCGCAGAGGGCAGGGATGAGCTTTGGGTTCAGATCAATAAATATTTGGGTGGAACCGCAGAGGTGATCTTTGGGATGGGGTCAATGGAGTTTTGGATGGAACCGCAGAGGGCAGGGATGAGCTTTGGGTTCAGGTCAATGAAGATTTGGGTGGAACCACAGAGGGCAGGGATGAGCTTTGGGTTCAGGTCAATGAAGATTTGGGTGGAACCACAGAGGGCAGGGATGAGCTTTGGGTTCAGGTCAATGAAGATTTGGGTGGAACCACAGAGGGCAGGGATGAGCTTTGGGTTCAGGTCACTGGAGTTTTGGATGGAACCGAAGAGGGAAGGGATGAGCTTTGGGTTTGGGTCATTAGAGTTTTGGATGGAACCACAGAGAGCAGGGATAATCTTTGTGTTCAGGTCAATGAAGATTTGGGTGGAACCACAGAGGGCAGGGATGAGCTTTGGGTTCAGGTTAATGGAGTTTTGGATGGAACCGAAGAGGGCAGGGATGAGCTTTGGGTTCAGGTCAATAGAGTTTTGGATGGAACCGAAGAGGGCAGGGATGAGCTTTGGGTTCAGGTCAATGAAGATTTGGGTGGAACCGCAGAGGGCAGGGATGAGCTTTGGATTTGAGTCAATGGAGTTTTGGATAGAACCCACCGAGGGCAGGGGTGAGCTTTGGGTTTGTGTCAATGGAGTTTTGGATAGAACCACAGAGGGCAGGGATGAGCTTTGGGTTTGGGTTTGGGTCGATGGAGTTTTGGGTGGAACCGCAGAGGGCAGGGATGAGTTTTGTGTTCAGGCCAATGGAGTTTTGGGTGGAACCGCAGAGGGCAGGGATGAGTTTTGGGTTCAGGCCAATGGAGTTTTGGATGGAACCGAAGAGGGCAGGGATGAGCTTTGGGTTCGGGTCAATGAAGATTTGGGTGGAACCGCAGAGGGCAGGGATAAGCTTTGGATTTGAGTTAATGGAGTTTTGGATAGAACCCACCGAGGGCAGGGATAAGCTTTGGATTTGAGTCAATGGAGTTTTGGATAGAACCCACCGAGGG
Organism: Rana kukunoris; assembly: GCA_029574335.1. Lineage (NCBI taxonomy): Eukaryota > Metazoa > Chordata > Amphibia > Anura > Ranidae > Rana > Rana kukunoris. The sequence goes on from CM056057.1 coordinate 1,160,471, forward strand.
CAGGGGTGAGCTTTGGGTTTGCGTCAATGGAGTTTTGGATAGAACCACAGAGGGCAGGGATGAGCTTTGGGTTTGGGTTTGGGTCGATGGAGTTTTGGGTGGAACCGCAGAGGGCAGGGATGAGTTTTGGGTTCAGGCCAATGGAGTTTTGGGTGGAACCGCAGAGGGCAGGGATGAGTTTTGGGTTCAGGCCAATGGAGTTTTGGATGGAACCGAAGAGGGCAGGGATGAGCTTTGGGTTCGGGTCAATGAAGATTTGGGTGGAACCGCAGAGGGCAGGGATAAGCTTTGGATTTGAGTTAATGGAGTTTTGGATAGAACCCACCGAGGGCAGGGATAAGCTTTGGATTTGAGTCAATGGAGTTTTGGATAGAACCACAGAGGGCAGGGATGAGCTTTGGGTTTGGGTTTGGGTCGATGGAGTTTTGGGTGGAACCGCAGAGGGCAGGGATGAGTTTTGGGTTCAGGCCAATGGAGTTTTGGGTGGAACCGCAGAGGGCAGGGATGAGTTTTGGGTTCAGGTCAATGGAGTTTTGGATGGAACCGAAGAGGGCAGGGATGAGCTTTGGGTTCGGGTCAATGAAGATTTGGGTGGAACCGCAGAGGGCAGGGATGAGTTTTGGGTTCAGGTCAATGGAGTTTTGGATGGAACCGAAGAGGGCAGGGATGAGCTTTGGGTTCGGGTCAATGAAGATTTGGGTGGAACCGCAGAGGGCAGGAATAAGCTTTGGATTTGAGTCAATGGAGTTTTGTATAGAACCCGCCGAGGGCAGGGATGAGTTTTGGGTTCAGGCCAATGGAGTTTTGGATAGAACCTAAGAGGGCAGGGATGAGCTTTGGTACAATTCACTGAGGTGAGTGGAGTTTTGGATGCTACCGCAGAGGGCAGGGATGAGCTTTGGGTTCAGGTCAATGGAGTTTTGGGTGGAACCACATAGGGCAGGGATGAGCTTCAATATTTTGTACTTTTTGCTATAATAAATATCCCCCAAAAAAAGATATAAAAAAAATAAAAATTTCCCTCAGTTTAGGCCGATACATATTCTTCTACATATTTTTGGTAAAAAAATTCGCAATAAGCGTTTATTGATTGGTTTGCGCAAAATTGATAGCATTCACAAAATAGGGAATAGTTTTAAGGGATTTTTATTCTCCTTTTTTTTTTTTTACTACTAATGGCGGCGATCAGCGATTTTTTTCATGACTGCGACATTGCGGCGGACACATCGGACATTTTTGACACATTTTTGGGACCATTGTCATTTTCACAGCGAAAAGTGCTATAAAAATGCACTGATTACTGTAAAAATTATAATGGTAGTGAAGGGGTTAACCACTAGGGGGCTCTGTAGGGGTTATGTGTGACCTCATATGTGTTTCTAACTGTAGGGGGCAGGGCTGGACTTGTGAGGTCAGTGATCGTCGTTTCCTATATCAGGGAACAGACGATCAGTAACGGCGCCACAGTGAAGAACGGGGAAGGTGTGTTTACACTCACCTCTCCCCATTCTTCAGCTCCGGGGACCGATCCGGGACACCGGCTGCGATTGGGTCCGCGGGTCCCGCAGCCGTGGTCACAGAGTTTCCGACCGGGTGGTGCGCGCGTGACCCACGTCTGGGCTCTTTAAGGTGACGTACCTGTACGTGCCTATGCCCAGCCGTGCCATTCTGCTGACGTACATGTGCAGGAGGTGGTCCTTTAAGTGGTTAATAAAAAAAAAACAGAATATATATATAAAAAAATTAAAAATAAAATAATTAAAAAAATGGGGGCCATCCGGGGGCCCTGGGGACCTCCGGGCTCCTGTGGACCGCTGGGCCCTTTAATAAAAAGAAAGAATTAAAAATATATATATATAATATAATAAAAAAAAGGGGGGGGTTGCCATCCGGGACCCTGGAGACCTCTGGGCCCTTTAATAAAAAGAAAGAATTAAAATATATATATATATATATATATATATATATATATATATATATATATATATAAAATATATATACATATATATATAAATTAAATAAAAAAGGGGGGTTGCTATCCGGGACCCTGGGGACCTTAGGGCTCCTGGGGACCTCTGGGCCCTTTAATAAAAGAAAGAATAAAAAAAATATATATATATATATATATATATATAAAAATTTAAAAAAAGGGGGGTTGCCATGCGGGGCCCTGGGGACCTCTGGGCCCTTTAATAATAATACAAAAAAATTGACAGGGTGACAACAATGCAGGAGCACAATTGAGAGACGGAACATTGTCACCCCCATAACAGGAAGAACCTGAAGAGAGACACTCATGGAAGGATCACCGGGGGAATTATTTTATCATTCTGGAGATCGCAGTGATTGGGTTCTCACGTCTCCTGCGGTCTTCTGCTTCCTGCGGCGCTCGGCGAGCTTTGGTTTTACTGGTTCTCCTAGTTGGTGACTGATGAGCTCTGAGGACCAGCAGAAAACCTCCAATGATGACGAAGCGAGGAATTACCGGCTCAGACATTTATTAGTATCCAAGAGGAATTAATAATCCCGACGTTTATTAGTATTCAGAGTGTTGCTGACAAGAACATGAGATACGCGCCGTGCGTCAAAGATAAACGCAGATTTGTTTTGCTGTTGGAAATTCTTTAAAACATTTTTTATCTGAAAACATGAGGACTCAGTCCGTGAAAAGCTGCCAAATTGGGCCAATTTTTCTGGACATCTTCAAACCACACTCCGAGATATCAGCTAGAAATATGAGGGGGGGTTTGGCATCGTGTGGAGCTGACTCAGCCCGGGCATTATTTACACGAGACGATAACAGTCCACAGCAGACAAGCTCAACCTTTCCTTACCTCGGAGGAAGAATGTCCCTTACATTGGTGATCAGTGGGAAGAATGTCCCTTACATTGGTGATCAGTGAGAAGAATGTTCCTTACATTGGTGATCAGTGGGAAGAATGTCCCTTACATTGGTGATCAGTGGGAAGAATGTCCCTTACATTGGTGATCAGTGGGAAGAATGTCCCTTACATTGGTGATCAGTGAGAAGAATGTCCCTTACATTGGTGATCAGTGAGAAGAATGTCCCTTACATTGGTGATCAGTGGGAAGAATGTTCCTTACATTGGTGATCAGTGAGAAGAATGTTCCTTACATTGGTGATCAGTGAGAAGAATGTCCCTTACATTGGTGATCAGTGAGAAGAATGTCCCTTACATTGGTGATCAGTGGGAAGAATGTCCCTTACATTGGTGATCAGTGAGAAGAATGTCCCTTACATTGGTGATCAGTGAGAAGAATGTTCCTTACATTGGTGATCAGTGGGAAGAATGTCCCTTACATTGGTGATCAGTGAGAAGAATGTCCCTTACATTGGTGATCAGTGGGAAGAATGTCCCTTACATTGGTGATCAGCGAGAAGAATGTCCCTTACATTGGTGATCAGTGAGAAGAATGTTCCTTACATTGGTGATCAGTGGGAAGAATGTCCCTTACATTGGTGATCAGTGGGAAGAATGTCCCTTACATTGGTGATCAGTGGGAAGAATGTCCCTTACATTGGTGATCAGTGAGAAGAATGTCCCTTACATTGGTGATCAGTGAGAAGAATGTCCCTTACATTGGTGATCAGTGGGAAGAATGTTCCTTACATTGGTGATCAGTGAGAAGAATGTTCCTTACATTGGTGATCAGTGAGAAGAATGTCCCTTACATTGGTGATCAGTGAGAAGAATGTCCCTTACATTGGTGATCAGTGGGAAGAATGTCCCTTACATTGGTGATCAGTGAGAAGAATGTCCCTTACATTGGTGATCAGTGAGAAGAATGTTCCTTACATTGGTGATCAGTGGGAAGAATGTCCCTTACATTGGTGATCAGTGAGAAGAATGTCCCTTACATTGGTGATCAGTGGGAAGAATGTCCCTTACATTGGTGATCAGTGGGAAGAATGTCCCTTACATTGGTGATCAGTGGGAAGAATGTCCCTTACATTGGTGATCAGTGAGAAGAATGTCCCTTACATTGGTGATCAGTGAGAAGAATGTCCCTTACATTGGTGATCAGTGAGAAGAATGTCCCTTACATTGGTGATCAGTGAGAAGAATGTCCCTTACATTGGTGATCAGTGAGAAGAATGTCCCTTACATTGGTGATCAGTGGGAAGAATGTCCCTTACATTGGTGATCAGTGAGAAGAATGTTCCTTACATTGGTGATCAGTGAGAAGAATGTCCCTTACATTGGTGATCAGTGAGAAGAATGTCCCTTACATTGGTGATCAGTGGGAAGAATGTCCCTTACATTGGTGATCAGCGAGAAGAATGTCCCTTACATTGGTGATCAGTGAGAAGAATGTCCCTTACATTGGTGATCAGTGAGAAGAATGTCCCTTACATTGGTGATCAGTGAGAAGAATGTCCCTTACATTGGTGATCAGTGGGAAGAATGTTCCTTACATTGGTGATCAGTGAGAAGAATGTCCCTTACATTGGTGATCAGTGGGAAGAGTGGGAACATTTTGGTAAAAACGTGCAAATATAAAAACAACCTTAAACAGGCTCTATAGGCAGAAGCAGACTTGGGCCACCTAACCTCTTGAAAATATTGGTAAAAACATGTACATAGAAAAGAAAAAAATAAAAGCTTTAACAGGTAGAACTAGACCTAGGTGACCTGCCCTCTGGAAAATGTTGGTAAAAAACATGCAGATGAAAAAAAAAGGTAAGCTTCGACGGGTAGAAATAGACCTGGGTGACCTGCCATCCAGAAAATGTTGCTAAAATGATGCAAATAAAAAAAGGTAAGCTTCTACAGGTAGAAGCAGACTTGGACGACCTGCCTTCTGGAAAATGTTGGTAAAAAAACATGCAGATAAAAAAAAGATAAGCTTCATCAGGTAGAAGTAGACCTGGGCGATCTGCCATCCAGAAAATGTTGGTAAAAATATGCAAATATAAAAACAATCTTATACAGGCTCTATAGGTAGAAGCAGACTTGGGCGACCTGCCCTCTGGAAAATTTTGGTAAAAAACATGCAGATAAAAAAAGGTAAGCTTCGACAGGTAGAAGTAGACCTGGGTATCCAGCCATCCAGCAAATTTTGGTAAAACCATGTTTATATAAAAAAATCTTAAACAGGTTCTATAGGTAGAAGAAGACCTGGGCGCCCTGCCCTCCTGAAAATTTTGCTAAAATTATGCATATAAAAAAGGTAAGCTTCTACAGGTAGAAGCAGACTTGGGCGACCTGACCTTTTTTGTAAAAACATGCAAATATAAAAACAATCTTATACAGGTTATATAGGTAGAAGAACACCTGGGCGATCTGCCATCCAGAAAATGTTGCTAAAACCTGTAAATATAATAACAATCGTATACAGGCTCCATAGGTAGAAGCAGCCTTGAGGGACCTGCCCTCTGGAAAATTTGGGTAACAACATGCAAATAACAAAGACAAACTTTACAGATACATGCAAGCTTGGGCATTCTGTCATTCTGAAAATTCTAGTAAAATTATGCAAATGAAAAAAGATAAGCTTCTACAGGTAGAAGCAGGCTTGGGCAACCTGCCCTCTGGAAAATGTTGGTAACAAACATGGAGATAAAAAAGGTAAGCTTTGACAGGTAGAAGTAGACCCGGGTGTCCTGCCATCCAGAAGATTTTGCTAAAATTATGCAAATAAAAAAACGTAAGCTTCTACAGGTAGATGCCATCTAGAAAATTTGGGTAAAAACATGCAGATAAAAAAAAAAGAAGAAAAGTTTCGACAGGTAGAAGTAGACCTGGGAGGACTGCCATCCAGAATTGTTTGTAAAAACATGAAAATATAAAAACAATCTTATACAGGCTCTATAGGTAGAAGCAGACTTGAGCGACCTGCCATCTAGAAAGTTTTGGTAAAAATATACAAATTTAAAAGACAAGCTTTACAGACAGAAGCAGACTTGAGCGACCTGCCATCTAGAAAATTTTGGTAAAAACATGCAGATAAAAAAAAAAAAAGATAAGCTTCGACAGGTAGAAGCAGACTTGGGCGACCTGCTCTCTGGAACATTTTGGTAAATATATACAAAGATAAAAGACAAGCTTTACAGATAGAAGCAGACTTGAGCGACCTGCCATCTAGAAAATTTTGGTAAAAACATGCAGATAATAAAAAGGTAAGCTTCGACAGGTAGAAGTAGACCTGGGTGACCTGCCGTCCATAACAATTTTGCTAAAATTATGCAAATAAAAAAAGGTACGTTTTGACGAGTAGATGGCAGACATCTAGAAAATTTTGGTAAAAACATGCAAATATAAAAGACAAGCTTTACAGGTACATGCACACTTGGTCGACCTGTTCTCTGGAAAACTTTGGTAAAAACATGCAGATAAAAAACAAAGATAAGCTTCCGCAGGTAGAAGCAGACTTGGGTGACCTGCCTTCTGGAAAATTTTGGTAAAAACATGCAAACCTGGGCGACCTGCCTTCTGGAAAATGTTGGTAAAAACCTGCAGACCTGGGCGACCTGTCTTCTGAAAGATTTTGGTAAAAATATATACAAACATAAAAGACAAGCTTTACAGGTAGAAGCAGACTTGGGTGACATGCCCTCTGGAAAATTTTGGTAAAAACATGCAGACCTGGGCGACCTGCCGTCCAGCAAATTTTGACACGTTCCTCTGTTTACAGGTGCCGGTGTTTAATGGAACTCTGTATGTTTCCTGCCTCCCGTGTCGGTGACATCATATACACCACATGCACTCCGTACTCTCACACATCCAGATCCAGACGAGGGGAGTTCATTAGGCCGCAGCGAGAGCCAATTAATCTTGATGTTCTTTATGGTGTGTGTTTTGAAACTGGCCATCTGAGCTATCTCTCATCCCCGGCTCTGTGTCTGGTTTACACTGGAGGGGGGGGGGAGGAAGTTAAACAGGAAAATAGGAGGATTAGGCAGCATAAAACATATGTTCCACCGCGTCAACCAGGCCACAACATTTACTGGAAGGTTACATATTCATAATTTCAGGAGACATTGTCCTGGGAATGAGAGACCGGACAATTCTTGGTCCTGTGAAGGGATTGGCGGAGACGCGGCCTGTTGAAGTTCGCACTGGGAGGTTCGGGCTGTAGGTTATACCAATAAGTTCACATCTCCAGACAGAAAAACCAAAGTCCTCAAACATCTGCTGGGGGGGGTTTTTGGTCCCTCACAAGTCAGTTCTTCACAAGGAGCGCTCGGGGTGCGACAATTCCACCAATTAACAGCGCGGAGCATTAAAAGGGGTCCAACCCCCTCATTATTTCTGGTGCCAGGAGATGGAGGTCAGGGTAGGACTAATAGACCCTTCAACGGGGAATTATTACAGGTTGGAGGACAATAAGGTACCTCTATGTCTACTGGGGGGGGGGGGGGGGGTTGTAATGAATGAAGCTGACACCAACACCTTCACATTCACCGAATGTACTCACAGCTCTAGGAAATCTGGATTTGGATTCACAAGTAATGGGACATTTTTCTAGCATGACACATTTTCCGCATGTTTATATAATATTAGGAAATTTTCTCTATACTTCCAATTAGGAAGTCCCTCGTCTGCTTTGAGAGCTGACCCCCGGCCTTCCCTTCAGTCTGGCACAGGTGTACCAGATCCTCTTTTGGACTGAAACAGCTTCCTCTGATTTAACTGCACACTGTGAGCCTCTCACCATGTGCATTAGAAGCCGCAGCAAGTCAGATAGAGCCCCTCCTCATTTCCTGGATGGAAAACATTGTCACAAAACCTCTAGGTGTATTCACTGCAAGGGGCATGGCACTTCTGTATGTCAGCAGTTGTATCCATATCAGGTCTTACAAGGTTTTCCAGGAACCCTAGGATGTCCAATATTTACAAGCTCCCTGTTGGGCCTTTCAGGATTTCCAGGAACCCTAGGGCCTCCAGTGCTCACAAGCTCCCTGTTGGGCCTTTCAGGATTTCCGGGAACCCTAGGACCTCTAGTGCTCACATGATCACTGCTGGCTCTTCCATGGTTTCTTTGAACCCTGGGACCTCCAGCACCCACAGGATGCCTTTAGGGTTTCCAGGAACCCCAGGGTCTAGAGTACTCACACGATAGCTATCATGCCTTCCAGGATTTCCAGGAACCCTAGGACCTCCAGTACTCACAGGCTCCCTGTGGGGTCTTTCAGGATTTCTAGGAACCCTAAGACCTCCAGTACTCACATGCTTCCTGCTGGATCTTCCAAGATTTATAGGAATCCTAAGACCTTCAGTACTCACATGATCTCTACCAGGCCTTCCAGGATTTCTAGGAACCTTAGGACCTACAGTACTCACGTGATCCTTGTCAGGTCTTTTAGAGTTTCTAGGAACCCTAAGACCTCCAGTATTCACAGGATCTCTACCAGGTCTTCCAGGATTTCTAGGAACCCTAGGACCTACAGTACTCACGTGATCCTTGTCAGGTCTTTTAGAGTTTCTAGGAACCTTAAGACCTCCAGTACTCACCTGATCCCTGCAGGGTCGTTCAGAGATTCTAGGAGGCCCTAGGACCTCCAGTACGCACAGGATCTCTACCAGGACTATCAGGATTTTCAGGAACCCTAGGAACTCGAGTACTCAGAAGGCTCCCTATTGGGTCTTCCAGGATTTCTAGGAATCCTAGGACCCTCAGTACTCCCATGATCCCTGCTGGGTCTTCCAGAGTTTTCTAGGAGCCCTAAGACCTTTAGTCCTCTTTGGATGCTTTCTTGGTCTTCCAGGATAGCCAGGAAGCCTATGACCTCCAGTAATCACATGCTCCCACCTGGGTCTTTCAGGATTTCCAGGAACCCTAGGACCTCCAGTACTCTCAGGGGCCCAACTGGGTCTTCCAAAATTTCTAGGAGCCCTAAGACCTCTAGTACTCACTGGATGCTTTCTGGGTCTTCCAGGTTTACTAGGAACCCTAAGACCTCCAGTACACACAAGATCTTTGCTGGTTATTCCAGAGTTTCTAGGAGCCCTAAGACCTCCAGTATTCACAGGATCTCTACCAGGCCTTCCATGATTTCTAGGAACCCAAAGACCTTTCAGTACTCACAGGATCCCTGCTTTGTCTTCCAGAGTTTCTAGGGGTCCTAAGGCCTCTTTTATTCACAGTATATCCTGCAGAGTCTTCCAGGGTTTCCAGGAACACTAGAACCTCCAGTGCTCACAGGCTCCCTGCTGGGTCTTTCGGGATTTCTAGAAACCCTAGGATCTTCAGTACTCAAGTGATCCTTGTCGGGTTTTTTTAAGCCTCATACACACGACCGAGGAACTCATCGGGCGAAACTGTCGTTTTCCTCGTCGAGTTCCTTGTTCGGATGTCGAGCAACTCGACGAGCCAATTTTCTCCATTCCCGTAGAGGAAAAAGAGAACATGCTCTCTTTTTGGCCCGTCGAGTTCCTAGTTCGGCAGTCAAAAAGCTCGTCGAGCCAAATTTTCCCATTGAACAACTAGGAAATAGAGAACCTGCTCTCTTTTTGGCTCGACGAGTTCCTCGACGGGTTGCTCGGCGAAAAGTGTACACACGACCGGTTTTCTCGGCAGAATACGTCTCCCATCGAGTTTCTTGCTGGATTCTGCCGAGAAAACTGGTCGTGTGTACGCCGCCTAAGAGTTTCTAGGAACCCTAAGACCTCCAGTACTCACAGGCTCCCTATTGGGTCTTCCAAGATTTATAGGAATCCTAAGACCTCCAGTACTCACATTATCTCTGTCAGGTATTTCAGGGTTTCTAGGAGCCCTAAGACCTCCATTGTTCACAGGATCTCTACCAGGCCTTCCAGGATTTTTAGGAACCCAAAGGCCTTCCAGTACTCACAGGATCTCTACCAGGATTTCCAGGAACCCTAGGGCCTCCAGTACTCATGTGTACCTTGTCTGTTTTTTTAGGGTTTCTAAGAACCCTAAGACCTCCAGTACTCACATGATCCCTGTGGGTCTTTCAGAGATTCTAGGAGGCCCTAGGACCTCCAGTACCCACAGGATCACTACCAGGACTTCCAGGAACCCTAGGACCTACAGTACTCACAGGCTCCAGTCCTTACTGGGTCTTCCAGGATTTCCAGGATCCCCAAGACCTCTAGTACACACATGATCCCTGCTGGGTCTTGCAGAGTTTGCTAGGAGCCCTAAGACCTCCAGTACTCACCAGATGCTTTCTGGGCCTTCCAGAATTTCTAGGAACCCTAAGACCTCCAGTACTCACAGGCTCCCTATTGGGTCTTCCAAGATTTATAGGAATCCAATGACCTCCAGTACTCACATTATCTCTGTCAGGTATTTCAGGGTTTCTAGGAGCCCTAAGACCTCCATTGTTCACAGGATCTCTACCAGGCCTTCCAGGATTTTTAGGAACCCAAAGGCCTTCCAGTACTCACAGGATCTCTACCAGGATTTCCAGGAACCCTAGGGCCTCCAGTACTCATGTGTACCTTGTCTGTTTTTTTAGGGTTTCTAGGAACCCTAAGACCTCCAGTACTCACATGATCCCTGTGGGTCTTTCAGAGATTCTAGGAGGCCCTAGGACCTCCAGTACCCACAGGATCACTACCAGGACTTCCAGGAACCCTAGGACCTACAGTACTCACAGGCTCCAGTCCTTACTGGGTCTTCCAGGATTTCCAGGATCCCCAAGACCTCCAGTACACACATGATCCCTGATGGGTCTTGCAGAGTTTGCTAGGAGCCCTAAGACCTCCAGTACTCACCAGATGCTTTCTGGGCCTTCCAGAATTTCTAGGAACCCTAAGACCTCCAGTACTCACATGATCCCTGTGGGTCTTTCAGAGATTCTAGGAGGCCCTAGGACCTCCAGTACCCACAGGATCTCTACCAGGCCTTAGAGGATTTCCAGAAACCCTAGGACCTACAGTACTCACAGGCTCCAGTCCTTACTGGGTCTTCCAGGATTTCCAGGATCCCCAAGACCTCCAGTACACGCATGATCCCTGCTGGGTCTTGCATAGTTTGCTAGGAGCCCTAAGACCTCCAGTACTCACCAGATGCTTTCTGGGCCTCCCAGAATTTCTAGGAATCCTAAGACCTTCAGAACTCACAAGATCCCTGAGGGGTCTTCCAGAGTTTCTAGAAGTTCTAAGACCTCCAGTATGCACAGGATCCCTACCAGGTCTTTCAAGATTTCCAGGACCTCCAGTACTCGCAGGATGCCTTGCTGGGTTTTCCAGGATCCATAGGACCCCAAAGTCTCGCAGAAACTCTGCTGGGTCTTCCAGAATTTCTAGAAACCCTGGGGGGCTCCACTACTCATAGAATGCCAGCCAGGTCTTCCAGAATTTCCACAGTGTCATGAAAAGATGCTGGGTGTGTCCACCAGGGTCGGTACAAGGGGTGGGCCCCTGGCGCAATGGTTTATTGTAGGGATGGGGGGGGGGCACCCTGACCCTAAGGGAAAGGGGGACGGCGCAGCTTGTCATCTTTGACCTTGGCGCTGGATGACCTTGTCCGGCCACTGGTGTCCTACGACCAGATCAGAGTGACACCCACCCAACAAGACATTTTGATATTTTCAAAACTTCTCCCACTGCCTGTATCAGGACTGAGGACTCTGGAGAATAGTACTGAGGCTGTGATGTTGTTTTCAGGGAGCAATGCCTAGCCCCTCCCACCAGCCACGATCTGCCTGCTTTGGATAGAGAAGCACAGAGACCCAGTGATGATAAATATAAAGCAGTTGATGAAAATGGAAAGGTTTTTATTCCACAGATGGATAGAAGGATCAATACTTGATTGAGTTCCCCTGTAAGATATAATTGAACCCTTCTTGGCCCATCGATGAGACATTGATATAACGCAGCGTGTCGGCTGACATCTCTTGTCGCGTCCGTTCCTATTGCAATCGCATTTTTTTTTTTTGTTACCTAGGAGACCGCAGCTGGCCGTTCTGATTTTTTTGCACGGCCTTCAGGACAAAAAAAAAAAGCAAAAAATATCCTAAATTGGCCATCAAAAAATAAATAAAAAAATCTCCCGAGACCCCTCCCCCTCTCCTCGGCATTGTTCTCCTGGAAGGTCCTTGTTGTGGACGGAGGTTCCTGTTTGTATCTCTTTGTTCCTTATTACGGTTACATTGTCTAGGATGGATTTGGGGGCGGCTCGGCGCATCTTTGGGGGGGGGGGGGGGGGAGGCTCGGCGCATCTTTGGGGGGGGGGAGGACCGGCTGGCTTTCCTTCAGGGGAGGATAATCTGCCGAGATCAGCAGCGGGATTCTATTTCTGGGATGACATTGTTCTGTACTGCGCCGCTCTCTCCCTCGCAGCTTCTCTCAGCGGCGCATCCAGGATCCGCGCAACTAAAAATAAACCGCCGGCCTTGAACTCCTTCGCTGCCGGCGCGGCGTCTTCAGGTGGCCCCGGCGCCACTTCAAGGGGAAATGGGGATCGGTCAGAAGTCAACGTCCAACCCGATTGGTCATGTTCTGGTCCCCTTCCCAGAAGCCACATAATAATATAATATACAGTATATACCCTATATATATATATATATACCTACCAACCCCTAATGTAGATGCAAAGCCCAACTATATGACAGTTTTTTTTTCATCTTTTGTTACATCTCAGTGCTGCTGATCTCCTGCAGCCTCTTTGCAGACGCTTCCTGTCTACGTGCCACTGCGTGGCGTTCCTCAGGGCGGGTTTCCTGATGGTGGTGACAACCCAAGGGCCGCCATCAGGAATTAAGGGGCCACTTACACAGCATGAGTAGCGAATTGAGAAAATTGAGAAGCTTGGGGGGGGGGTGAATTGAGAAGCCGTGCCGCCACTATTTGGAATTGAGCCTTACAAAATATATATATATATATATATATAAAAAGGGGGGTGGCCATCCGGGTCCCTGGGGACTTCTGGGCCCTTTAATAAAAAGAAAAAAGAAGAAATATAAAAATATATATAATTAAAAAATTAAATAAAGGGGGGGGGGGGGTTGCCACCCGGAGGCCTGGGGACCTCTGGGCCCTTTAATAAAAATAAAAATAAAAAAATATATAAAAAAATAAATAAAAAATAAAATAAAAAAGGGGGCCTTGGGGTTCTCTGGGCCCTTTAATAATAATATATATATATATATATATATAAATTAAAAATATTTAAAAAAAAGAGGGGGGTTGGCATCCGGGGCCCTGGAGACCTCCGGGCCCCTTACAGGTGTACTGTATGTACCCCCCTGATGGTGGCCATGGTGACAACAGAGGATCATGTGACGGAATGACAACACAGGAGCACAAATGGAAGACAGGGACAGAGCGTTGTCACTGGGAATTACCTTAACCACTTTGCCGACTGCGCTAGAACCAGAGGCGATTTGGTTCGCATGTGCCGCGCTATATAAGTTTTTCATTCATTCATTCATTCATAAAGCCGAAACACAGCTACCAATCAATGTCCATCAGTACAGCATATCAGTGCCCATCGGTGCCACCTTATCAATTCCCATCAGTGCTGCCGCATCAGTGCCTATTTCCTAGTGCCCAGCAGTGTATTCTATCAGTGCCCGTCAGTGCTCATCAAGACTGAAGGGGAGGAGCCTGTACACATGTGCAAGACTAAAGGGGAGGAGCCTGTACACATGTGCAAGACTAAAGGGGAGGAGCCAGGACACTTGTGCAAGACTTAGGGGGAGGAGACGGTACACCTGTGCAAGACTGAAGGGGGAGGAGCCGGTACACCTGTGTAAGACTGAAGGGGAGGAGTCGGTACACCTGTGCAAGACTGAAGAGGGAGGACCCGGTACACCTGTGCGAGACTGAAGGGGGAGGAGCCGGTACACCTGTGTAAGACTGAAGGGGAGGAGTCGGTACACCTGTGCAAGACTGAAGAGGGAGGACCCGGTACACCTGTGCAAGACTAAAGAGAGGAATCCGGTAAACCTGTTCAAAACTGAAGGGGAGGAGCCGGTACACCTGTGCAAGACTGAAGGGGAGGAGCCGGTACACCTGTGCAAAACTGAAGGTGAAGAAGCCTATACACCTGTGGAAGACTAAAGGGGGGAGCCGATACACCTGTGCAAAACTTAAGGGGGAGGAGCCGGTACACCTGTGCAAAACTGAAGGTGAAGGAGCTGGTACACCTGTGGAAGACTAAAGGGGAGGAGCCGATACACCTGCGCAAGACTGAAGGGGAGGAGTTGGTACACCTGTGCAAACCTGAAGGGGGAGGAGCCAGTACACCTGTGCAAGACTAAAGGGGAGGAGCTGGTACACCTGTGCAAAACTGAAGGGGAGGAGCCAATACACCTGTGAAAGACTAAAGGGGAGGAGCCGATACACCTGTGCAAGACTGAAGGGAAGGAGTTTGTACACCTGTGCAAGACTGAAGGGGAGGAGCTGGTACACATGCAAGACTAAAGGGGAGGAGCCGATACACGGGTGCAAAACTGAAGGTGAAGGAGCTGGTACACCTGTGGAAGACTAAAGATGAGGAGCTGATACACCTGTGCAAGACTGAAGGAGAGGAGCCGGTACACCTGTGCAAACCTGAAGGGGGAGGAGCCAGTACACCTTTGCAAGACTAAAGGGGAGGAGTTTGTACACCTGTGCAAAGACTGAAGGGGAGGGGTTGGTACACCTGTGCAAGACAGAAGGGAAGGAGGCTGTGGGTCAGTATTTTAAAAATTAAATAAAAATGAAATACATTTCTGTCTCTGGATTTAGATACATTTTCAGGGTAAGTTAAAAATTCATTTTTGGGATTACCTTCCGTGTAATATAATATTTTAGGGATTCGGTTCCTGTAGACCCCCCCCCCACCCTTTTTCGCTCGCACTGTTGGGGTTGGGGAAGGTGACGTGTAGTTCTGTAGAGAAGGAATACATGAAGGGCGGTCAGACGTTGGCGGCCTGTCACCGGCGGAGGATGGCGGTGATTTATGGCGATGGGGCTCACAGCTCCGTCCTACCTGTTCTATAATTATCCCGCTCGGCTGGATGGGACATGTGTGAGGTGCGCACAGCTACTCCAGCCCTTGTGATTGGCTGCCGCGTTCCAATCTCTTCTGAAAAAGAAGAAAGGAAGCGATTTGCTGTGATGATAAAGAATGAAACATTTTATATTTTACTGAATTACTACAACTTCATCGCGGCCTACAGCAGAATCCCTCTACCCCTTTCTATACCGGAGGAACCCTAGAAATCACCCTCAGGTCCCGGGGAACCCCTCCTGGGTCACTGCCCTTCATTGGTGGTCACCCAGTAGAGAAAAAGGGGTGACCACATGCTGAAAATCTTTTATTCCATGAAAGCCATAAAGTATCAAACGTATCACAATACAATGAGCCCCTTCTGTAATATGGGGGTTAAACAAATGTTAATGCCTAAGCACAATTTTGCAACTTTGGCATGTGTTAACTACTTTGTACATCCAGGTGAATAATATGATTTCAGGCCAAATTTGACTTTCACTTTATTTTATTTTTAATTAATTAATTATTTGTTTGTTTTTATGTACACTTTTTTCTTTAGTTCCTAGTCTATAGTCCATGATCTCTAGTTTATAGCCCATAGTTTTCTAGTCTATGGTCCATGATCCCTAGTCATCCATATTCCATAGCCCACACCCCTAGTCTATAGTCCATAGTCTCTAGTTCATAGTCTCTAGTTCCTAGTCTATAGTCCATGACCCCTAGTCATCCATATTTCCTAGCCCATTGTCCCTAGACTACAGTCCATTATCCTCTATAGTTCATAGGCCCTAGTCCGTAGTCTATAGCCAATGATCCTTAGTCCATAGTCTCTAGTTCCTAGTTCATAGCCCATAGTTTTCTAGTCTATGGTCCATGATCCCTATTCATTCATATTCCATAGCCCACACCCCTAGTCTATAGTCTATGATCTCTAGTTCATAGTCCATAGTCTCTAGGTCCTAGACCATAGCCCATAGTTCTTAGTCTATAGTCCATGCTCCCTAGTCCATAGTCTCGAGTTCCTAGTCCATGATCCCTCATCCATAGTCTTTAGTTCCTAGTCTATAGTCCATGATCCATAGTCCATAGTCTGTAGTTCCTAGTCTATAGTCCATGATCCATAGTCCATAGTCTCTAGTTTCTAGTCTATAGTCCATGATCCATAGTCCATAGTCTATAGTTCCTAGTCCATAACCCATAGTTCCTAGTCTATAGTCCATGACCCCTAGTCATCCATATTTCCTAGCCCATTGTCCCTAGACTACAGTCCATTATTCTCTATAGTTCAAAGCCTCTAGTCCGTATTCTATGGCCAATGATCCATAGTCCATAGTCTCTAGTTCCTGGACCATAGCCCATAGTTCTTAGTCTATAGTTCATGCTCCCTAGTCCATAGTCTCTAGTTCCTAGTCCATGATCCCTCATCCATAGTCTCTAGTTCCTAGTCTATAGTCCATGATCCATAGTCCATATCTCTAGTTCCTAGTTCATAGCCCATAGTTTTCTAGTCTATGGTCCATGATCCCTATTCATTCATATTCCATAGCCCACACCCCTAGTCTATAGTCTATGATCTCTAGTTCATAGTCCATAGTCTCTAGTTCCTAGACCATAGCCCATAGTTCTTAGTCTATAGTCCATGCTCCCTAGTCCATAGTCTCTAGTTCCTAGTCCATGATCCCTCATCCATAGTCTTTAGTTCCTAGTCTATAGTCCATGATCCATAGTCCATAGTCTCTAGTTCCTAGTCTATAGTCCATGATCCATAGTCCATAGTCACTAGTTCCTAGTCTATAGTCCATGATCTATAGTTCATAGTCTCTAGTTCCTAGTCTATAGTCCATGATCCATAGTCCATAGTCTCTAGTTCCTAGTCCATAACCCATAGTTCCTAGTCTATAGTCCATAACTCATAGTGTGTATGGGGCTTTAGTCTATAGTCAATGATCCTAGACCATAGCCCATAGTTCTTAGTCTATAGTCCATGCTCCCTAGTCCATAGTCTCTAGTTCCTAGTCCATGATCCCTCATCCATAGTCTCTAGTTCCTAGTCTATAGTCCATGATCCATAGTCCATAGTCTCTAGTTCCTAGTCTATAGTCCATGATCCATAGTCCATAGTCTCTAGTTCCTAGTCCATAACCCATAGTTCTTAGTCTATAGTCCATGACCCCTAGTCATCCATATTTCCTAGCCCATTGTCCCTAGACTACAGTCCATTATCCTCTATAGTTCATAGGCCCTAGTCCGTAGTCTATAGCCAATGATCCATAGTCCATAATCTCTAGTTCCTAGTTCATAGCCCATAGTTTTCTAGTCTATGGTCCGTGATCCCTATTCATTCATATTCCATAGCCCACACCCCTAGTCTATAGTCCATGATCTCTTTTTCATAGTTCATAGTCTCTAGTTCCTAGTCTATAGTCCATGGTCCATAGTCCATAGTCTCTAGTTCCTAGTCCATAGCCCATAGTTCCAATTCTATAGTCCATGGTCCATAGTCTCTAGTTCCTAGCCCATAGTTCCTAGTCTATAGTCCATGATCCATAGTCTCTAGCGCCTAGTCCATAGACCATAGTTCTTAGTCTATAGTCCATGATCCATAGTCCATAGTCTCTATTTCCTAGTCCATAGCCCATAATTCCTAGTCTATAGTCCATGATCCATAGTCCATAGTCTCTAGTTCCTAGTCCATAGCCCATAGTTCCTAGTCTAAAGTCCATGATCCATAGTCTCTAGCGCCTAGTCCATAGACCATAGTTCTTAGTCTATAGTCCATGATCCATAGTCCATAGTCTCTATTTCCTAGTCCATAGCCCATAGTTCCTAGTCTAAAGTCCATGATCCATAGTCTCTATGTTCATAACCCATAGTTCCAAGTCTATAGTCCATAGCCCACTGTCCCTAGACTACAGTCCGTGATCCTCTATAGTTCATAGCCCCTAGTCTGTAGTCCAAATATGCAAGTGCTGGAGCAGTTGCGGAACTACAAGTCCTGTGAGCCATTGCAAGGCTGACAGTTACAAGCATGACTCCCACAGGCAGAAGCATGATGGGACTTGTAGTTTCACAACTGCTGGACGGCCGCCAGTTTGAGACCCCTGCATTATATCATATTGATATGCTGGCACCTCGGCATTATCCACAAACAAAACAAAGAAATTGTGGACTAACCAGGTTTTCCCCCATTGAGAAAGTCAAGCGTTGCAGAAGAAACTGTCCTCCTAAATCCCATAAAATCTGAGATCTGTGATGACAACCATTTCTACTGGCAGGGGGGAACTGAGCGTAAGAGATACATCTTAGACATATCTCTGACGTTCAAAATCCTCAAGTTGTTAACCTTTTTTATTTTTTTGCTTTCATTTTTTTTGTAAAGTCAATTTAAGGCCAGATGACACCGGCCAATAAAACGCTACAGGAAGACGAAGACGCGTGATTGCGGCAACATGGCATTTCATCCTCTTAAGTTCTCAGATTTTCTTGGAGGGACATTTAAGAAAATTATGGGCTGCAGAAGGACGACTTTGAGGAACATCAACATTTTCTCAGAAGCTCTAAAGGAAAAGAAAATAACTCTAAAAAAAAAACGTAAAATAAATGAACAGAACAGGAAAGATGAGAAGGAGGAGAGATACTCGGGAAACGCGTGCGGTCAGGAGGCTGTAAATAGAGGAGCTGCTGTGGGTGGGAATGTTACGCTTTCCGCAGACCTGGCGGCATTAACGCGGGGCCTGTATTTAGTGAAAATTGTGTATTTAGTGTAATGCAAAACCTAATGTCGAGAGACACCTCAGATGCAGCTTTTCTTCTCTGGATTACTGTAATTTGTGTTTTGGCTGAACTGTTTTCTTTACGTCTTTGAAAAAAACACTGATTTTGCATAAACCATACTTGTATGTGTACGTTACTTACGACCCGCACACGATCTGGCTTTTGCCCGGCAAAACTCACATCAGAATTCCAAAGGAATTCCATCGGAGTAAAAGAGAATATGTTCTCTATCTAAACTCTGATTGAATTACTCGGAAGATCCAATGGAAAAACTCAGATGGGGTATACACGTGGTCAGAAGTCAAAGGACCCTTCCCTGGCACAATGGGAGCAAGATACACGCAGGTCCTCTCCCAAGACCTCAGGTTAGGCCTAAAGACCTGAAAGCCCAAGAGTAATAATGCTCCACCTAGCCAAAAGGCCTTCGTGATCAGCCAATGCCAACCAACGAGTACTGGGTGTTGGGCTCTTGCAAGACCTCGGGGTAGGCCTGAAGACCTGAAAGCCCAAGAGTAATGATGGGGCTGAACACACTCAGGTCCACCTAGCCAAAATGCCTTTGAGATCAGCCAAAGTCAACCAACGAGTACTGGGCTCTCCCAAGACCTCAGGTTAGGCCTAAAGTCCTGAAAGCCCAAGAGTAATATTGGTCCACCTAGCCAAAAGGCCTTCGTGATCAGCCAATGCCAACCAACGAGTACTGGGTGTTGGGCTCTCCCAAGACCTCAGGGTAGGCCTAAAGACCTGGAAGCCCAAGAGTAATGATGGGGGCAAGATACACTTAGGTCCACCTAGCCAAAAGGCCTTTGTGTTCAGCCAAAGCCAACCAACGAGTACTGGGTGTTGGGCTCTCTCAAGACCTCAGGGTAGGCCTGAAGACCTGAAAGCACAAGAGTAATGATGGGGCAAGACACACTCAGGTCCACCTAGCCAAAAGGCCTTCATGATCAGCCAAAGCTAACCAACGAGTACTGGGCTTTCCCAAGACCTCGGGGTAGGCCTGAAGACCTGAAAGCCCAAGAGAAATGATGGGGCAAGACACGCTCAGGTCCACCTAGCCAAAAGGCCTTCATAATCAGCCAAAGCCAACCAACGAGTACTGGGCTCTCCCAAGACCTCAGGTTAGGCCCGAAAGCCCAAGAGTAATGATGGTCCACCTAGCCAAAAGGCTTTTGTGATCAGCCAAAGCCAACCAACGAGTACTGGGTGTTGGGCTCTCCCAAGACCTCGGGTAGGCCTAAAGACCTGAAAGCCCAAGAGTAATGGTGGGAGCAAGACACACTCAGGTCCACCTAGCCAAAAGGCCTTTATGATCAGCCAAAGCCAACCAACGAGTGCAGGGCTCTCCCAAGACCTCGGGGTAGGCCTGAAGACCTGAAAGCCCAAGAGTAATGGTGGGAGCAAGACACACTCAGGTCCACCTAGCCAAAAGGCCTTTATGATCAGCCAAAGCCAACCAACGAGTGCAGGGCTCTCCCAAGACCTCAGGTTAGGCCTAAAGACCTGTCAGAAGCTTTGTTTCTCGCTTTGGGTTTGGGCCTACATCATTTGGAGAGGAGGACCACATCATTTTGGCCATACCATATAGGTGTGATGGTCAAGTGTCCACAAGCTGATAGCGTATGTAACCGTCAGCTTTGAGCCTTTGCCACCCGCTCAGGTCTCTGTGGTGCACACCTGCCTTATTCAGGAAGTGTTAGGTAGACTGCTGGACATGTCTGTTTAAAAACCTGACACATTACTGACGCTTTATGTTACATTACTGACACTTTGTTTCTAATCACCTTTTAAATGTTTCCTCTCTTTGGCAGGTGGAACATTCGGGGTTGGTAAACCGAACTTTCCATTAATCTGGAACGTGTTTCACGAATGTCAGCTGTAGGCGCCAATAAACACAAATTATCGACAGACGAAGGTTTTCTTGGATGACGAATATGTTTTACTTACAGATTTTTTTGTGATGAATGGCTTGGAAGGTATATTGCAGTATACACTTTCAGTCTGCCTGGATGCAATAGATCAATACTGGGAATCCCGGAGCTAATGGCTCGGGAGGGGGATGATTTCCCTGAAACGTCTCTCTGTGGTCGGCAGTAGTATTTATTACCTCTACGCCTTATCAGCAGAACAAACCCAGGGGCCCCTTACGGCCTAGAAGTGGGTCAGGGGCCTTTAGGGAAAGTACAGCAGAGAGACTCCAATAAGCCACGCGGCCGACCGTTTTCTTACCAGCTCCTGGGCTCCTGGACCTTCGGTTCTCAGACTCAACCCCCCCCCCCCAGGTTCCCAGAACCCCTGCTATGGAGGCAGTACAGCCAGCCCTCCTGTACTGGGCCCCATCAGTTCAAAAGGGGAGCCCGGTTACCTGCTGAGGAGGCAGCACAGCCAGCCCTACTGTACTGGGCCCGGGCCCCATTATTTAAAAGGGGGGCCTTGGCACCTGCCGAGGAGGCAGTATAGCCAGCCCTCCTGTACTGGGCCTGGGCCCCATCAGGGAAAGTACAGCCCGGTTACCTGCTGAGGAGGCAGTACACCCAGCCCCCCTGTACTGGGCCCGGGGGCTATTATTTAAAAGGGGGGTCTTGGCACCTGCCGAGGAGGCAGTATAGTCAGCCCTCCAGTACTAGGTCCAGGCTCCATCAGCTTAAAAGGGGGCCCTGTAGCGGGCTGATAAGGCAGTACAGCCAGCCCTCCTGTACTGGGCTCCATCAGGGAAAGTACAGCCTGGTTACCTGCTGAGGAGGCAGTACAGCCAGCCCTCCTGTACTGGGCCCGGGACCCATTATTTAAAAGGGGGGCCTTGGCACCTGCCGAGGAGACAGTATAGCCAGCCCTCCAGTACTAGGCACAGGCCACATCCGCTTAAAAGGGGGACCCTGAAGCCAGCTGATAAGGCAGTACAGTCAGCCCTCCTGTACTGGGCCCGGGCCCTGTCAGGGAAAGTACAGCCCGGTTACCTGCTGAGGAGGCAGTACAGCCCCGGGCCCCATTATTTAAACTGGGCCCGGGCCCCATCAGGGAAAGTACAGCAGAGATACTCCAATAAGCCAAGCGGCCGCCCGTTTTCTTACCAGCTCCTGGGCTCTTGGACCTTCGGTTCCCAGGACACCTGCTATGGAGGCAGTACAGTCAGCCTTCCTGTACTGGGCCCGGGCCCTGTCGGGGAAAGTACAGCCCGGTTACCTGCTGAGGAGGCAGTACAGCCAGCCCTCTTGTACTGGGCCCCGGGCCCCATTATTTAAACTGGGTCCGGGCCCCATCAGGGAAAGTACAGCGGAGATACTCCAGTAAGCCAATCGGCCGCCCGTTTTCTTACCAGCTCCTGGGCTCTTGGACCTTCGGTTCTCAGACTCGCCCCCCCCCCCCCCGGGTTCCCAGGCCAGGATCAGGTTCTCGTTTTTTGGTTCGAATGGCTCTCTTCTAAAGCCCAGCAGGAACTCGCAGCCAGCAAAAACAGGGATTTGTACAAACAGAAAGCGATCTGTTTGACTTTCATCGGTGTCTGAGCCTCGGCGGGTAATGTTGACTTTTTCTGGACGGAGTTTGTGAAAATCGTGCTCCGCCGCGGAACTTGGCAGCGGGACCCGGGCGGCTCGAAGGCCCCTCTGTCTGTGAGCTGCCCCCAGAATCCCACCGCAGGAGATAGGTGGAATGTGAAGGCAGTGACGGGGCGATGAAACGTCCTTTAAAAGGGAGAGGATAGATGGGGTAACGCTGACAAAGTACGTGTAAGGGGGGGGCGCTCGGCGAGAGGGGGGGGGGGGGGAAGAAATGTTTCTGCTCGCCGGGGAGGAAGCGAGGGAAGCTCCATCCAACACAAAGTCTCCCGTGTTTTCACAATCGATGGCCGCGCCAAATAATGCCATTAAAATTTACAGCCATGACAGATGAGTGACGGGGGCTGTGAGTGCTGCGTACCCATGCGTGTCCTTAATGACATCAATACCCCACAATGACATTGTGCTTGTGGAATGTCAACGGGGATTGTCGGGTTCGAATGTTTGTTTTCTACATTATACAATTCATCACCTGGCGAGGCTCACATTCCGCCGATCGGAAAACAGACTTTGACTTTTTCATTTAAAGTCAACCCGATTGCTACAATCGTTACACTTTAAATCCTCCAACCAGCCCCCCCCCCCACCTTCAGTTTTGCACAGTTGCAGGGCCGGTGATATAGCAGTACGGCCAGCCCTCCTGTACTGGGCCCCGGGCCTCATCAGTTTAAAAGGGGGGCATGGGCACCTGCTGAGCAGGCAGTACAACCAGCCCTCCTGTACTGGGCCCCGGGCCTCATCAGTTCAAAAGGGGGGCATGGGCACCTGCTGAGGAGGCAGTACAACCAGCCCTCCTGTACTGGGCCCCGGGCCTCATCAGTTCAAAAGGGGGGCATGGGCACCTGCTGAGGAGGTAGTACAACCAGCCCTCTTGTACTGGGCCCCGGGCCTCATCAGTTTAAAAGGGGGGCATGGGCACCTGCTGAGGAGGCAGCAACCAGCCCTCCTTTATTGGGCCGGGCCCCATAAGTTTAAAAGGGGGGCATGGGCACCTGCTGAGGAGGCAGTACAACCAGCCCTCCTGTACTGGGCCCCGGGCCCCATCAGTTCAAAAGGGGGGCATGGGCAGCTGCTGAGGAGGCAGTACAACCAGCCCTCCTGTACTGGAAACAGGTCACATCAGTTTAAAAGGGGGGCCCGGTAGCCTGCTGATGAGGTAGTACAGCCAGCCCTCCTGTAGTGGGCCTGAGCCCCATCAGTTCAAAAGGGGGGCCTGGGCACCTACTGCGGAGGAGGTCTGGCTTTACTGTCTTACTGCAGACACCAATACTTTCCTGCCTCCCCCTGCAGCACTGGCGGCTGCACTGCAGCAGGGGGATTGGTCCTGGCATTTTTTGTCCAGACCCCCTGTGTGCCCCTTTCCCTCACAGCGAATCCGGCTTCCTTTCTCTCCTCTCCCACCTTCACACAGGGAGATATTTCAGCAGTGGCGACTGGTGCTCCATTTTTTTTGGAGGGGGGGTGTGGGTGAACAAACCCCCCAACTGCCCCCCCCACCAGCCCCGCTTGTTTCCCCCCCCCGCTTACCCACTTGGCAGCCCTGCTCGCCTGCTCGGCAGCCCCGCTTGCTACCTCCGCTTTGTTACCCCCGCTTGCCCACTCGGCAGCCCTGATCGCCCACTTGGCAGCCCCGATCGCCTGATCGGCAGCCCCGCTTGTTACCCCCACTCGGGAGCCCCGCTCTTGTTAACCCCGCTCAACCCACTCAGCAGCCCCTGCTTGCCTGCTCGGCAGCCTTGCCTTTGTTACCCCCTTTTGCCCACTCAGCAGCCCCACTTGCCCCCTGCTCGGCAGCCCCGCACTTGTTGCTTCCGCTCGCCCACTCAGCAGCCCCGCTAGCCCTTTTGGCAGCCCAGCTCGCCTGCTCTGCACCCCCGTTTGCTACCTTCGCTTTGTTACCCTCGCTCGCCCACTTGGCAGCCCCCGCTTTTGTTACCCTTGCTCGCCCCCTCAGAAGCCCTGATCGCCCACTTGGCAGCCCCGATCGCCTGATCAGCAGCCCCGCTTGTTACCCCCACTCGGCAGCCCCACTGTTGTTACCCTCGCTCAACCCACTCAGCAGCCCCTGCTTGCCCGCTCGGAAGCCTCGCCTTTGTTACCCCCTTTTGTCCACTCAGCAGCCCCACTTGCCCCCCGGCAGCCCCACTCTTGTTGCCCCCGCTCGCCCACTAAGCAGCCCAGCTTGCCTGCTCGGCAGCTCCGTTTGTTACCCCCACTTGCCCATTTGGCAACCCCACTCTTGTTACCCCCGCTCAGCAGCCCCGCCCGCCCTCTCTGCAGCCCCGCTTGCCCGAAAGCCCGCTCAGCACTTACCCCATGCAGGTCCTGGGGAGCTTCAGCGGCTTCTCCTCCCGGCCAATCCGGTCCCTTCGCCTCCCGGCCAATCCAGTCTCAGGACCCGCTTTCTGTCCTGATTGCCAGGGAGGTGAAGCAGGAAAACAGGTCTTATAGACCCCAGATCTCTCCATAAAGAGGACCTGTCACTGCCTATTGCTGTCCCAAGGGATGTTTACATTCCTTGGGACAGCAATAAAAAATGCTCAAAAAAAGATAAAAAAAAATAAAAGCAACAGTTTGAAAAAGGAATAATAATAATAAAAAGCAACAGTCTAAAAAAAAAAATTCAATTAACTAATTAATAATAAAAAAAAAAAATGAAAGCATCAGTGTAAAAAGTTAATATATACAATAAATAACTTAGCAATTAAAAATAAAATAAAACTACAGTAATTAATTGATCATTAAAAAAAAAATTAAAGCAACTGTGTGATTTTTTTTTATTAATTGATAATTAAAAAAGAAAATAATGCAACAGTGTAAAAATAAATAAATGAATTCATTAATCGGATCATTAAGTAAATAAATAAAACAGTGTAAAAAAAAAGTCAATATATACAATAAATAACTTAGCAATTTAAAAGAAAATAAAACTGCAGTAATTAATTGATCATTTAAAAAAAATTCAAGAAACTGTGTGAAAAAAAATATGTATTAATTGATAATTAAAAAATTAAATAAATCAACAGTGTAAAAATAAATGAATTCATTCATTAATTGATGATTAAAAAATAAAATAAAACAACAGAGTAAAAAAAAAAAAAATTATAATTAAAAAACTGTCACAAGGGATGTTTACATTCCTTGGGACAGCAATAAAAAATGTTCAAAAAAAGATAAAAAATAAATATAAGCAACAGTTTGAAAAAGGAATAATTATAATAATAATAATAAAAATGAAAGCAACAGTTTAAAACAAAAATTCAATTGACTAAATAATAATAATAAAAAAAAAATGAAAGCATCAGTGTAAAAAAAAGTTAATACATACAATAAATAAGTAATTAATTGATCATTAAAAAAAATTAAAGAAACCGTGTCATTTTTTTTTTTTATTAATTGATAATTAAAAAAGAAAATAATGCAACAGTGTAAAAATAAATAAATGAATTCATTAATCGATCATTAAATAAGTAGATAAAACAGTGTAAAAAAAGTCAATATATACAATAAATAACTTAGCAATTAAAAAGAAAATAAAACTGCAGTAATTAATTGATCATTTAAAAATAAATTCAAGCAACTGTGTGAAAAAAAATGTATTAATTGATAATTAAAAAATAAAATAAATCAACAGAGTAAAAATAAAAAAAATGTATAATTAAAAAAAATAAGTGCCCCCATCCTCCCGCTTACACACAAAGGTGAACGTGCGCGTCGGCCCCACGTGCACGCGTGCAAACAGCGACCGTCCCACACATGTGAGGTATTGCCGCGAACGTCAGATCATGGGCAGTAATTCTAGATTGGTGGTACGTGGAGGAATCGCGTCTCCAGGTCTGATGAAGATGCGGCAGCTACTGACTGTGAACGTCTGGAACCTGGAGGACCTCTGATGTGATGGGGGACCTCTGATGTGATGGGGGACCTCTGATGTGATGGGAGGACCTCTAATGTGATGGGGGACCTCTGATGTGATGGGAGACCTCTGATGTGCTGGGGGACCTCTGATGTGATGGGAGGACCTCTGATGTGATGGGAGGACCTCTGATGTGATAGGGGGACCTCTGATGTGATGGGAGACCTCTGATGTGCTGGGGGACCTCTGATGTGATGGGGGACCTCTGATGTGATGGGAGACCTCTGATGTGCTGGGGGACCTCTGATGTGATAGGGGGACCTCTGATGTGATAGGGGACCTCTGATGTGATGGGAGACCTCTGATGTGCTGGGGGACCTCTGATGTGCTGGGGGACCTCTGATGTGATGGGAGGACCTCTGATGTGCTGGGGGACCTCTGATGTGCTGGGGGACCTCTGATGTGATGGGGGGACCTATGCTGTGATGGAGGACCTCTGATGTGATGGGGGACCTCTGATGTGATGGGGGACCTCTGATGTGATGGGGGACCTCTGATGTGATGGGGGACCTCTGATGTGATAGAGGACCTCTGATGTGATAGGGGGACCTCTGATGTGATAGGGGACCTCTGATGTGATGGGAGACCTCTGATGTGCTGGGGGACCTCTGATGTGCTGGGGGACCTCTGATGTGATGGGAGGACCTCTGATGTGCTGGGGGACCTCTGATGTGCTGGGGGACCTCTGATGTGATGGGGGGACCTATGCTGTGATGGAGAACCTCTGATGTGATGGGGGACCTCTGATGTGATGGGGGACCTCTGATGTGATGGGGGACCTCTGATGTGATGGGGGACCTCTGATGTGATGGGAGGACCTCTGATGTGATAGGGGGACCTCTGATGTGATAGGGGGACCTCTGATGTGATGGGAGGACCTCAAATACGATGTGTGGGTGGCCTGTCGATGGTTCTAGCTGAAGAGGCATCCAATGACTCTTATGTGATGGGGATTTTGCGATGGGGGGGGGGGCCTCTGATGTGATTGGTGGCCCTTGTTGTGATGAGGGTCCTCTAATATGATGGGGGACCCATGATGTGATGGAGGAGCTCTGATGTGATGGGGCGGGGGAGGTGCTGATGTGATGGGAGGACCTGTGATATTATGAGAGAACGGTATACTATGGCTGGGGTGGAAAAAATTTCGATTGGGGGGGTGGGGGCATCCGATTGTAGGCTTGCCTAGGGCAGCACAAAACCAAAATACACCACCGCCCGCCTCATTGGTGATCCTGCCACAAAGGTCCGTGTTCAGACACTTCCTGTTATAGGGTGACAACGCTCTGTCCCTGTCTCCCAGCTGTTCTCCTGGGTTGTCACCCCCTCACAGGGGCTTCCGATGGGGACTACGGTTGGCTCTCAGCACCCATCACACAGACATGGCCCACTGAGGTCACCGATAGGGATGAGAAGATTCGTATCGGTGAAATAATTGTCGCTCGTTGAGCTGTCCGGGGGATCGGCACAGAGAGAACCCGAGTGAGAGCATCCGATGCTGAGCGCTTACGCCGTTTATTTATTAGAGGCGCCTCGTCTTCTGCTCCGATGGCCTCGGTACACGTCGCCTGAGAATAAATGTGCGGCTTTAATGCGACTTTAATATTGGCAGCTCGCGACGTGACACCCGTAATGGCCGCCCGGCCACCTCCGTCTCCCGGTTATTTGAACTCGGTGACAAACGGCTGCTCCCCGCTCTGCTGCAGATTAATGGTGACTCTAATAGAGGCCATCATTCCATCATCAGTGAGAGGGCGCAGGGGGGCGCAGGAGGGGGAGGGGAGGCTTAAATACGGAACACTCCAAGAGGTAATTAATGGCGGACACTCGAGGGGAATGAAAAATACGGAGATTCTCTTCATACACATCAAATACATTTTCCTACGTGCAGAGCCCGTGATTGGCCAAAAAATTAAGGGCTTTACTTTGTGTTCCAATACCGGCAAAATGGCGGAACGTATACAACACCTGGAGATAGACCCGCCTAGAACAACCCCAACACTTACCGTCCTACCTGTGGATCCTGCCAGAAATCCAGTGCTGCTGTCTTGTGCTTTACTCTGCAATGTTCGCCAGAACCTCTGCCAGGATGGAGACAACACTCCTGATTGGTGGTTTGGTGTTCAAGCAACACATTGCTACCTTTAAGTGGGTTCCCCCCAAATCTACATTATCCGCCTGTTTCCCAGTCCCTCCATGTCAAGAACCCCCAGTCCTTCTTTTACCTCAGTGTCTCTTGGGCTTCATGTCTCTAAGTGCACCCCAGTGTACATCATGTCTCCAAGTGTGCCCCAGTGTACCCCATGTCTCCAAGTGTGCCCCAGTGTACCCCCATGTCTCCAAGTTTGCCCCAGTTTACCCCATGACTCCAAGTGTGCCCCAGTGTACCCCATGTCTCTAAGTGTGCCCCAGTGTACCCCATGTCTCCAAGTTTGCCCCAGTGTACCCCATGACTCCAAGTGTGCCCCAGTGTACCCCATGTCTCCAAGTGTTCCCCAGTGTACCCCATGTCTCCAAGTTTGTCCCAGTTTACCCCATGATTCCAAGTGTGCCCCATGTCTTCAAGTGTACCCCATGTCTCCAAGTTTGCCCCAGTGTACCCCATGTCTCCAAGTGTACCCCATGTCTTCAAGTGTACCCCATGTCTCCAAGTGTGCTCCAGTGTACCCCATGTCTTCAAGTGTGCCCCATGTCTTCAAGTGTAAACCATGTCTCCAAGTGTGCCCCAGTGTACCCCATGTCTCCAAGTGTACCACATCTCTTCAAGTGTGCCCCATGTCTCCAAGTGTGCCCCATTTCTTCAAGTGTGCTCCAGTGTATCCCATGTCTCCAAGTGTACCCCATGTGTCCAAGTGTGCCCCAGTGTACCCCATGTCTTAAAGCGTACCCTATGTCTCCAAGTGTATCCCATGTCTTCAAGTGTGCCCCATGTCTTTAAGTGTACCCCATGTCTCCAAGTGTGCCCCAGTGTACCCCATGTCTTCAAGTGTGCCCCATGTCTTCAAGTGTGCTCCATGTCTTCAAGTGTACCCCATGTCTCCAAGTGTGCCCCAGTGTACCCCGTGTCTCCAAGTGTACCCCATCTCTTCAAGTGTGCCCCATGTCTCCAAGTGTGCCCCATTTCTTCAAGTGTGCCCCATGTTTAAAGTGTGCCATATGTCTTCAAGTGTGTCCCATGTCTTCATGTGTGCCCCATGTCTCCACGTGTACCCTGTGTCACCAAGTGTACCCCATGTCTTTAAGTGTGTCCCATGTCTTCATGTGTGCCCCATTTCTCCAAGTGTACCCTGTGTCACCAAGTGTACCCCATGTCTTCAAGTGTGTCCCATGTCTTCATGTGTGCCCCATGTCTCCAAGTGTACCCCGTGTCACCAAGTGTACACCATATCTACAAGTGAACTCAGTTTTTCCCAGTGTGCCCCTTTTATCTTCAAATGCAATCCAGTGTGCCCCATTTCTCCAAGTGTGCCCTGTGTTTCCAAAAAGCGCCCAGGTGTTCGATATGTCTTGTCTCCAGGTGTGCTCCTTGTATGTCCAAATGCACCCCAGTGTGCCCCATGTCTCTGGGTGTGTTCCTTGTGTCTCCAAATACACCCCAGTGTGCCCCATGTCTCTGGGTGTGTTCCTTGTGTCTCCAAATACACCCCAGTGTGCCCCATGTCTCCGGGTGTGTTCCTTATGTCTCCAAATTCCCCCCAGTGTGCCCCATGTCTCTGGGTGTGTTCTTTGTGTCTCAAAATTCACCCCAGTGTTCCCTCGTGTCTTTAAGTCTAGCGTGCTCCTCTGCCCTCCCTGTCTTTAAATGGGGTCCAATGTGTCCCACATCTCCAAGTGTACCCCATGTGCCATCCATGCAGTGTCCAGTATATGCCCTGCAGTTGTCTGGCCTGCTATGCTCCACCATCAAGCCTGGACTGGCCATAGGGCATACCGGCATATGCCCGGTGGGCCGCGGGCTGCATGTCATGTTTTCCCCCAGTGTAACATGCAGGGGATTCAGAACAGTTGGGGGGGGTGTCTGTGTAACAAACTGTGGGGGGCTGTGTAATGTAAATGGGTCTAGAGGTGCGATGATATGTAATGTAAAGGGGTCCAAAGGGGCAGGGTGCTGTGTAATGTAAAGGGGCCCAGGGGTGCTGGGTGCTGTGTAATGTAAAAGGGTCCAGAGGTGCAGGGTGGTGTGTAATGTAAAGGGGCCCAGAGGTGCAGGGTGCTGTGTAATGTAAAGGGGCCCAGAGGTGCAGGGTGCTGTGTAATGTAAAGGGGTCCAGAGGTGCAGGGTGCTGTGTAATGTAAAGGGGCCCAGAGGTGCAGGGTGCTGTGTAATGTAAAGGGGTCCAGAGGTGCAGCGTGCTGTGTAATGTAAAGGGGTCCAGAAGTGCAGGGTGCTGTGCAATGTAAAGGGGCCAAGAGGTGCAGGGTGCTGTGCAATGTAAAGGGGCCAAGAGGTGCAGAGTGCTGTGTAATGTAAAGGGGTCCAGAGGTGCAGGGTGCTGTGTAATGTAAAGGGGTTCAGAGGTGCAGGGTGCTGTGTAATGTAAAGGGGTCCAGAGGTGCAGGGTGCTGTGTAATGTAAAGGGGTCCAGAGGTGCAGGGTGCTGTGTAATGTAAAGGGGCCAAGAGGTGCAGAGTGCTGTGTAATGTAAATGGACCCAGAGGTGCAGGGTGCTGTGTAATGTAAAGGGGCCCAGAGGTGCAGGGTGCTGTGTAATGTAAAGGGGTTCAGAGGTGCAGGGTGCTGTGTAATGTAAAGGGGTCCAGAGGTGCAGGGTGCTGTGTAATGTAAAGGGGCCAAGAGGTGCAGAGTGCTGTGTAATGTAAATGGGCCCAGAGGTGCAGGGTGCTGTGTAATGTAAAGGGGCCCAGAGGTGCAGGGTGCTGTGTAATGTAAAGGGGCCCAGAGGGGCAGGGTGCTGTGTAATGTAAAGGGGTCCAGAGGTGCAGGGTGCTGTGTAATGTAAAGGGGTCCAGAGAGAGGTGCAGGGTGCTGTGTAATGTAAAAGGGGTTCAGAAGTGCAGGGTGCTGTGCAATGTAAAGGGGCCCAGAGGTGCAGGGTGCTGTGTAATGTAAAGGGGCCAAGAGGTGCAGGGTGCTGTGTAATGTAAAGGGGGCCAGAGGTGCAGGGTGCTGTGTAATGTAAAGGGGGCCAGAGGTGCAAGGTGCTGTGTAATGTAAAGGGGTCCAGAGGTGCAGGGTGCTGTGTAATGTAAAGGGGTCCAGAGGTACAAGTTGCTGGAACCCCACATCCCATCAATAACCCCCCGAGGCTGCTCAGTCTAAAATGCCCGGGCCTATTTTTTGTCCCATTCCGGGCCTGTCCACCATCATACCCTCTAACGATCCTCCTTCCATGACACCGGGCTATGGAGATTCTTTCCTTTTTTTTTGACCCAGAAAGACATAAGAGTTTTGATATGAGGCCCCCAAAACAATAGTTGACGCCTGTTGTAGTCTTCCTACAGGGTAAAATGCTGACTATTTTTGTAGTTTTATGGAGAATAGCACGCCGCCTGCATTTCACATCGCTGAGTGACCGCATTTCCTCCTCGCCGTCCTCTTCTTAGTGGTGATCAGGGAAATTTTATACATCGGCTGACTTTACCACAAGGATAATATTCAACTTGTCAACACTTTGCCTTCCTTCGTTTTAATTATGAACTGTCCCGTATTCTGAAGTATCTGTTGGGTTGCCGGAGACGTAGCACGGTCACGGTTTGTGCACTTTTGCTAAATAGATTCATTTTGGGGGGGGGCCGAATGTAGCCGTACGAAAAATCACTAATATGTTTTCCAACTCTCACCAAGAAACCACTTATTAGGTCAACTTACAGAGCCGTAAAATTATAGAGAGAGGTCTGCACAGCGAGAAGAAATACGAATGTTAGGAGTGTTATATGGAGGAACATCTCCAGCTTCTGGCTGTTTTTTCTACATGTTGCCCCTACTCTTGAAATTTTAAAATCAGTTTGCAAAACACTTCTCATTCTAAGCTCCATCATCTACACCCAACATGTCCTCCTCTGGCTTCAACATCAGTATTCTTCAGGTTGGAGTGATGTCCAATGCCTTTCATCCCATGCTCACCATTCACCCACTTTAAGCTCCAGCGCCACCCGATGTGTCCTCCACCCAATGTGTCCTCCATCCGGTGTGTCCTCCATCCGGTGTGTCCTCCATCCGATGTGTTCTCCACCCGATGTGTCCTCCACCCAATGTGTCCTCCATCCGGTGTGTCCTCCATCCGATGTGTTCTCCACCCGATGTGTCCTCCACCCAATGTGTCCTCCATCCGGTGTGTCCTCCATCCGGTGTGTCCTCCACCCGATATGTTCTCCACTCAATGTGTCCTCCACCCGATATGTTCTCCACTCAATGTGTCCTACACCCGATGTGTCCTCCACCCGGTGTGTCCTCCATTTGATGTGTCCTCCATCCGATGTGTTCTCCAACCGATGTGTCCTCCATTCGATGTGTCCTCCATCTGATGTGTTCTCCACCCGATGTGTCCTCCATTCCATGTGTTCTCCACCCAATGTGTCCTCCATCCGGTGTGTCCTCCACCCGATGTGTCCTCCACCCGATATGTCCTCCACCCGATGTGTCCTCCATCTGATGTGTTCTCCACCCGATGTGTCCTCCATTCCATGTGTTTTCCACCCGATGTGTCCTCCATCCGATGTGTCCTCCATCCGATGTGTTCTCCACCCAATATGTTCTCCACCCGATGTGTCCTCCATCCGATGTGTCCTCCATCCGATGTGTTCTCCACCCAATATGTTCTTCACCCGATGTGTCCTCCACCCGATATGTCCTCCACCTGATATGTTCTTCACTCAATGTGTCCTCCACCCGATATGTTCTCCACTCAATGTGTCCTACACCCGAAGTGTCCTCCATTCGATGTGTCCTCCATCCGATGTGTTCTCCACCCGATGTGTTCTCCACCCGATGTGTCCTCCATCTGATGTGTTCTCCACCCGATGTGTCCTCCATTCGATGTGTTCTCCACCCAATGTGTCCTCCATCCGGTGTGTCCTCCACCCGATGTGTCCTCCACCCGATATGTCCTCCACCCGATGTGTCCTCCATCTGATGTGTTCCCCACCCGATGTGTCCTCCATTCGATGTGTTTTCCACCTGATGTGTCCTCCATCCGATGTGTCCTCCATCCGATGTGTTCTCCACCCAATATGTTCTCCACCCAATGTGTCCTCCATCCGATGTGTTCTCCACCCGATGTGTCCTCCACCCAATGTGTCCTCCACCCAATGTGTCCTCCACCCGATGTGTTCTCCACCCGATGTGTTCTCCACCCGATATGTTCTCCACCCGATGTGTCCTCCACCCGATATGTTCTCCACCCGATGTGTCCTCCATTCGATGTGTCCTCCACCCGATGTGGCCTCCACCTGATATGTTCTCCACTCAATGTGTCCTACACCCGATGTGTCCTCCACCCGATGTGTCCTCCATTCGATATGTCCTCCATCCAATGTGTTCTCCACCCGATGTGTCCTCCATTCGATGTGTTCTCCACCCGATGTGTCCTCCACCCGATGTGGCCTCCACCCAATATGTCCTCCACCCGATGTGTCCTCCACCCGATGTGTTCTCCACCCGATGTGTCCTCCACCCGATGTGTCCTCCATTCGATGTGTTTTCCACCCGATGTGTCCTCCATCCGATGTGTTCTCCACTCGATGTGTCCTCCATACGATGTGTCCTCCATCCGATGTGTCCTCCATCCGATGTGTTCTCCACCCGATGTGTCCTCCATCCGATGTGTTTTCCACCCGATGTGTTCTCCACCCGATGTGTCCTCCATCCGATGTGTCCTCTTCTGGTTTCAACATCAGTATTCTTCAGGATTGAGTGAAGTCCAATGCTATTTAACCCATGCTCACCATTCACCCTCTTCAAGCTCCATCACCACCCAATATGTTCCAAACCCGATGTGTCCTCTTCTAGTTTCAACATCAATATTCTTCAGGGTTGAGGGACATCCGATGCCATTCTCCTGGCCGATCGAGAAACAGGTCTCGCGAACTTTAGTGTGAAAATAGTGAAAATGTATTCGCTATTGTCACACAACTGGGTGGGCTCGGAGCGCAGTGCTCTGCGCCCCAAGCCCACCCTTATTTGAAGCCTATTGAGAGCTTCTGGCTCTAATCACATGTTTAAAAGAAACACCCCCCCCGCATTGGAATCCATAGTCCGGCGGCCTGATATGTAGATCAGGGGGCCGGTGCATGGATGGGGGGGCGGTGCCCGTGCGCCCTCTATGGATGGGCTGCCACTGCTAACATGTAACAAAAGACCCCACAGCAGCAGCAGACCTCCCACCACCAACAATAGATCTCCCCAGCAACAATAGATCTCCACAGCAAATCAGAAACCACAGACTCCCAGCAACAATAGATCCCCACCAACAGCAAAGGCACCCCCAGCAATGTAGACCCCACCTCATAACAGTAGATCACCCTAACAACAATAGAAAACCACATCAACACTACACCCCCCCAGCAGTAAAAAATAGATCCTCCAACAACCAGAATCAATAGACCCTCCAGCACCGCTTGCCAGCACATACATTCAGCATTCCCTCGCTCTGCCTGGCTGGGGTGTGTAATTTCCACCAACCCTCGACTTCTGATTGGCTGTTTTGTACTGTCGGTCGGAAGCCAGGGCCAATCACATGGCTGATGTATAAAGCATGAGTTGTACACGCAGCAAGAGAATTTTTTGCATTCTTTGATCCCATACAATACAAGTCACCAGCAGAAATCCCCCCACCCTCAGATGGACCATATGATGGATTACATAAAAAGGGGAAATCAAAGAGTTTTATCCATTCTGTACATACCGGGCGAGAATCCAACTCCAGCCACAACCCGCTGAGATCCCACAGCCCATAAAGATGTCAGGCGAGGCAGATGTTTGTTTTTAAATTTGCCATTGTTCATAAGACCTGTCCCAGAAGCCTCTGCTGGAAGCAGGCAGTCCCCAACCCGTCAACTCAACTGAAGCTTTGCTGCAAGTAATCAATAAATAGACCACATTCTGAAAATCGGGGAATTGCCTCTATCAGGGGCTTCACTCCCCTCTATGTTTCTTTATTCTCCTCCCTCATACATTTGAGCCGCTGCTCAGGTGTCTCAGTCCAGATCTAGGGTGACCACATTTCCCAACTGCCATTCAGGGACACCCCACCCCCCCCCCCCCCCCCCCTTCCCAAAAAAATATGTTTTTTTGTGACACCAAATTTTTCAGGGTTTCTACTTGGACCTGTAGTTCTTTCCTAGTTGGGGGGGGGGGGGAGAAGATCACAACTTCAGCTCTGAGGGGTTCATGCTGGGACCTGTGGTCCTTCACTTTTGGGGACTACAAGTTTCTCAACTCCAGTCCTCAAGGTGCCCCAACAGGTCATGTTTTCAGGATTTCCCTCAGATGAAACAGCTGTGGTAATTAATAAGGCAGTGTAGCTGATCAAATCACCTGCACAAAATAATAAAAAGCCTGAAAACGTGACCTGTTGTGGCGCCTTGAAGACTGGAGGTGGGAAACAGTGGTTTAGAGCCAGAATGGACCATGATAGGTTCTGGAGCTGACTCCATTGCCTAGAGACAGAATGGTCTTTGGTAGGTCACTAGGTTCTGGAGCTGAGTTGGAGGTGGAATCAGAATGGATCTAAATGTTGAAGGTCCACTTTGTCCAGTCGTGTCAGCTTCCAGTTTTGCTCTTTGCAGGGAGCTGACTTCATGGCCTAGAACCACAGCAGATTTTTGTAGGTCACTAGGTTCTGGAGCTGAGTTGGAGTGGAGGTGGAATCAGAATGGATCTAAAAGTTGAAGGTCCACTTTGTCCAGTCGCCCAGTATTGGTTAGGGTTAAAGTAACCATTTTGGCAAAGCTTAAGCTTCCAGTTTTGCTCATTGCTGGGAGCTGACTTCATGGCCTAGAATCACAGTGGAGCATGGTAGGTCACTAGGTTCTGGAGCTGAGTTGGAGTGGAGGTGGAATCAGAATGGATCTAAATGTTGAAGGTCCACTCTGTCCAGTCGCCCAGTATTGGTTAGGGTTAAAGGACACTCACTGTTAGTGTTAGGACCACAGAATTATGGGGTGCCTTAGCGCGGCTCTGTGGCTCACGCATGCGTTTGCAAATGCGTGCGGACAAAACCCCTGTTTTTAACGCACATTGTTAGACAGGTTAATTGGTTGTTCTGCTAGCTGGTCGGTAAGTAGGCTTGGTTATTCCCTGGGCATTCCCCAGGTTCTTGTTGTTACCATTTTGGCAAAGCTTAAGTTTGCCGTTTTTCTCATTGCTGGCAGCTGACTTCATGGCCTAGAACCACAGCGGAGCATGGTAGGTCACTAGGTCCTGGAGCTGAGTTGGAATCAGAATGGATTTAAAGGTTGAAGGTCCACTTTGTCCAGTCGTCCAGTATTGGTTAGGGTTATGGTTACCATCTCGGCAAAGCTTAAGCTTCCAGTTCTGCTCACTGCTGGGAGCTGACTTCATGGCCTAGAACCACAGTGGAGCATGGTAAGTCACTAGGTTCCGGGGCTGAGTTGGAGTGGAGGTGGAATCAGAATGGAACTGAGCTCCGGGGCTTGGAGCCGACAATCCGCTACCCTCAACTTTACTTAACATGACATGCCATAGGGCCCATAGACACCACTGCAATGTGTGAGGTGTGTTGGTGCTCTGTGGTTAATGGCACCCCAATGCACAACAAGTGCAGTGTACAGTATTGGGGCACCGTACTGGCAAAAGTGAAACGGGTACCAAGCACATCGATGTGCCTCCCAACACACATGAACGTGCCGCGAACCGCGCATTGACGTAAGCCTGTTAAACAATCTGCAACAGACCTGAGCGGTGTGATTGGGCCCTTAAACTAAGCCAGCGTGCAATTAATTTTTCGGTAGCAAATCCAGTGTAATTAAAGTAAAACGTCTAAGTAGATGGAATTAAAGTCGGAGTTTAATGCGTTTCTTTCTGGGATCTGCAGTTAATTACATAATCGTTAGAAATCCGGTTCTAAAACACTTCCATGGTAAAATTGGCAGAGATTCCTTTTTTGTTCTCATTTTCTTTTTCTTTTCTTTTTTTTCTCCAGTAGGGATGAGAGAAATTAAATGTTTGAATTTTCCCAGAATTTCATTAAAAATCCAGAAATGTCATCAAAATTTCAAAATGTTACCAAATTAAATTGGAGTCAATGGAATATGGATGTTGAATTGGCTTATATTTTGCCTTCCCTGCTTCCCCCCTCCATCAGCACAGTAATAAAATGTTTAAATATTTTTTTTTCTGTTTTTTTTTAAATCTCATTTTACATTTTTTTTTTATTGTGGGGGAAGGGGAACATTGATGCTTACTGGGTGAGGGGGGCATTGGTGCTAAGGGGGAGAGGAGGGACATTGGTGCTAGGTAGGGGGAAGAGGCATTGGCGCTAGGTGGGTGTGGGTAAAGGGGGACACTTGTGCTCACGGAGGAGGGCATTGGTTCTAAGGGTTGGAGAAGGGGAGACTGGTGCTCCCTGGGGGGTATTGGTGCTAGGTGGGGGGGAAGTAGGCAATTGGTGCTCACTGGGGGGGACAAGGCATTGGTGCTAAAGGGGAGAGGGGGGGGACATTGGTGCTAGTTGGGTGGGGGAAAGGGGGACACTTGTGCTCACTGAGGAGGGCATTGGTTCTAAGGGTTGGAGAAGGGGAGACTGGTGCTACCTGGGGGGCATTGGTGCTAGGTGGAGGGGGGGAATTGGTGCTCACTGGGGGGCATTAGTGCTAGGTGGGGGGAGGGGACAATGCATTGGTGTAAAATGAGAGGGGGGGTACATTGGTCCTAGGTAGGTGGGGGAAAAGGGGGTATTGGTGCTAGGTGTATGAGGGGAAAGGGGGACACGTGTACTCA
Source organism: Rana kukunoris (assembly GCA_029574335.1). Lineage (NCBI taxonomy): Eukaryota > Metazoa > Chordata > Amphibia > Anura > Ranidae > Rana > Rana kukunoris. The sequence goes on from CM056057.1 coordinate 1,198,548, forward strand.
CTGGGGAGGGCATTGGTTCTAGTGGTTGGAGAAGGGGAGACTGGTGCTCCCTGGTGGGGCATTGGTGCTAGGTGGGGGGAGGAGGGAATTGGTGCTTACTGGGGGGGGGGGCATTGATGCTAGGTAAGGGGTGCAGTGGACAAGGCATTGGTGCTAAAGGGGAGAGGGGGGACATTGGTCTTAGGTGGGTGGGGGACACTTGTGCTCACTGGGGAAGGCATTGGTTCTAGGGGTTGGAGAAAGGGACACTGGTGCTCCTTGGAGGGGCATTGGTTCTAGGTAGGGGTGGGGAAGGGGGGACACTGCTGGTGCTCACTGGGGGGGTGCAGTAGTGTTAGGTCTTTTCATTTTTTGGTGGTGCAATGGGCTTTAAATTCCCCTTAAGGGTCACAGTAGCTGCATTCTTGGACACCTGCATTGCCTGGACTTGTTTCTGTGCCAAAACATGGCCCCTCATCAGCCTGTTTTTTTTTTATAAATGTTTTTCAGAAAAAAAAAAAACACAAAACAATAAAGCCAAAGTTAATAAAAATAAATAAAAAAATTCTAAAAAAATAAGATATAATAATGTAAGATAATATTTCTCCGATGGAGAGACTGGTCCAGCAGTTGAAATCAAATCCACCGAAATCCCTTCTCCCCTCTCCAGTGTTTTCTTTATCCTTCTACAAGGGCCATTCTGAGTGTTGGTGACCCAGCGTGGGTCTAAACGGCAGAAAGTGAGATCGTTCCCTCAACATTCCCACACATCTGTTCTCTGGGAGTTGTACCGGCACCGAAAACGTCTGGGTCGACTTTGACATGCGTTGGTATACTCCTATCCATGTATCTCAGTGTGGGTCCAGTGATGACAAGGCTCTCCCATGCTGGGAGGAGGAGGAGGAGGATGGAGGATCTGTTTGTTTGTAAGACTCTTACCCAACATCTGATGACAGCGATCAGGTAGAAGGAAACAGCTGGAACCAGAAATGATCAAAATACGCCGAGGAATTCTTCGTTCTTCAGATGAGGAGAACACTCAATGTCATTGTCTCCCCGCTCTGAACCCCACGTATAATGAGTATCCCTAGGCTCTGTTCTGTATTTCTATGTTTTGGTTGAGTTTTCTGTAGCTGGAAGAACAACAATTCCCCTAACTGAAGACGGGAGGTTCAGGCTGGGGGAAGGTGAAGGAAAGTAAAGGAAGGCAATCGGGGGATGGGGGTATGATACTGTAAAATTGTATATAATGTAAAACCATTCTCAATCAAGTGTAGAACCCTCCTAGATAGAGTATAGGATGTTAGGTAAATTTAGTTTGGCTCCTTTGTAGCCAGCGGAGCTGTTGTTGATTGCTTTGGCCTGCTCAGTGTTTCACAGGTTGCTGGTCTAATTATCCAGCCCCCCCCCCCCCCCCGGGCATTCTAGAGAGTTCTGGGATCACAGTGGGAAAATAAGCAGAAAGGCAATCTTAATATTTATAAATATTTAATAATTTAGGGGACCCAGCCAATCCAAGAGGACAAGGTATTGATATCAAGAGTGCAGCAGCCGAAAGATAAAGGTGCGGGGCAGTGTCCCAAGGGGTCCCCAGATTCACGGCATTAAATGGGCTTGTTCCATGGCAAAGAAGGAGGAAAAGGTTGCCTGGGTAAGTAGGTTATGTAATAGGCACTCAGTAAATGCTATTGGGTCAAGGACCTCTAAGACCTTCAGCAGCCCCAGGATCCCAAGATTGTTACGCCTGTTAAGGTTTTCAGCATCCTCCTCTATATATTCAAGGGATTTCACCAGTGGCGACTGATGCTAAAATTTTATGGGGGGGGGGGGGAAACATTTATGGGGGGGGGGGGGTTTAAACAAGGCTTACGTAGGACAGCTTCCTGAATCCTTATCCATCACTGCTTATGGTGGAGCATATGGTAGCTTGCCTTAGGACCATAGTCATGTTTAAAATTTCAAAAGATGCCAGATCAGACAGATATTGCTACCATAAGGATGGCACTGTAAGTCCAATGGGGGTACTGTTGACTTTGCTAAGTCAACCAACCAATTTGACTAATCCAGATTTTCAAGGCTGTTACACCATCAGGTCACCAGAGTTCCAATACTCTACGGGAGACAGTGGAGGTGTCAGAGAAGACCAATGACACCTCCACTATCACACTTGGCTTTGATTCTAGGGGTTGTAGAAGGGAAACTGGTGCTCTCTGGGGGGGGGGGGGCATTGGTGCTAGGTGGATGGAGAAAGGGGGACACTTGTGCTCACTGGGGAAGGCATTGGTTCTAGGGATTGGAGAAGGGGGACACGCTTCCTGGGGGTGGGGTGCTAGTGGGGGGGGGGGGGGACAAGGCATTAAGGTGCTAAAGGGGAGCGCGGGGAATTGGTGCTAGGTGGGGGGAAAGAAGGGAATTGGTGCTCACTGGGGGGCATTGGTGCTTGTTTGAGGAGGAAAGGTATTAGTTGGGGGTCAGGGGGTCACTGGTACTCACTGTTAATTTTACTAAGTCAACCAATCCTTTGACTAATCCAAATTTTCAAGGCTGTTACAGCATCAGGTCACCAGAGTTCCAATACTCTACGTGAGACAATGGAGGTGGCAGAGAAAACCAATGACACATCCACTATCACACTTGGCTTTGGTTCTAGGGGTTGGAGAAGGGAAACTGGTGCTGGGTGGGGGTAAAGGGCGACACTTGTGCTCACTGGGGAGGGCGACACTTGTGCTCACTGGGGAGGGCATTGGTTCTAGGGGGTTGGGGAAGGGGGACACTGGTGCTCCCTGGGGGGGGGGGCATTGGTTCTAGGGGTTGGAGAAGGGGGACACTGGTGCTCCCTGGGGGGGCATTGGTGCTAGGTGGGGAGAAGGAGGGAATTGGTGCTCACTGGGGGGGGCATTGGTGCTAGTTTGAGGGGGGGAGGCATTGGTGGGGAGGAGAGGGACACTGGCGATCCCTGGGGGAGAATTGGTGCTAGGTGGGGGAGGGAGGGAATTGGTGCTCACTGGGGGGGGCATTGGTGCTAGGTGGGGGGAAGGAGGGAATTGGTGCTCACTGGGGGGGGGGGGGCATTGGTGCTAAGTGGGGGGAAGGAGGAAATTGGTGCTCACTGGGGGAGACATTGGTGCTAGTTTGAGGGAGGAAGGCATTGGAGGGGAGGAGAGGGACACTGGCTATCCCTGGGGGAGAATTGGTGCTAGGTGGGGGAGGGAGGGAATTGGTGCTCACTGGGGGGGGGGGGGGCATTGGTGCTAGGTGGGGGGCATTGGTGCTAGGTGGGGGGAAGGAGGGAATTGGTGCTCACTGGGGGGGGGGCATTGGTGCTAAGTGGGGGGAAGGAGGGAATTGGTGCTCTCTGGGGGGGCATTGGTGCTAGGTGAGGGAAGGAGGGAATTGGTGCTCACTGGGGGGGGGGCATTAGTTCTATAGGTTGAAGAGAGGGACCCTGGCGCTCCCTGGGGGGAGGGCATTGGTGCTAGGCAGGGGGAAGGAGGGAATTGGTGCTCACTGGGGGCATTGGTGCTAGGCGGGGGAAGGAGGGAATTGGTGCTCATTGGGGGGGGGGGCATTGGTGCTAGTTTGAGGGGGGCAAGGCATTGGTGGAGGGGAGGGGGACACTGGTACTCACTGTTGATTTTGCTAAGTCAACCAACCCTTTGAAGCCAGGGACCAACCCCAAAAGACGAAACCTCCGGGGATGCTGTATATCAGTCTAGTTATAACTCAGTGATGTGTATTTTATTTTTTCCTGCTCGAAATTTCTTTGAGAATTTTATTCACGTGTAACACTGCGGCAATAAAACGATGACGTGTTCATTTTGGCCCACAAAGCGCTAACTGGTGAGCGCTGGAATCTCACGCGTCGCTTCACGGCGTTGTTTTAGTTCTCTCGTCGTAGCAGAGATCAAACAACTGTAATGTTCATCCCACCGGCCCAACAAATCTCGCAGTGAACCTTTTTTTCTCTATTTGGCGGCGCGGTCCTTCATTTTTCATGCTAATGCTCCTGCTTTGTTCCCATCTATATGTCTCGGGTTTTTGAGCAATTAGAGAAACCTTAAGCCAGAGAGTTTTATTGATGCCTACGCCTGGAGCTCATCAGTATGTACTCATCAGTGAAAGGGCATTGGAACCACTGAAATGTTAGGAAGCCGGGAATCACGTGACCGCATTTAGAGTCGTCTTTTGGAATTCGCTTGCTCCCTGCTTGACAGAAGAGCGTTCATGTGTCGCGTATCTCCTCTGCAGATCACCTCTGTCTCTTGATAGAACCATAGACCAGACTTTCTCCAACTTTTTATTATGGAGGAACCTTTCAAATAACTTTCGGGGTCTAAGAGAACTTCTGGTAATAATTACCATTTCTGAAGCTCACGGTCCATTAACGCGAGCGCTAAGTGGAGATACAGGAATAATCAAAGGAATAAGGAATGTGGCGTACTTTAAGTATTTGACACCCAGGGCTGCTCTACATAGCAAATATATTCTGTAATAATCAGGGCTATTTTTCAGCAGGAACGCGGGGGAACGCAGGTCCGGCAACTCTAGCACTGAATGTATGTGATGTCCAGTGGTGGCTGGTGCTCAGAATTTTTGGGAGGGCACCAAAAAATAATAATTGCAGCCTCACTATGCCCATCAAACACAGCCATCTGTGCCATCAATTGTCACCACTGTGCCATGCCATCAAACGCAGCCACTGTGCCATCAATTGTCACCACTGTGCCATGCCATCAAACGCAGCCACTGTGCCATCAATTGTCACCACTGCGCCATACCATCAAACGCAGCCACTGTGCCATCAATTGACACCACTGTGCCATGCCATCAAACGCAGCCACTGTGCCATCAATTGCCACCACTGTGCCATGCCATCAAACACAGCCACTGTGCCATCAATTGTCACCAATGTGCCATGCCATCAAACGCAGCCACTATGCCATCAATTGCCACCACTGTGCCATGCCATCAAACGCAGGCACTGTGCCATCAATTGCCACCACTGTGCCATGCCATTAAATGCACTCACTGTGCCATCAATTGTCACCACTGTGCCATGCCATCAAACGCAGCCACTGTGCCATCAATTGCCACCACTGTGCCATGCCATCAAACGCAGCCACTGTGCCATCAATTGTCACCACTGTGCCATGCCATCAAACGCAGCCACTGTGCCATCAATTGTCACCACTGTGCCATGCCATCAAACGCAGCCACTGTGCCATCAATTGTCACCACTGTGCCATACCATCAAACGCAGCCACTGTGCCATCAATTGTCACCACTGTGCCATGCCATCAAACGCAGCCACTGTGCCATCAATTGCCACCACTGTGCCATGCCATCAAACGCAGCCACTGTGCCATCAATTGCCACCACTGTGCCATGCCATTAAATGCACTCACTGTGCCATCAATTGTCACCACTGTGCCATCAAAAGCAGCCACTGTGCCATCAAACGCAGTCACTGTGCCATCAATTGTCACCACTGTGCCATGCAATCAAACGCAGCCACTGTGCCATCAATTGTCACCACTGTGCCATGCCATCAAAAGCAGCCACTGTGCCCCTCAAATGCAGTCACTGTGCCATGCCATCAAACACAGTCACTGTGCCATCAATTGTCACCACTGTGCCATCAATCGCAGACACTGTACCATCAATTATCACCACTGTGCCATGCCATTAAATGCAGTCACTGTGCCATCAATTGTCACCACTGTGCCATGCCATCAAACGCAGCCACTGTGCCATCAATTGTCACCACTGTGCCATGCCATCAAATGCAGCCACTGTACCATCAATTATTACCACTGTGCCATGCCATCAAACGTAGTCACTGTGCCATCAATTGCCACCACTGTGCCATGCTATCAAACGCAGTCACTGTGCCATGCTATCAAACGCAGCCATTGTGCCATCAATTATCACCACTGTGCCATGCCATTAATTCACACCACTGTGCCATCAATTCGCACCACTGTGCCATGCAATCAAACGCAGCCACTGTGCCCCTCAATTGTCGCCACTGTGCCCTTTGTCGCCACTGTGCCCTGGCCTGTAAAATGCACTTACCTTTCTCCTTCCACGTCCCTCGTTGTCTTCCCCTGCCTCGGTGACGCTTCAGCCAACCAGGTTACCGATAACCATAATTGTCTGAGACGGCCATCGGTCTTATCCAAGGAACGCACCCCCCATACGTTCCGAGGATAAGCCACCCGGGAGACGAGGGCTGTACTCGGAAAGCCGCTGGCTCTGATAGGCACTTCCGCACAGCCAACCAGCTGCCGTTATTCAGGTGGTTGGCGCTCGATTTCCGGCCAACTGAATAGACCAGCGGCAGCTGGCAACAATAACATAGATTCATGCAATGCATGAATCTATGTTACTTCAGTGGCGGTGCGAGAGCCAGAGAGGGCGGTGCTCCAGCGCCCTCTATAGACGCAGCGCCACTGGTGAAGTCAAGAGGTGCTGGGTTGTTCTACAGTGTCTATTGCTGCTGGGGGTTCTAGTGATGCTGGAAGTTTTGCAGGGGGCGGTCTATTGTTGCTGTGGAGGTAGGTAGAGGTGAAGACGTAGTAACTCCAAAAGAGAGAGTTCATGCACCTATACTCTGTTTTTGAAACGGAAGAGGGCAGGCCGGGCCTGTAAGGGGCTCTGGGGTCCATTGGGCCCCTTACAAGTGTAATGCAAATAATAAATAAAAATAAAATATTTACATTTTTTCTTTGCATTACACCTGTAAGGGGCCCGAGCCCCCCCACCCTGCTTATTACATTGCGTCAGGAGAGAAGAGATTACACTTGTTCTTTTTTTTCTTCAGCACCAGCCCCCCGGTTGTCTCTGCTCCAGGGGGGCCCTGCCTAAATCTGTGTAAGGGGCCCCAACATTTTTGATGGCTGCCCTGGTGGCCTGAAAAGAATATTGTGTTCCCTGAAGCCTCGTACACACGGCCGGTTTTCCGGGCAGATAAACTGCCAGGAGAGCATTTGGCCCTTACCCTAACGCCCTGACCCCCTAACCCTAACCATAACCCCCTAACACCTTAACCCTAACACCCTAACCATAACCCTAAACCCAAACCCTAACCCTAGACCTTAGCCTAACCCCTAACCCTAGCCCTTACCCTAACCCCAACCCCCTAACCCTTACCCTAACACTTTAACCCAAACCTCTAATCCTAACCCCTAACCATAACCCTAACCCCCTAACCCTAACCCCCTAACACCTTAACTCTAACCCTAACCCTACCACTAACCCCTAACTTCTAACACCTAATCTCTAACCCCTAACCAGAATGGTCCATATGGGGATCGAACCTGTGACCATTGGAGTTATCAGAATTAAGTCTTCCCTCCAATTGGGTCATCCCTTCCTAGGTCACATGACTCCCAGCTCACGCTCAGGATGGAGTTATGAAATGGAATTCTCGGCTTTCTTCCTTTTATTATTCCTTTTTATGGAAATTGTTGCCCGTCCGGTGATCCTCCCCCTTTCCTCTCTCATTAGTAATTACCCCGAAGGACATGAATCACTTTCAAGGTCGAACTCATTTATCAGCTTACGTTCGGCGTAGACTAACTCTCCTTAAAAGCCGTCCCGTGAGCGCAGCCTGCGCCCCCCCCCCCCCTAAAACGAGGAGAGATAAATGGAATGAATGGAGTCCTAGCCTTATTCTTCAAGGGGAAAACCTAACCCCTAACACCCTAACCCCCTAACCCTATCCCTAGCCCTAACCCTAACACCCTAACCCCTAGCCCTAACCCTTACCCTAACACCCTAACCCCCCAACCCCCTAACCCTTACTCTAACCCCCTAACACCTTAACCCTAACCCCAAACCATAACCCTAAAGCCGCGTACACACGGCAGAGAACCTCGACGGGCAGAACACATCGTTCCGCCCGTCGAGGTTCTCTGCCGGCTGTCGAAATCGGCGACCCGCCCGTCGGGAATGGCAACCAGCCATTCATCCAGGCGGGCCGTCGAGCAAATAGAGAGCCTGCTCTCTATTTGCTCGACGGGATTCCCGACGGGCGGGGCGAGCCAGGAGCGTACACACGGCCGAAGTTCTCGCTGGAATGCAGCTTCCAGCGAGGTTCTCGCTGGTTTCTAGCGAGAACCTCGGTCGTGTGTACGCCGCCTGACCCCCTAACAGCCTAACCCCTAACCCTATCCCTAGCCCCAACCCCCTTAACCTTACCTTTACCCCCTAACACCTTAACCATAACCCTAACCCTATACCCCTAACCCTATCCCTAACACCCTAACCAGAATGGTCCATATGGGGATCGAACCCGTGACCATTGGCGTTATCAGAATGAAGTCTTCCCTCCAATTGGCTCATCCCTTCCTAGGTCACATGACTCGCGCTCAGGATGGAGATCTTTTTGCAGAGTTATGGAATGGAATTCTCGGCTTTCTTCCTTTTATTATTCCTTTTTATGGAAATTGTTGCCCGTCCGGTGATCCTCCCCCTTTTCCTCTCTCATTAGTAATTACCCCGAAGGACATGAATCACTTTCAAGGTCAAACTCATTTATCAGCTTACGTTCGGCGTAGACTAACTCTCCTTAAAAGCCGTCCCGCGAGCGCAGCCTGCGCCCCCCCCCCCCCTAGAAGGAGGAGAGATGAATGGAAAACAATTATTTATAAGGCGGTAATTCCTCCTCACCTCCAGACCGTTGGCAGGAGCGCGGTGATGGCACAAAGGTTACGGTGGCAGCGCGGAATATTTAATGTCAGAGCCGGCACACCTTGTAATTACTTTGCCATACACGGCAATTATTCTTCTCTGAGGCCGTCCCCGGCTTCCTGCTCATTAATGTTGATGTCACCACAAGGCTGTAATTAAGGGCGCAGACCACCCAGCTGTGCCAGGCCCTAGGACCTTCCTCCCTCTTCATACAGATGGCACGGTAATTGTCAGCGAGAACAAGCCTGGCGGTGCTTTTCTTGTAATACTTTGTTATATTAAAGTGGACCTGTCATCACATGTGTAAGTAACGTGTCAGTGTACCCCCCCCCCCATCCCCCGACGAAGCCTTTGTCTACTCTTCTCTCCGGAAGGACGGTTCCATCATCCCTCCTAGATAGGCTGCTACATAAGCTAGGTAAAATAAAATGTGGGGCTTGCCTGTGATCAGCGGATCAGGTTGTGATTGCTTTGGTCTGTTTTAGGCTTCACTGGCTAAGGGTTCAACTCAGGGCAAAAGGGGCAGCCTCCCTGGGCCTGGTCATTGTTGTCATGGGCATTCGCTCCATAGGGCAAGGGGGGGAAATTGACCCCCCCCCCTGGAAAAACGAGAAGGTGTTGAAGAGTGAAGACACACCTCCGTGAATGAAGCAATGACAGCGCCGCAGTATAAGGGAGGTTGTAACAGAGAGAGAGCGATGAGCTGCTGGCCGTGGCGTTGCAAGGGGGGCGGGGGTGGTCTGGTGCTGGGTGACACCACTGCACCTGACCAACCATCCCCTTCTCGTGGCCGTGGTCTGTCTAAACGGTCCCGGGCTGTATGTCACACAGGCACAGCGAGCAGAGTGAAGCCTCCTCCCCATCCAGTGTTTATGTGTACACAGGGGGGGGGGGGAACCTGCTGTGCCTGTGCCTCGCTGAAGTGGGGGTTTGTGCTGAATGGGGGTCCATCTGTGCTGAAGGGGGGTCTGTGCTGAAGAGGAAGGGGGAGTATGTGCTGAAGGGGAGGTCTGTGCTGAAGTGGGGGTCCTCCATCTGTTCTGAAGGGTAGGTCTGTGCTGACTGGGGGGTCTGTGCTGAAGGGGGTCTATCTGTGCTGAAGGGGGGGTCTGTGCTAAAGAGGAAGGGGGTGTCTGTGCTGAAGGGGAGGTCTGTGCTGAAGTGGGGGTCCTCCATCTGTTCTAAAGGGTAGGTCTGTGCTGAATGGGGGGGTCTGTGCTGAATGGGGGGGTCTGTGCTGAATGGGGGGTCTGTGCTGAAGGGGGGTCCATCTGTGCTGAAGGGGGGTCGATCTGTGCTCAAGAGGGGGTCTGTACATTCTCTAGGCTATATTTATATGGGCATGGAGTGAAGCTGAATTATCTTAAGAGCTATTTCACACTGCCAGCTGGTACCGTTATCGGTAAAGCGCCGCTAAACAGAAGCACTTTACCATCGTTTTGGCTGCGCTATTCGGCGCTTTTAACCCCGCTAGTGTTTTAAGAAAGGATTAAATGCGACTGCGTATTGCCGCTGCTGAAGCGCACCCCCCTAAAAAAAAAATCAGCGGACACCCATGATTGTTGTGGGGTCCAAAACAGCTTCCCCTTGAGCCCTGCACTGCCCCCCAAAAAGGTTGATAAGTGGATTCGGGGGAGGGCCCAAGAATATGTTTTCTCAGGGTCCAATCAATATTAAAGACAGCCCTGACAGGGCCATCTTTAACATAGGGCAAAAGGGGAAGCTGCCCTGGGCCTGGTCATTATTGTGGGGCCCAAAACAGCTGCCTCTTGAGCCCTGCACTGCCCCCCAAAAAGGTTGATAAGTGGATTCTGGAGGGCCCAAGAATGTGTTTGCTCAGGGTCCAATTAATATTAAAGATGGCTCTAACAGGGCCATCTTTAACATAGGACAAAAGGGGAAGCTGCCCCGGGTCCGGTCATTGTTGTGGGGTCCAAAACAGCTTCCCCTTGAGCCCTGCACTGTCCCAAATAGTTAATAAGTGGATTCGGGGGAGGGTCTTAGAATACGTTTGCTCAGGGTCCAATCAATATTAAAGACGGCCCTGGCAGGGCCATATTTAACATAGGGCGAAAGGGGCTCTGAGTCTTGACCTCGGTGAACCAGTTTGGACCCATCCCAATCTTATCGCCAATCCAGTGGCGGCGCGTCCACAGAGGGCGCATGAGCGCCACCCCCTCTCTCCTGCACCCGTCAATCTCCAATAGATAGATTCCTGCATTGCATGAATCTATCTACTGTCGCCGCTGCCGCCCCCTATTCTGGTGTTTGGCCCGTTGTTGGGCTCCGGCCATCTGAATTTCAGCGGTGGGGGTTGTTTTGGAAGCGCCTGATTAGAGGCGTCGGCTCTAATCGGCTTCCAAATTGGTAAGTAGCGGGCGTACTACTGTGTTCGATGTTTACACAGTGCTGTGTTAGGGAATCACTTCCCCAACACTGACCCGCCTCTCAGCCAATCAGGTGCATCAGACCGATCTGGTTACCGGTCACCTTATTGGCTGAAGCAACAGGCTTTGTGATTGGATGCCTATGCGATTGGCGTCCAATCATAGCAGAGATGACATGAAGAGGATGGGAGAAGACATCGAGGACTCCGCAAACTTGAGGCTATTGATGGGGAAAACCATTGGCGTTTGATGGGGCAAACTGGCAGAATTTGATGGGGAAAACCGGCAAGGTTTGATTGGGCAAACTGGCGGCATTTGATGGGGCAAACTGGTGGCATTTGATGGGACAAACTTGATGGGGAAAACTGGTGGCATTTGATGGAGCAAACTGGCTGCTATTGATCTGGCAAATTGGCGGCATTTGATGGGGCAAACTGGTGGCAATTGATGGGGCAAACTGGCGGCAATTGATGGGGCAAACTTGATGGGGCAAACTGGTAACAGTTGATGGGGCAAACTTGATGGGACAAACTGGCTGCTATTGATGGGGCAAACTGGCGGCATTTAATGGGGCAAACTGGCGACATTTGATGGGGCAAACTGGCGGCAATTGATGGGGCAAACTGGCGGGCATTTGATGGGGAAAACTTGATGGGGCAAATTGTTGGCAATTGATGGGACAACTGGCGGCATTTGATGGGGGAAACATGAAGGGGCAAACTGGCGGCTATTGATGGGGCAAACTGGTGGCAATTGATGGGGCAAACTGGCGGCTATTGATGGGGCAAACTGGTGGCTATTGATGGGGCAAACTGGTGGCAATTGATGGGGCAAACTGGCGGCTATTGATGGGGCAAACTGGTGGCTATTGATGGGGCAAACTGGTGGCAATTGAAGGGGAAAACTTGCGGCATTTGATGGGGCAAACATGATGGGTCAAACTGGCAGGTATTGATGGGGCAAACTGGCGGCTATTAATGGGGCAAACTGGCGGCTATTGATGGGGCAAACTGGTGGCATTTGATGGAGCAAACTGGCTGCTATTGATGGGGCAAACTGGTGGCAATTGATGGGGAAAACTTGATTGGGCAAACTGGCGGCAATTGATGGGGCAAACTTGATGGGGCAAACTGGTGGCATTTGATGGAGCAAACTTGATGGGGCAAACTGGTAACAATTGATGGGGCAAACTTGATTGGGCAAACTGGCGGCAATTGATGGGACAAACTTGATGGGGAAAACTGGGGACGATTGATGGTGCAAATTGGCGGCTATTGATGGGGCAAACTGGCGGGCATTTGATGGGGAAAACTTGATGGGGCAAATTGGTGGCAATTGATGGGGCAAACTGGCGGCTATTGATGGGGCAAACTGGTGGCAATTGATGGGACAAACTGGCGGCTATTGATGGGGCAAACTGGTGGCAATTGATGGGGCAAACTGGCGGCTATTGATGGGGCAAACTGGTGGCAATTGATGGGACAAACTGGTGGCATTTGATGGAGCAAACTGGCTGCTATTGATGGGGCAAACTGGTGGCAATTGATGGGGAAAACTTGATTGGGCAAACTGGCGGCAATTGATGGGGCAAACTTGATGGGGCAAACTGGTAACAATTGATGGGGCAAACTTGATTGGGCAAACTGGCGGCAATTGATGGGACAAACTTGATGGGGAAAACTGGGGACGATTGATGGTGCAAATTGGCGGCTATTGATGGGGCAAACTGGCGGCCTTTGATGGGGCAAACTGGCGGCCTTTGATGGGGCAAACTGGCAGCATTGGATGGGACAAACTTGATGGGGCAAACTGGTGACAATTGATGGGGCAAACTGGCGGCATTCGATGGAGTAATCTGGCGGCGTTTGATGGAGCAAACTGGCAGCTATTGTTGGGGCAAACTGGCGGCATTTAATGGGCACAGTTGAGTTTTTTTCAGTTTGTTTGCTCCCCTCCGCCACTGCCCCAATCCTCAGCTATTATTTTATTGAACGCTCCAGATCTAGAATAGTTGAGTGACCTGAACATGGAGCTCATAGGGAAGTTGTGTGGTCGGGTTCATGTCTACTCTCATGGTGTCCTTGAATGACCCGGGTTCCTTGCGATGCCCCCCTGTCATACCATTCTGCATAAGGAGATGTGAGGTCAGCCGCATGCAGAGATCCATAATATAATTCATCAGGAACTTTGGAGGTGATAACATATCGGCACATAGGAACGCCAGACAACACGGCCATTAATTGGGAAATTGGTCGGAAGGAGCCGGGCCGATGACAGCTCAATGAAGAGAAAACACATGTTGTGAGCTTTGAAGACCAGGAAAAGGGGGAAACCTTCGGAATGCGGTACCTACGGGTCTGCGCGGTGCGGACAGGGCAGGGTGGCCCCACCTCGCTCTCCATCTCTCTGTTTCCCGTGCCAAGTCTGTGCAATGGCTAGAAGCGTACCAGAAATGTATTCATGCCGGCCGCCAATTCTGTAGACCATGAAGTGCTAAGTATCCCGAGTCCCTTGGACATGGAATGAATTCCAGCGGTGACAGAAGAGTTTGGTCCAGATTCAGTCTCGGGTCTGCTGGTTCCGTCATTTCCCCGCTGTCTCGGGGGGTTCCATGTCTGGTTCCACGCACATGGTCACAATTACACAGCGATAAAACAGTCCTGATCTTATCTTGTTTTTGTGGTGAACCTTTCTCCAAGTCTGCGATCTTTTTTATTTTGCAAACATGGATTACATTCTTCTTCTTCCGAGAAGCAGGACAGAGTTTCAGCAATCTTTACTTTTCCTGACTAAATCCTATTATGAAGGAGTATGCACATGTAAACCAGTGGGGGCTGGTGCTCAAAATTTTTGGGGGGAAGCAAACGTAAAAAAAAAAAAAATTCACTGTGCCCATCAAACGCAGCCACTGTGCCATCAATTGCCACCACTGTTCCATGCCATCAAATGCAGTCACTGTGCCATGCCATCAAACGCAGTCACTGTGCCATGCCATCACACGCAGCCACTGTGCCATCAATTGTCACCACTGTGCCATGCCATCAAACGCAGCCACTGTGCCCCTCAATTGTTGCCACTGTGCCAATTGTCACCACTGTGCACTTTAATTGTCACCACTGTGCCATGCCATTAAACGCAGCCACTGTGCCATTTAATTGTTGCCACTGTGCCAAATGTCACCACTGTGCCATTTAATTGTTGCCACTGTGCCCAGTGTTGCCACTGTGCATGTCACTGTGCCCTTTAATTGTTGCCACTGTGACCATTGTCACTACTGTGTCCTTTAATTGTTGCCACTGTGCCCATTGTCACTACGGTGCCCACCACTGTTCCATGCCATCAAATGCAGTCACTGTTCCATGCCATCAAACGCAGTCACTGTGCCATGCCATCAAACGCAGTCACTGTGCCATCAATTGTCACCACTGTGCCATGCCATCAAACGCAGCCACTGTGCCATCAATTGTCACCACTGTGCCATGCCATCAAACGCAGCCACTGTGCCATCAATTGGCACCACTGTTCCATGCCATCAAATTCAGTCACTGTTCCATGCCATCAAACGCAGTCACTGTGCCATCAATTGTCACCACTGTGCCATGCCATCAAACGCAGCCACTGTGCCCCTCAATTGTCGCCACTGTGCCAATTGTCACCACTGTGCCCTTTAATTGTCACCACTGTGCCATGCCATTAAACGCAGCCACTGTGCCATTTAATTGTTGCCACTGTGCCAAATGTCACCACTGTGCCATTTAATTGTTGCCACTGTGCCCAGTGTTGCCACTGTGCATGTCACTGTGCCCTTTAATTGTTGCCACTGTGCCCATTGTCACTACTGTGCCCTTTAATTGTTGCCACTGTGCCCATTGCCACTACTGTGCCCATTGATGCCACCGTGCCCTTTGTCACCACTGTGCCCATTGATGCCACCGTGCCCTTTGTCACCACTGTGCCCATTGATGCCACTGTGCCCTTTGTCGCCTCTGTGCCCATTGTCGTCGCTGTGCCCTGTAAAATGCACTTACCCTAATCCTTCAACGTCCCTCAATGTCTTCTCCCGCCTTGGTGACGCTTCAGCCAATCAGGCTACCGATAACCAGAATCGGCTAACCTGATTGGCTGAGATGGCTGTCAGTCTTATCCACTAGCTCTGATAGGCACTTCCGCACAGTTAACCAGCTGCCGTTATTCAGGCGGTCGGCGCTCAATGTCTGGCTACCTGAATAGACCAGCGGCAGCTAGCAACATTAACATACATTCATGCAATGCATGAATGTATGTTATTTCAGTGGCGGTGCGGAGCCAGAGGGGGCGGCACTCCAGCGCCTTCTATGGACGGACCGCTGCTGATGTAAACATTTCCATTGTGTGAGCTCCATGGGGAAGGGGGCAAATCCATATTAGTGGCCATGTGGGGAAGGGGGCAACTTGGGGTGCCCACGTGTCCTGGAATACCCTGTCTGTCAAGGTTCCCGGGCAGCTACATTCTGGGACAATACAGTGTCCCCGAATGAAATAGAGGAGACAGCCGCCCCTTACTAACTAATAACTACATTTCCGGAACTGGCTCCTAGGGCCGGCGTTGCCTGGCATCTTGCAACCAGTGACAATTTACTTTCAGACAGTGAGACCGGGAGCGAGGCCTGCGCCTAGTTCAGCACTGCTGTCCCACCCACCTCGGCACCTCCTCCTTCTTCGGCACCCAGCGGCAAGCAGCAGGGACTCCTGTGATCTTCACTCTCCAGATAGCGGTGCCACGCCTTCCCTTCTATGCACATGGCTCATGCAGAGGGATTGACAGCGGCACCGAATCTGGTGCTGGACTTACCATTGGGCTTGACTGGGCTCAAGCCCATGGGCCCCACCCAATAGGGGGCCTCGGGCCCAATCGCAGCAACCCCCCCCGTTCACAGCAAACGCGGCAACCCCCTCCCACAATTTGGCGTCAATCCCCAGTTTGGTCGGTCGAAGGTGCCAGCCCCCCACCCCCCCCTCAACAACTATGATCGGTCGGTGGTAACAACCCACCCCTCTGCTTCTCTGCTCCAGGGGGCCCCTTTGATTATTAGGCCCCCACCACGCTGAGTCCTGCCCTAAGCACATTTACCTGACAAATAACCTGGCGCCAAATTCCCCTTCAACCACAAGACTACATTTCCCCCTGCCCCCCTCATCTTTTTTGTGGGAAGGTGAGAGAGGGGGTGTGTCCCTGAATGGCAGTTTGGAAATGTGGTCACCCTAGGGCAACTTCATATGAATAGTCATGGATTAATGGCCCTGGGGGGGGGGGGGGGGGGAACCATATTAATGGCCATGGGGGAACTCCATATAAATGACCATGGGGGGAACGTTGTATAAATGGCCATGGGGGGAACTCCATATAAATGACCATGGGGGGGAACTTATTTTTTAATGGCCCTGGGGGGGGACTCCATATAATTGGCCATGGAGGGAAACTCCATATAAATGGCCATGAGGGGGAACTCCATATAAATGGCCATGGGGGGGAACTCTGTATAAATGGCCATGGGGGGGGGGGGGGGACTCCATATTAATGGCCATGGCTTTGGAATGGGATGTCCAACAAGCTTATATATGTGTGATGGTCAGGTGTCCACCACGTTTGGTCACACGTGGTTGGCCTTTCTCCAACAACAAGCTGTATAAACCTCATCCTGATGGGCAGGTAATGCCACGGGTTGGGTCTAGTCTTGGATGCCCTCTATCCAACAGATAAGGGGATAGAATGATTCATAATGTAGCCATGGGGGGGGAAGGGGGGCAACTCCATATTAGTGGCCATGAGGGGAAGGGTGCAACTCCATATTAGTGACCATGGGGGGAAGGGTGCAACTCCATATTAGTGACCATTGGGGGAAGGGGGCAACTCCATATTAGTGACCATAGGGGGAAGGGTGCAACTCCATATTAGTGACCATAGGGGGAAGGGTGCAACTCCATATTAGTGACCATGTGGGGAAGGGGGCAACTCCATATTAGTGGCCATGATGGGAAGGGGGCAACTCCATATGAATAGTCATGGAGAGAGGGGGGAAACACTATAATATTGGCTATGGAGGAGAATGAGGACAACTCCATATTAATGGCCATGGGGGGGGGGGGGGGGCTCCATATAAATGGCCATGGGGGGGAAACTCTGTATAAATGGCCATGGGGGGGGACGACTCCATATAAATGGCCATGGCTTTGGAATGGGATGTCCAACAAGCTTATATATGTGTGATGGTCAGGTGGTCAGGTGTCCACCACGTTTGGTCACACGTGGTTGGCCTTTCTCCGATAACAAGCTGTATAAACCTCCTCCTGATGGGCAGTTATTGCCACGGGTTGGGTCTAGTCTTGGATGCCCTCTATCCAACAGATAAGGGGATAGAATGATTCATAAAGTAAAAATGTGTTACAGAAAGTGATCAGAGGCACGAAAGTAATTAAATTCAAACAATAGGGATCCTTCAGAACGTCATGATTTATAAAGTTCACGCTACGGGGAAACCAAAACGAATACCGCAATTTTGAATGCAGGGGGGGCGGGGGGGGTGAAAATGCAAACAATGCATGGCAAACAGCTGTAGCCATAGAGCCGGTATCTGAGCAACAGTCATGCACCATTGTCTCCTCGGCTGACATAGACTTTCGGAGGAACGTACATCATTCAAGACATGACAGCTGCTTCCACTGATGAGGCCGGGGGAGCGGATACCAGAAGTTTCAAAATTCCCCAAACAGCTCCAATCCAGAGGAACCTCCGGAGACCCACCGATCCTCCGGGAAGAAGATCTACAGACCCTCCGATCCCGGAATCATCTTCTCCAGGTCAACAGCCAGATGATCTGAAGGCCTCGCCATGGAAGATCTGGAGACAACGTCACATTGAAGGGCTTTTCCTTGAAATTGTTACATTTAATAATCATATTTTACAGTATATTCCAGAATGATACATTGTCACCCCACCCCATGGCCCACACTTTACAGGCCCACCTTCTGGGCGGTTCAAGTCTGGATCATGCCCACTTTCTGGGTGGTTCTGCTCAGGGTCATACCCACTTTCTTGAAGTTTCCACCCCTAATTATACTGGAATTGGCCTCTTGCAGCCACACCATTTTTTTTATTTTTTTAAGTGAAATGCTGTAATCCCGGGACACACCCTGGGACACCACATCACCAGGGCATAGTACCTTGATGGTGGACCGTCCCAGCCAATCCAGGACAGCAGGTATCTATGAATCCTCCAATGAAGGTCAGTTCAGGCACTTCCTGGGACACACCCTGGGACACCACCTCACCAGAGCATAGTACCTTGACGGTGGACCGTCCCAGCCAATCCGGGACAGCAGGTATCTATAAATCCTGCCATGAGGGTCAGTTCAGGCACTTCCTGGGACACACCCTTAGACACCACCTCACCAGGGCATAGTACCTTGATGGTGGACCGTCCCAGCCAATCCGGGACAGCAGGTCTCTATGAATCCTTCCATGAGGGTCAGTTCAGACACTTCCTGGGACACACCCTGGGACACCACATCACCAGGGCATAGTACCTTGACGGTGGACCGTCCCAGCCAATCCGGGACAGCAGGTATCTATGAATCCTCCAATGAAGGTCAGTTCAGGCACTTCCTGGGACACACCCTGGGACACCACATCACCAGGGCATAGTACCTTGATGACGGACCGTCCCAGCCAATCCAGGACAGCAGGTATCTATGAATCCTCTAATGAAGGTCAGTTCAGGCACTTCCTGGGACACACCCTGGGACACCACCTCACCAGGGCATAGTACCTTGATGGTGGACTGTCCCAGAAAATCCGGGACAGTTGGTATCTATGAATCTTGCCATGAGGGTCAGTTCAGGCACTTCCTGGGACACACCCTGGGACACCACCTCACCAGGGCATAGTACCTTGATGGTGGACCGTCCCAGCCAATCCGGGACAGCAGGTCTCTATGAATCCTTCCATGAGGGTCAGTTCAGGCACTTCCTGGGACACACCCTGGGACACCACATCACCAGGGCATAGTACCTTGATGACGGACCGTCCCAGCAAATCCGGGACAGCAGGTATCTATAAATCCTGCCATGAGGGTCAGTTCAGGCACTTCCTGGGACACACCCTGGGACACCACCTCACCAGGGCATAATACCTTGATGCTGGACTGTCCCAGCCAATCCGGGACAGCAGGTACCTCCTGATGAAGTCTACATACAAGCAAACCTTGCCAACACGTCCTGCCCAGGCATGGCCCCCACCATTGTCACTAATCAGGAAGCCAACGGGTCCAGAGCAGTGATCGGCAGCCAATCCCGAAGTGGTTGTAAAAGGGATGTGAGGATTTCAGCGGCCTTAAGATGGAAAAAAGATGAAAACTGTATTTTAAATGTAGTTTCTGGTAGAAAGGAATGTTCCGCACTCGGGGTTCACATCTGCTTCTCTCACACGTGGCCTCGGAAATCTCAGACGCCTCACATTTTTACTGGACAAGTCACCATAACAAGTGAAGTGCCCACCACACCGGGGTGAGATAATAACCGCTGGCAGCTGTCCTTTATAAGTAACACGTTATCAGCGATATTACGACCTGCGTCTGCTGTGCGTGACAATGCCGGGGGAAGCTGGCATCACATTGTACAGAGCCGGGCGACGCATAAAATCCCTCCCCGCTGCCTGGCAGGCTGCCGCCAAATACATTTTCAGGCCGAGGGACGGCTTTAGATATGATAGGAAAACGCTGCGTCTGGCCCAAGCTCCGAAATAGAATAAAAATAATAATTAAATGTATATTTATTTCATTCTTATATTATAACATTTTATATTATATTAATTGAAGAGTATAGGATATATTTATTTATTTAAATGTAATAGTTTTAATATCCAATGGTTGCCACTGCACACATATATACCGTATATACTCGAGTATAAGCCGAGGCACCTCATTTTACTACAAAAAAACTGAGAAACCTTATTGACTCGAGTATAAGCCAAGGGTGCCCATCTGCATGCCTCACTGTGCCCTACTGTGCCCATGTCTCACTGTGCCCATGCCTCATGGTGTCCAACTGTCCATGCCTCACTGCGTACATGCCTCATTGTGCCCATGCCTCATTGTGCCCATGCCTCACTGAGTCCATGCCTCACTGTGCCCATGCCTCACTGCGTCCATGCCTCATTGTGCCCATGCCTCATGGTGTCCATGCCTCACTGTGTCCATGCCACACTGTGCCCATGCCTCACTGTGCCCATGCCTCATGGTGTCCATGCCTCACTGTGTCCATGCCACACTGTGCCCATGCCTCACTGCGTCCATGCCTCATTGTGCCCATGCCTCATTGTTGCCATGCCTCACTATGTCCATGCCTCACTGTGTCCATGCCTCACTGTGCCCATGCCTCACTGCGTCCATGCCTCATTGTGCCCATGCCTCACTGTGTCCATGCCTCACTGCGTCCATACCTCATTGTGCCCATGCCTCATGGTGTCCATGCCTCACTGCGTCCATACCTCATTGTGCCCATGCCTCACTGTGTCCATGCCTCACTGCGTCCATACCTCATTGTGCCCATGCCTCATGGTGTCCATGCCTCACTGTGTCCATGCCACACTGTGCCCATGCCTCACTGCTTCCATGCCTCATTGTGCCCATGCCTCACTGTGCACATGCCACACTGTGCCCATGCCTCACTGTGCCTCACTGTGCCCCACGACTCACTGTGTCCATGCCTCACTGTGTCCATGCCTCACTGTGTCCATGCCTCATTGTGTCCATGCCTCACTGTGTCCATGCCTCACTGTTCCCATGCCTCACTGTGTCCATGCCTCACTGTGTCCATGCCTCACTGTTCCCATGCCTCACTGTGTCCATGCCTCACTGTGCCCATGCCTCACTGTGTCCATGCCTCATTGTGCCAATGCCTCATTGTGCCCATGCCTCACTGTGTCCATGCCTCACTGTGTCCATGCCTCACTGTGCCCATGCCTCACTGTGCCCATGCCTCATTGTGCCCATGCCTCATTGTGCCCATGCCTCATTGTGCCCATGCCTCACTGCTGTGCACATGCCTCACTGTGCCCATGACTAGACTGACGTTTAACATGGGAGTCTATGGAAGGGGTGCCCGGCTTTAAAAAATCGGTGCTCCCCGGGTGTAGGTCCCCCGGCACAACAAACTTTGCACACTTGTAGAGGAAGAGGGGGGCTACACGTGTGACAAGTACCCGGTACCCAAAGTCCGGGAGACTCGAGTTTAAGCCATTGCACTCACAAACGAGTTACATGGCAGGGCTTATCTGTATATATATATAAATTAAAATATAATATTAAAAATATACATTTAAATATAAATTATATATATTTTCTAATACTAACATAATACAGTCAATTATATTAAGTACTGTAAATGTGCATTTAAATACAAATTATACATAAATATTATATATATATAAAATATTTATGTATAATTTGTATTTAAATGCACATTTACTTAATATAATACCTATAAAAATAATAAAAATAGTCACACTGTATTGTCCCGGAATGAAGGTGCCCGGGACACAAATGTGAATTGCGGGACTGTCCCGGCCAATCCGGGACACGTGGGCACCCTATGTGACTGGGAGGTCTGAGTTTTATGTGGAGTTCCTCCAAAGGACCTCGGACGTCAGTCATATTGTATTTATCACACTCTGTTATTTATAAGTTTGTTAATTGAAGGGTTTTCTGGTCATCACATTGGAGTTTGTGTTTGGTGTCAGTTATTTATGTTGTGCGTTTCCCTCCGCGTTGTTCCTCTAGAGACCTCTCATAGCGAGTTTTATGTAGAGCGCCCCCGAGGACCTCGGACTCATATTGTATTCATTAATACCCCGCTGTTTATATGTTTGTTAATTAAACAATGCTCTGGCCTTCTATGTGGGTTTGTGCCTCGGGTGTCGGTTATTTATGTTGTGCAATTTCCTGTGGGTCGGCGTTGTGTGTCTGGATGTCGATCGTGTGGGTTTATAGAGTTTTATGTAAAGTGTCTCTGAAGGACCTCGGACTCCCTTTATATTGTATTCTTCTATAATCTGATATTCATATGTTTGATATTTGAAGGATGGGAAGACCCAACATGTGAGCTTGTTTCTGCGGTGTCAGTTATTTATGTCGTCTAGAGGGCTCTCATAATGAGTTTTATTCAGAGTTCCTCCCATGGACCCCGCACTCCGTATTGTATGTAATATTAATACTCTGATATTTATATGTTTGATGGATGAAAGACGCGATGACCCCTACCTGTGAGATTGTGTATTGCAGATGGGTCAGGCAGTCCAGGAGACAGGTCATGGTGATGGTCAGGTAGTCCAGGAGACAGGTCATGGTGATGGTCAGGCAGTCCAGGAGACAGGTCATGGTTATGGTCAGGTAGTCCAGGAGACAGGTCTTGGTGATGGTCAGGTAGTCCAGGAGACAGGTCTTGGTGATGGTCAGGTAGTCCAGGAGACAGGTCATGGTGATGGTCAGGTAGTCCAGGAGACGGGTCATGGTGATGGTCAGGCAGTCCAGGAGACGGGTCATGGTGATGGTCAGGCAGTCCAGGAGACGGGTCATGGTGATGGTCAGGCAGTCCAGGAGACAGGTCATGGTGATGGTCAGGTAGTCCAGGAGACAGGTCATGGTGGTGGTCAGGCAGTCCAGGAGACAGGTCATGGTGAAGGTCAGGCAGTCCAGGAGACAGGTCATGGTGATGGTCAGGCAGTCCAGGAGACGGGTCATGGTGATGGTCAGGCAGTCCAGGAGACAGGTCATGGTGATGGTCAGGTAGTCCAGGAGACAGGTCATGGTGGTGGTCAGGTAGGCCAGGAGACAGGTCATGGTGATGGTCAGGCAGTCCAGGAGACAGGTCATGGTGATGGTCAGGCAGTCCAGGAGACAGGTCATGGTGATGGTCAGGCAGTCCAGGAGACAGGTCATGGTGGTGGTCAGGCAGTCCAGGAGACAGGTCTTGGTGATGGTCAGGTAGTCAAGGAGACAGTTCATGGTGATGGTCAGGTAGGCCAGGAGACAAGTCATGGTGGTGGTCAGGTAGTCCAGGAGACAGGTCATGGTGATGGTCAGGTAGGCCAGGAGACAAGTCATGGTGATGGTCAGGTAGTCCAGGAGACAGGTCATGGTGATGGTCAGGTAGTCCAGGAGACAGGTCATGGTGATGGTCAGGTAGTCCAGGAGACAGGTCATGGTGATGGTCAGGTAGTTCGGGAGACAGGTCATGGTGATGGTCAGGTAGGCCAGGAGACAAGTCATGGTGGTGGTCAGGTAGGCCAGGAGACAGGTCATGGTGGTGGTCAGGTAGGCCAGGAGACAGGTCATGGTGATGGT
Source organism: Rana kukunoris (assembly GCA_029574335.1). Classification (NCBI taxonomy): domain Eukaryota; kingdom Metazoa; phylum Chordata; class Amphibia; order Anura; family Ranidae; genus Rana; species Rana kukunoris. The sequence continues at coordinate 1,221,985 of CM056057.1, forward strand.
CAGGTAGTCCGGGAGACAGGTCATGGTGATGGTCAGGTAGGCCAGGAGACAGGTCATGGTGATGGTCAGGTAGTCCAGGAGACAGGTCATGGTGGTGGTCAGGTAGGCCAGGAGACAGGTCATGGTGGTGGTCAGGTAGGCCAGGAGACAGGTCATGGTGATGGTCAGGTAGTCCAGGAGACAAGTCATGGTGATGGTCAGGTAGTCCAGGAGACAGGTCATGGTGATGGTCAGGCAGTCCAGGAGACAAGTCATGGTGATGGTCAGGTAGTCCAGGAGACAGGTCATGGTGATGGTCAGGCAGTCCAGGAGACAGGTCATGGTGATGGTCAGGTAGTCCAGGAGACAGGTCATGGTGATGGTCAGGTAGTCCAGGAGACAGGTCATGGTGGTTCAGAGGAGGATGACCCTCTTGTTCTGCTCCCCGGAGGGATAAGTGAAATTCCTGCACCTGTCATCCAATCACTGGAGATCGGACGTGATCCTTGTAATCCCATGTGACCCGCAATCACAGCTCGGCGCTCGGGAACAAGTCAAAGCCGGGAATTACAGGTACAAATAATCATCCCAAGTGATTAAAACTAAAGAGATTTCCTCATCGCGTTCCTCTTCAGCCTTTCGAAAAACAATTTGTAGATTAAATCTGCCCCCCTCCCCCCCCCTCAGTCTTACATACCGGCTCCTCTCCTGGACTGAAACAACTTCCTCTGATTTCCCCGCACACTGTGAGCTTCTCACCATGTGCATTAGAAGTCAGAAAGAGCCCCGCCCTCATTTCCTGGCCGGAGTTCCTCTTTACAGTACATTGTAATGATCCCGGGAATGAAGGTTTATTTATGATTCGTATTAATAACTCCGCGCTCCCCGATAATCCCGTCCCGGGGACGGCTCCACCCCCATCCTGCTCAATCATCGCTATTTATAGGCCGTCTCCATAAAGAGAACCTGTCACCAACAATTCTCCTAGAGCAGGGGTCTCCAAACTTTCTAAACAGAGGGCCCCATCTTTCTAACTTTCCAAAGAAATAGTGTCCCATCATTGGTGTCAGTGGGAGGAATAGTGCCCCATCATTGGTGTCAGTGGGAGGAATAGTGCCCCATCATTGGTGTCAGTGGGAGGAATAGTGCCCCATCATTGGTGTCAGTGGGAGGAATAGTGCCCCATCATTGGTATCAGTGGGGGGAATAGTGCCCCATCATTGGTGTCAGTGGGAGGAATAGTGCCCCATCACTGGTATCAGTGGGGGGAATAGTGTCCCATCATTGGTGTCAATGGGAGGAATAGTGCCCCATCATTGGTGTCAGTGGGAGGAATAGTGCCCCATCATTGGTGTCAGTGGGAGGAATAGTGCCCCATCACTGGTATCAGTGGGTGGAATAGTGTCCCATCATTGGTGTCAGTGGGAGGAATAGTGCCCCATCATTGGTGTCAGTGGAAGGAATAGTGTCCCATCATTGGTGTCAGTGGGAGGAATAGTGTCCCATCATTGGTATCAGTGGAGGGAATAGTGTCCCATCATCGGTATCAGTGGGGGGAATAGTGTCCCATCATTGGTATCAGTGGGAGGAATAGTGTCCCATCATTGGTGTCAGTGGGGGGAATAGTGTCCCATCATTGGTATCAGTGGGAGGAATAGTGCCCCATCACTGGTATCAGTGGGGGGAATAGTGTCCCATCATTGGTGTCAGTCGGAGGAATAGTGCCCCATCATTGGTGTCAGTGGGAGGAATAGTGTCCCATCACTGGTATCAGTGGGAGGAATAGTGTCCCATCATTGGTGTCAGTGGGAGGAATAGTGTCCCATCATTGGTGTCAGTGGGAGGAATAGTGTCCCATCATTGGTGTCAGTGGGGGGAATAGTGTCCCATCATTGGTGTCAGTGGGAGGAATAGTGTCCCATCATTGGTGTCAGTGGGAGGAATAGTGTCCCATCATTGGTGTCAGTGGGGGGAATAGTGTCCCATCATTGGTATCAGTGGGAGGAATAGTGTCCCATCATTGGTGTCAGTGGGAGGAATAGTGTCCCATCATTGGTATCAGTGGGAGGAATAGTGTCCCATCATTGGTATCAGTGGGAGGAATAGTGTCCCATCATTGGTGTCAGTGGGAGGAATAGTGTCCCATCATTGGTATCAGTGGGAGGAATAGTGTCCCATCATTGGTATCAGTGGGAGGAATAGTGTCCCATCATTGGTATCAGTGGGAGGAATAGTGTCCCATCATTGGTTTCAGTGGGGGGAATAGTGTCCCATCATTGGTGTCAGTGGGAGGAATAGTGTCCCATCATTGGTGTCAGTGGGAGGAATAGTGTCCCATCATTGGTATCAGTGGGAGGAATCGTGTCCCATCATTGGTGTCAGTGGGGGGAATAATGTCCCATCATTGGTGTCAGTGGGAGGAATAGTGTCCCATCATTGGTGTCAGTGGGAGGAATAGTGTCCCATCATTGGTATCAGTGGGAGGAATAGTGTCCCATCATTGGTGTCAGTGGGAGGAATAGTGTCCCATCATTGGTATCAGTGGGAGGAATAGTGTCCCATCATTGGTGTCAGTGGGGGGAATAGTGTCCCATCATTGGTGTCAGTGGGAGGAATAGTGTCCCATCATTGGTGTCAGTGGGAGGAATAGTGTCCCATCATTGGTGTCAGTGGGAGGAATAGTGTCCCATCATTGGTGTCAGTGGGGGGAATAGTGTCCCATCATTGGTGTCAGTGGGAGGAATAGTGCCCCATCATTGGTATCAGTGGGAGGAATAGTGTCCCATCATTGGTGTCAGTGGGAGGAATAGTGTCCCATCATTGGTATCAGTGGGAAGAATAGTGTCCCATCATTGGTGTCAGTGGGAGGAATAGTGTCCCATCATTGGTGTCAGTGGGGGGAATAGTGTCCCATCATTGGTGTCAGTGGGAGGAATAGTGCCCCATCATTGGTATCAGTGGGAGGAATAGTGTCCCATCATTGGTGTCAGTGGGAGGAATAGTGTCCCATCATTGGTATCAGTGGGAAGAATAGTGTCCCATCATTGGTGTCAGTGGGGGGAATAGTGACCCATCATTGGTGTCAGTGGGGGGAATAGTGTCCCATCATTGGTGTCAGTGGGAGGAATAGTGCCCCATCATTGGTATCAGTGGGAGGAATAGTGTCCCATCATTGGTGTCAGTGGGAGGAATAGTGTCCCATCATTGGTATCAGTGGGAAGAATAGTGTCCCATCATTGGTGTCAGTGGGGGGAATAGTGACCCATCATTGGTGTCAGTGGGGGGAATAGTGACCCATCATTGGTGTCAGTGGGGGGAATAGTGTCCCATCATTGGTGTCAGTGGGGGGAATAGTGTCCCATCATTGGTGTCAGTGGGAGGAATAGTGTCCCATCATTGGTGTCAGTGGGAGGAATAGTGTCCCATCATTGGTGTCAGTGGGAGGAATAGTGTCCCATCATTGGTGTCAGTGGGTTGAATAGTGTCCCATCATTGGTGTCAGTGGGAGGAATAGTGTCCCATCATTGGTGTCAGTGGGTTGAATAGTGTCCCATCATTGGTGTCAGTGGGAGGAATAGTGTCCCATCATTGGTATCAGTGGGAAGAATAGTGTCCCATCATTGGTGTCAGTGGGGGGAATAGTGACCCATCATTGGTGTCAGTGGGGGGAATAGTGTCCCATCATTGGTGTCAGTGGGGGGAATAGTGTCCCATCATTGGTGTCAGTGGGGGGAATAGTGTCCCATCATTGGTGTCAGTGGGAGGAATAGTGTCTCATCATTGGTATCAGTGGGAGGAATAATGTCCCATCATTGGTGTCAGTGGGAGGAATAGTGTCTCATCATTGGTGTCAGTGGAAGGAATAGTGTCTCATCATTGGTGTCAGTGGAAGGAATAGTGTCCCATCATTGGTGTCAGTGGGGGGAATAGTGTCCCATCATTGGTGTTTGGTTAGCAGTTCAGCATTGGGGTCCCCGGGTTGGAATCCTGGTCAGAACACAAGCTGCATGGAGTTTGCACGGTTCCCCGGTGCCGGTGTTTATATTCGGTCGGTTCCTCCGGTTTTCTTCCACCCTCCGAAGACGTGCTGGTAAGTTAATTGGCTCAGCTAAGTGCTCCCGAGACGGCTCCTCCCCTCCTAAGTGCTCTACAACTTAAAGTACCTTAAGTGGCGTCTATAATGGCTTTGGGTCAATACGTCGGACCTGTAGGGGGTGCTATTTTTAGCTTTTACACACCAATAACAAAGGGGGAGGGGGGGGAGGGGCTGGAGGATGGAATATGAATTTCTGGTATTAGGTCATCTCATCTTCAAAGCAAGTCTGATCAGATCTACAGCAAGGTGGTGGCTGTGTTGTCACCCTGGTGATCCCGCCATAAAAGTCCTTGTTTGGGCACTTCCTGGTATAGGGTGACAACGCTCTGTCCCTGATTCCTAATTGGTCACCCTGGTGATCCCACCATAAAGTCACTTCCTGTTATTGGGTGACAACGCTCTGCCTGTGTTTCCTAGTGGAGCTCCTGTGTTGTCACCCTGGTAATCCTACCAAAAAAAGTCCTTGTTTGGGCACTTCCTGTTATAGGGTGACAACACTCTCTTTCCTAATTGGTCAGCCTCGTCATCCCACCATAAAGGTCCTTGTCCAGTCCAGGCACTTCCTTTACTAGGATGACAACGCTCAATCCCTGTCCCCCATTTGTGCTTCTGTGTTGTCACCCTGGTGATCCTGCCATAAAAGTCCTTTTTCAGACACTTCCTGTTACAGGGTGACAACACTCTCTTTTCTAATTGGTCACCCTCGTGATCCCACCATAAACGTCCTTGTTCAGGCACTTCCTTTGTTAGGGTGACAACGCTCAATCCCTGTTTCGGGTATCCAAGTTGGTCACCTTGGTGATCCCGCCATAAAGGTCCTTGCTCGGGCACTTCTTTTACTAGGGTGACAACGCTCTATCCCTGTCTCCCAATTGTGCTCCTGTGTTGTCACCCTGGTGATCCCACCATAAAAGTCCTTGTTTGGGCACTTCCTGGTATAGAGTGACAACGCTCTGTCCCTGTTTCCAAATTGGTCACCCTGGTGATCCCGCCATAAAAGTCCTTGTTTGGGCACTTCCTGGTATAGAGTGACAACGCTCTGTCCCTGTTTCCAAATTGGTCACCCTGGTGATCCCGCCATAAAGGCACTTCCTGTTATTGGGTGACAACGCTCTGCCCGTGTTTCCTAGTGGTGCTCCTGTGTTGTCACCCTGGTGATCCCGCCACAAAAGTCCTTGTTTGGGCACTTCCTGTTATTGGGTGACAACGCTCTGCCCGTGTTTCCTAGTGGTGCTCCTGTGTTGTCACCCTGGTGATCCCGCCACAAAAGTCCTTGTTTGGGCACTTCCTGTTATTGGGTGACAACGCTCTGCCCGTGTTTCCTAGTGGTGCTCCTGTGTTGTCACCCTGGTGATCCCGCCACAAAAGTCCTTGTTTGGGCACTTCCTGTTATAGAGTGACAACGCTCTGTCCCTGTTTCCTAGTTGGTCACCCTGGTGAACCCACCATAAAGGTCCTTATTCAGGCACTTCCTGTTATAGGGTGACAACACTGAATCCCTGTCTCCCAATTGTGCTCCTGTGTTGTCACTCTGATGATCCTGCCATAAAAGTCCTTGTTCAGGCACTTCCTGTTATAGGATGACAACTCTCTGTTTCCTAAATGATAACCCTGGTGATCCCACCATAAAGGTTCTTTGTCCAGGCACTTCCTTTACTAAGGTGACAACGCTCTGTCCTTGTTTCCTAGTTGGTCACCCTGCCAAAAACCACTTCCTGTTATAGGGGGACAACGATCCTAGTTGTGCTCCCGCCTTGTCACCCTAGTGATCCCGCCATGAAAGTCCTTGTTTGGGCACTTCCTGTAATAGGGTGACAACGCTCTGTGCCTGTTTCCCAGTTGTGCTCCTGCGTTGTCACTCTGATGATCCTGCCATAAGAATCCTTGTTCAGGTGACAACGTTCTGTCCCTGTTACCTAGTTGGTGATCCTGCCATAAAGGTCCTTGTTTAGGCACTTCCTGTTATCGGGTGACAACGCCATCACTGGCGTGTCTGGGGACAGGAAGTGGCTGCAGGAGATCAGCAGCACTGAGGTGCAACAAAGGATCAAAAAAAAAAATGGTGAAAACGTCGCCTGAGGCTTTACTGAATGCCGAATCTCTATTTCCTGTAAATGTAACAATGTTGCTAAACACCGCTACCTTCTACCCGCCTGTGTTCTGCTGCAACCCCTCCCCCCTCCTCCCAAAAAAAAGGCGATATCTTCATCCACTGCGTCTCTCCGCACCACCCAACATCCTCTACCGACAGCTTTCCACGCAGCGCGGAGCAGAAACCGCGCCCCCCCCCGTCTCGCTTCCAAAAACGACCTCTCGGGGAAAAAACGGCGAGCGCCGGACGCTCTTCAGCAAAGACGTCAAAAGGCGAAAACCGAGCGCCGTCTTTTTTTTTTTTTTATCTCAATTATCATCTTTTTTTATAAATTTGAAGCGGCGCGGCGAGGGGGAGGGGGAGGGGGACGAGCGCCGGCCGCGTATTAAAAATAACCCCGGGGTAATGGATCTGACGAACGTTATATTATATATCGATCGGCTCCTGGATGAGCTTCGTATTCATATCTCTTTAATTATAGATCGGCTCTCGGAGACGGAGTCAGGAGGACGGCGATGTGTGTGGGGGGGGGGGGGAGGGGAAGATATTCCATAAAAGCCTCTATGAGAGACGGATCAGATTGCGTTACAATGTATCCAACCGTCCCTGAACCTCCAGCAAGACGCGGCCCCCGCCCCCCCGGCTCCGCCTTCTTAAAGGGACTGTTCACTCTTCTTTTAACCGCTTCCTGACCGGCGTACGTTTAGAAACGTCCCGCGAAGCTCTGGTGACCCCTCCCACATTCAAAAGAGGGTTAAAAAAAATGGCGGCCCCACAAAATATTGACACTTTGGGACCCGATTCGGACATTTTCACTTAGGGGGTGTCCTCGCTTTTGTTGCCAGCGGTTTAGACATTTAACCACTTAAGGGCCCCCCCCTACCGCCGATATACGATCGGCAGAATGGCACGGCTGGGCGCAGGCACGTACCCGTACGGGTCTCTTTCAGCCCGCGGCGCGCTCGCGACCCGGTCCGAAGCTCCGTGACCGCGCCCGGTGACACAGGAGCTGAAGAACGGGGAGAGGTGTGTGCAGGGCCGCCATCAGGGGGGTACAGGCAGTACACCTGTAAGGGGCCCGGTGGTCCCCAGGGGCCCGGATGGCATCCCCCTTTCTTTCTTTTTTTTTCGTCAGCACCCAAAGCCCTGCCCCCCACCTCTAAGGGGCCCGGTGGTACCCAGGGCCCCAGATGGCATCCCCCCCTTCTTTTTTTTTTTCATCAGCACCCAAAGCCCCGCCCCCCACCTCTAAGGGGCCCGGTGGTCCCCAGGGCCCCAGATGGCATCCCCCCCTTTTTTTTTTTCATCAGCACCCAAAGCCCCGCCCCCCACCTCTAAGAGGCCCGGTGGTATCCAGGGGCCCAGATGGCATCCCCCCTTTTTTCTTTTCTTTTTTACATTTTTTATTAACCACTTGACCACTGGGCACTTAAACCCCCTTCCTAACCAGACCAATTTTCAGCTTTCGGTGCTCTCACAATTTGAATGACAATTACTCAGTCATACAACATTCTACCCATTTGAAATTTTTGTCCTTTTTTTCACACAAATAGAGCTTTCTTTTGGTGGTATTTGATCACCTCTGGGTTTTTTATTTTTTGCGCTATAAAAGAAAAACGACTGAAAATTCTGTAAAAAAAAAAAAGAAAGATACTTGTTTCTGTCATATTAGCGGGTTATTTCTCACACACAGCATATGCATACCACAAATTACACCCCAAAACACATTCTGCTATTCCTCCCGAGTATGGCGATACCCCATGTGTGGGACTTTTACACAGCGTGGCCACACACAGAGGCCCAACATGCAGGGAGCACCATCACACGTGTGAGACTTTTACACAGCGTGGCCACATACAGAGGCCCAACATGCAGGGAGCACCATCACACGTGTGAGACTTTTACACAGCGTGGCCACATACAGAGGCCCAACATGCAGGGAGCACCATCACATGAGGGAGACTTTTACACAGCGTGGTCACATACAGAGGTCCAACATGCAGGGAGCACCTTCACATGTGTGGGACTTTTACACAGCGTGGCCACATACAGAGGCCCAACATGCAGGGAGCACCATCACATGTGTGAGACTTTTACACAGCGTGGCCACATACAGAGGCCCAACATGCAGGGAGCACCATCACATGTGTGAGACTTTTACACAGCGTGGCCACATACAGAGGCCCAACATGCAGGGAGCACCATCAGGCGTTCTGGAACACCCAGACCAATTCTGACATTTCTCTCCTACATGGAAAAATCATCATTTATTCGCTAGAAAATTACACAGAACCCCAAAACATTATATATGCTTTTTTAGCAAAGACCCTAGAGAATACAATGGCGGCCGTTACAACTTTTTATCTCGCACGGTATTTTCGCAGAAATTTATTGAACGCGTGTTTTTAAAAAATAACTGTTTTGTGCTTAAAACAAAACAAAACAGTAAAGTTAGCCCAATTTTTTTTCATAATGTGAAAGATGAAGTTACGCCGAGTAAATAGATACCCAACATGTCACACTTCAAAATTGCGCACACTCGTGGAATGGCGCCAAACTTCGCTACTTAAAAATCCCCATAGGCGGTATTGCAGAGTATTGGGGTATTGCAAAGTATCATGCAGAGTATTGGGGTATTGCCGAGTATTGGGGCATTGCCGAGTATTGGGGTATTGCCGAGTATTGGGGTATTGCCGAGTATTGGGGTATTGCCGAGTACTGGGGTATTGCCGAGTATTGGGGTATTGCCGAGTATTGGGGTATTGTTGGGTACTGGGGCATTGCCGAGTACTGGGGTATTGCCGAGTATTGGGGCATTGCCGAGTACTGGGGTATTGCCGAGTATTGGGGTATTGCCGAGTACTGGGGTATTGCCGAGTATTGGGGTATTGCCGAGTATTGGGGTATTGTTGGGTACTGGGGCATTGCCGAGTACTGGGGTATTGCCGAGTATTGGGGCATTGCCGAGTACTGGGGTATTGCCGAGTACTGGGGTATTGCCGAGTATTGGGGTATTGCCGAGTATTGGGGTATTGTTGGGTACTGGGGTATTGTTGGGTACTGGGGTATTGTGGGGTATTGTTGGGTACTGGGGTATTGTTGGGTACTGGGGTATTGTGGGGTATTGTTGGGTACTGGGGTATTGTTGGGTATTGTTGGGTATTGTTGGGTATTGTTGGGTACTGGGGTATTGTGGGGTATTGTTGAGTACTGGGGCATTGCCGAGTACTGGGGTATTGCCGAGTACTGGGGTATTGCCGAGTACTGGGGTATTGCCGAGTATTGGGGTATTGTTGGGTACTGGGGTATTGTGGGGTATTGTTGGGTACTGGGGTATTGTTGGGTACTGGGGTATTGTGGGGTATTGTTGGGTACTGGGGTATTGTTGGGTACTGGGGTATTGTGGGGTATTGTTGGGTACTGGGGTATTGTTGGGTACTGGGGTATTGTGGGGTATTGTTGGGTACTGGGGTATTGTTGGGTACTGGGGTATTGTTGGGTACTGGGGTATTGTGGGGTATTGTGGGGTACTGGGGTATTGTTGGGTACTGGGGGGATTGCTGGGTACTGGGGGGATTGCTGGGTACTGGGGGGGTTGCTGGGTACTGGGGGGTTGCTGGGTACTGGGGGGATTGCTGGGTACTGGGGGGATTGCTGGGTACTGGGGGGGTTGCAGAGCTGGGATGGATTGAGGGATGGCTGGATCTGTGACTGCATTTGTCCCAGATCCAGCCACAGCTCAGCTGCTGACACCCCGCCCCCCCCCTCTCCTCGCACACTGTACCGAGAGGAGAGGGAGGAGAGGGAGGAACCGGCGTCATCAAATGACGCCGGTTTGTTTACAAGTGATCGCGCCGTCATTCGACGGCGCGATCACGTGGTAAACGGCCGCTATCAGCGGCAATTTACCCTGATCCGTGATGCGCCGGGTCTTCTAGACCCGGCGAGCACGGACACTTTCGCGAGCGCGTCCCAGGGGACGCGCAATCGCAGAAGTGCACGACGACGTCCCAGGGACGTCGTGTCAAAGTAACTCCACCGCGCCGTAGCAGTAAAATGCTTATGGCGCGGTGGGGAAGTGGTTAATATTATTTTATTTTTTCGTCAGCACCCAAAGCCCCCCCCCCGACCTCAAAGGGGCCCGTGGCCCCTAGGGCCCCGCATGGCATCCCCATATTAAAAAAAAAAAGTCAGCACCCAAAAACCCCCGGCCTTAATTTGCGGCGTCCCCCCCCATTCTCAAATCATGGCGCCGCCCCCCTTTTCAACTTGCGTCACCCCCCCCCCCCCCGCTTCTCAAGTTGTTCTCTGTTCCAGGGGGTCCAGGCCTGAAGCTGTGTAAGGGGGCCCCAAAATTCCTGATGGCGGCCCTGGGTGAGTGTAAACACACCTTCCCCGTTCTTCTCTGTGGCAGTGTCAGTGATCGTCTGTTCCCTGATATAGGGAAAGGCGATCACTGACGTCACACGTCCAGCCCCGCCCCCCTACAGTTAGAAACACACACGAGGTCACACTTAACCCCTACAGCTCCCCCTAGTGGTTAAATCCTAAACTGCAATTGTCATTTTCACAGTAATCAGTGCATTTTTATAGCACTGATCGCTGTGAAAAATGACACGACCGCGCAATTGTCAGTTAAATTGACGCAGTGCCGAATCGCAAAAAAGGGGCAAGGTCCTTAACCTGCCTAAAGGTCCGGGTCTTAACCACTTCAATACCGCACACCGTCACATGACGTCCTCAGAGGGGATCTGTTATCCTGGGTGGGCGTCACATGACGTCCTCGGCTTTGTGCGGTGATATCTGAATGATGGGGGCTCCTAGAGGCATCATTCAGATATCATTCTTTAGTGCCGGCGATCCTGCGCACCATAAGAACGATCATAGGGGCGGTTCCGCCACTTGATCGTTCTTATAGGCGGCGGGAGGGGACGTCGCCCCCCCCCTCCCGCCGCCATCCGGTGCTTCTCTGGGCTCTCCTGTGCCATCGGGGGCCCGGAGAAAGGATCGCAGTGCGCCGGATAGGAAGCATAGAGGTGACTGGTGACCAGATGGTCACCAGTCATCTCTATGACCGTCGGAGGCCCGGGCGCGACGTTATGACGTCACGCCCCGGTACCCGGCAGTAAACAAAGCCGCGATTGCAGCTGAAAGAATGAGATGTGAGAATTTTTTTTCACAATCTTACGATTTCCAGCCTGGAGGAGACTGAGATGTGGGGGGAGGGGGAGGTCTTATTGACCCCGCCTCTCTCCATAAAGAGGACCTGTCACACACCATTCCTAGAGATGTTCACATTCCTTGTAATAGAAATAAAAGCGATCAAAAAAATAAAAATGTAAAAAAAAAAGTGTAAAAAATAAATAAGTAAAATAATAATAAAAAATACATTTAAAACGCCCCTGTCCCCGGTAGCTCGCGCTCAGAAGCGAACGCACACGTAAGTCCCGCCCACGTATGTAAACATCGTTCAAACCACACATGTGAGGTGTCGCCGCGTGCGTTGGAGCGCTAGCAACAATTTTAGCACTAGACCTCCTCTGCGACTCTAAACTGGTAACCTGTAAAAAATTATTTCAAAGCGTCGCCTATGGAGATTTTTAAGTACCGAAGTTTGGCGCCATTCCATTAATGTGCGCAATTTTAAAGCGTGACGCGTTGGGTATCTATTTACTCGGCGTAACATCGTCTTTCATATTTTACAAAAAAAAAAAATTGTGCTAACTTTACTGTTTTGTTATTTTTAAATTCATGAAACCTTTTTTTTAGGCGTTTGAAAAATGATTGCGCAAATACCGTGCGAGATAAAACGTTGCAATGACCGCCGTTTTATTCCCTAGGGCGTCTGCTAAAAAAAAAAAAAAAACATATATAATGTTTGGGGGGGGGGGTTCTGAGGAAAATTTCTAGCAAAAGAATGATGATTTGTACATGTAGGAGAGAAGGGCCTGGAATAGGTCCCCCGGTATGGAGGTGGGAATAAAAGCCCCGGGATTGAAGGGGTTAATGACTTCCACTTTTAACTCACTGATCACCTGTAAAGGCTTTTAAAGCGCCGCCTATGGACAGATTTAGGTACTGTCGTGTGTCGCCATTTCTCGGCCTTGGCGTGTTTGGTATCTATTTACTCGATGCGACACCGTCTTTTATGGTTTCCAAAAAGAAAAAATTGGGGACGTTACATTGTGTCGGTGCGCACTAACTTTCTTTTCCAGACTTTGGATGAATGAAGAAGTAGTATTGTTGTTACAATGTGTTGTTTTTCTCCCCGGAAGAAATATTTATCCTTCAATAAAACAATGATAGAGATCTGGGTCACCGGGAAATGTTCAGGAGACCGAAAAACAACAAGAAAATGTATCGCCGCGCCATTGTCACCCCCCCCCCCTCCCCCCCACCGCTATCGGAAGACGCAAGTTTCACCTTGCAGTAATGACACCATCCATCCAGATTAATTGGCTCACCTGCTACCGGCGGCCAACTTTCCCCCCCCCGCGAAAAAGGCAAAGAATAGACGGAATCGCTGACGCCTGGTCCCCAAGGAGTTAAGCCCAATAATTTGCCGCGTCTCGGGAGACGCGCCTTTCCGAGGTCGGCCATATTGCTCGCTAACAAACCCTTCCTCCTTCCAGAAGGTGACATTGACTTTTTCCCAAGATTACCGGCCGGCGCCGCAATGGTCCCCAGATCACCCCGAGCAAAACGAAAGAGATAACCGCGGGCGGGGAATATCGGAGAGATGTTTTTTTCGATACGGATATCTGCAGATTTTTCATTTTTATTTATTTATTTTTATATTTTAATTGTATATATATATATTACATTTATTAAATTTTTTATTTTTATATATATTTTAAAATGTATTTTTTTTATATATCATTTTAATTTTTTTAGACCACCTTTAACACTTCAGCCCCGGAAGGATTTACCCCCTTCCTGACCAGAGCACTTTTTGTGATTCGGCGCTGCGTCACTTTAACTGACAATTGCGCGGTCGTGCGGCGTGGCTCCCAAACAAAATTGGCGTCCTTTTTTTCCCCACAAATAGAGCTTTCTTTTGGTGGTATTTGATCACCTCTGCGGTTTTTATTTTTTGCGCTATAAACAAAAATAGAGCGACTATTTTAAAAAAAATGCAATATTTTTTACATTTTGCTATAATAAATATCCCCAAAAAATATCGAAAAAAACTTTTTTTTTTCCCCAGTTTAGGCCGATACGTATTCTTCTACATATTTTTCGTAAAAAAAAAAAAAATCGCAATTAGCGTTTATTGATTGGTTTGCGCAAAATTTATAGCGTTTACAAAAAAGGGGATAGTTTTATGGCATTTTTAATAATATTTTTTTTTACTAGTAATGGCGGCGATCAGCGTTTTTTTTTGGTACAGCGATATTATGGCGGACACATCGGACACTTTTGACACATTTTTGGGACCATTGGCATTTTTATAAGGATCAATGCTATAAAAATGCATTGGATTACTATAAAAATGCCATTGCAGTGAAGGGGTTAACACTAGGGGGCGGGGAAGGGGTTAAGTGTGTTCCTATTTGTGTTCTAACTGTATGGGGGGGGTGGACTTACTAGGGGGAATCACTGATCTTCTGTTCATACATTGTATGAACGGAAAATCAGCGTTTCCCCCGCTGACAGGAACGAGCGCTGTGTGTTTACACTCACAGCTCTCGTTCCCCGCTCTGTAACGAACGAGCGGGCGTGCCTGGCGGCGATCGCGCCCGCCGGGCACGCGCGCGGGACTCGGGTGGCGCGTGCGAGTGCGCGGGCCGCCGGCGGCGCGTGCGCGCCCTCTAGCGGCCAAAAAAGATAGGACGTAGAGCTATGTGCTCTCGCCCAGCACTGCCACCGTCCCGCAGTAATATGACGGCGGGCGGTCGGCATCTAGTTAAAGATGAAGTTTAATTATATTTTCCTCCCCCTCCTCCCTCATCAACATGCTAATGAAAAATAAACCTTATTTTTAGACCCAGTGGTGTCATCATGTGATCACCGGGTCTCTGCTTTTCCCAATGTAATGCAAGCAGATCAGGGATGGTGGGAGGGGCTATGTAATGGATGGAGATGAGGAGAGGGGGAAGTTTTCTGATTTTCTTTATTTCATTTTTTTTTTAGATTTACTGCTGGTGTCACCAGGTTCCTCCCTTCCTTAGCTTGGAAGCCTGGTGGCCATCTTGGGTCAAGCAGAGCCAGTCCCACCATGTTCCTCCCTTCCTTAGCTTGGAAGCCTGGTGGCCATCTTGGGTCAAGCAGAGCCAGTCCCACCAGGTTCCTCCCTTCCTTAGCTTGGAAGCCTGGTGGCCATCTTGGGTCAAGCAGAGCCAGTCCCACCAGGTTCCTCCCTTCCTTAGCTTGGAAGCCTGGTGGCCATCTTGGGTCAAGCAGAGCCAGTCCCACCAGGTTCCTCCCTTCCTTAGCTTGGAAGCCTGGTGGCCATCTTGGGTCAAGCAGAGCCAGTCCCACCAGGTTCCTCCCTTCCTTAGCTTGGAAGCCTGGTGGCCATCTTGGGTCAAGCAGAGCCAGTCCCACCAGGTTCCTCCCTTCCTTAGCTTGGAAGCCTGGTGGCCATCTTGGGTCAAGCAGAGCCAGTCCCACCAGGTTCCTCCCTTCCTTAGCTTGGAAGCCTGGTGGCCATCTTGGGTCAAGCAGAGCCAGTCCCACCAGGTTCCTCCCTTCCTTAGCTTGGAAGCCTGGTGGCCATCTTGGGTCAAGCAGAGCCAGTCCCACCAGGTTCCTCCCTTCCTTAGCTTGGAAGCCTGGTGGCCATCTTGGGTCAAGCAGAGCCAGTCCCACCAGGTTCCTCCCTTCCTTAGCTTGGAAGCCTGGTGGCCATCTTGGGTCAAGCAGAGCCAGTCCCACCAGGTTCCTCCCTTCCTTAGCTTGGAAGCCTGGTGGCCATCTTGGGTCAAGCAGAGCCAGTCCCACCATGTTCCTCCCTTCCTTAGCTTGGAAGCCTGGTGGCCATCTTGGGTCAAGCAGAGCCAGTCCCACCAGGTTCCTCCCTTCCTTAGCTTGACTGCTGGTGTCACCAGGTCCCACCCTTCTGAGTATCCCAGGTAGAATTTATGTAGGAATTGGCCTCATTATCTCAGAAGGCCTTGGCTGCCAGAAGCTTCCCAATTCTCTCCGTATAATTCTGAATGATTCGATGCTTCGCGATGCTCACTTTTTTTTTTTTAAGCCTGGTTCAGATTTTCATTGGCTTTGAATGAGACTGCTAAATTTCTAAGAAGCCTTATCTTGTCCACAGCTGATCCATCCAACTTATCAGAAGTTCCATTTTCTCTCCTCAGGAGAAGAGAAGAGTTTTCATTCCCAATTTTTAGAAATTGTGGCAGAATTTGGCGAAATGAATTTGGGTCAATAGGTCATGTGAGATGCATGTGACTTTTCTGATCTTCTAGGTTCGTATTTTGGGTCGTCGTCTCAGAAAGAACGGAAGCGGTGGCTCATCATACCAGCCGGGCATTGTTTCTGAAGGGGGTCCACAGCGCCAACCCCCCCCCCCTCCCCCACCTAATAATGGGTTTTCATTAAAGCAAATGCTCTTAACCAGTAATTAGGGATCTTCTCCAGCTTTGATGTGTCTCCAAGCAGCTGTCCTGCACAAGCCCCCGACATCTGCCATCAAAATTTTACCAAATTTAACCAATTTCTTTAAAACATTTAGAACTATTTTAAAGATGTTTTTATTGCTGTTGATTTGCTGTGTATTACGTTTCTGATCCAGACTCTTCGCGGACGGCGCCCGACCACCCCCCCCGACCGCGGCACGCGGCCCTCTCCCCCCCCCCGCTGTGTATTACGTTACTGATCTCCTGTAAGTGTTTCCATCCTTTGAGATTGAATTTATGACCCACGACAATGTTCAGACTCTTCCATAAATTGACCCCCCTCCCCCCCCAATGAATATTATATTTTCATTCCTGCTGCAGAATTGTTTTAATTTTTTTTTTGCTCGCCCACCGTAGACGCATGGTTCCATGGGTTTCATGGGTTCAGTGTTGCCAACCGCCCGTATTTTTACCGGCAGCCCGTAAAAACAGGCACTTTTTCCCCCGCCCGTAAATGCCCGCAGTAGCGGGAATGCGCCAGTAAAAAATAGCCGTGACCAGTCCGGCTTGGGCAGTTCCAGAGCTTGCGAGCAGATCCTGTATTTCGCTGACCGTAGGGGGGGGGGGCGGAACTCAGAGGCTGTGCAGCGCCGGCGTGCTTTACTAGCGAGGCGAGTGATGTATTAGCACATCCCGCCAGGTGCGCCAGCATTTACATTTGTAACACTAAGGCCCCTTTCACACTGGGGTGGGAGGTGTGGTGGCGGTAAAGCACTGCAAAAAAATGTTAGCGGTTCATTACCACTAGCGGTGCGCTTCCCCCCCCCCCGCGCGCTGGCGGCCGAAAAAGGGTTAATACCGCCCGCAATGTACCTTTGCAGAGGTGCATTGCTGGTGGTATAGTCACGGTCAGGGCTGAGCCTAGGGTCACAGACGCCTGGGTGCAGAAATATTTATGGTGCCCCCACATGGACGTGGTCCCCTTTACAAATGTTTCTATGGCTACGACTCAAACACAGAGATGCTCCCCTAAGAAGTCTTCATTAGTGTCCCCCATCAGAACCCCTCACATCAGGTGTCCCCCCATTAGAGCACCCCAGCAGGTGTCCCCCATATGTGGCATCTTTGGTGGCACCCGGAGAGCATTTCTGGGAGTGCACAGGATGATTGGAAGCAGCTCCGGCCAACCCAGAAGCCTCTCATCACACCGCCTATGGGAGAAGAGCCGACACACGCCGATTACTACCTGGGGTGTGTCTGCCTGTTACTACCTGGGGGGTGTCTGCCTGTTACTACCTGGGGTGTGTCTGCCTGTTACTACCTGGGGGGTGTCTGCCTGTTACTGGGGGGGGGTCTGCCTGTTACCTGGGGGGTGTCTGCCTGTTACTACCTGGGGGGTGTCTGCCTGTTACTACCTGGGGGGTGTCTGCCTGTTACTACCTGGGGGCTTGTCTGCCTGTTACTACCTGGGGGGTGTCTGCCTGTTACTACCTGGGGGGTGTCTGCCTGTTACTACCTGGGGGCTTGTCTGCCTGTTACTACCTGGGGGGTGTCTGCCTGTTACTACCTGGGGGCTTGTCTGCCTGTTACTACCTGGGGGGTGTCTGCCTGTTACTACCTGGGGGGTGTCTGCCTGTTACTACCTGGGGTGGTGTCTGCCTGTTACTACCTGGGGGGTGTCTGCCTGTTACTACCTGGGGGGTGTCTGCCTGTTACTACCTGGGGGGTGTCTGCCTGTTACTACCTGGGGGGTGTCTGCCTGTTACTACCTGGGGGGTGTCTGCCTGTTACTACCTGGGGGGCTTGTCTGCCTGTTACTACCTGGGGGGTGTCTGCCTGTTACTACCTGGGGGCTTGTGTCTGCTGTTACTACCTGGGGGGTGTCTGCCTGTTACTACCTGGGGGCTTGTCTGCCTGTTACTACCTGGGGGGTGTCTGCCTGTTACTACCTGGGGGGTGTCTGCCTGTTACTACCTGGGGGCTTGTCTGCCTGTTACTACCTGGGGGGTGTCTGCCTGTTACTACCTGGGGGGTGTCTGCCTGTTACTACCTGGGGGGTGTCTGCCTGTTACTACCTGGGGGTGTGTCTGCTGTTACTACCTGGGGTGTGTCTGCCTGTTACTACCTGGGGGCTTGTCTGCCTGTTACTACCTGGGGGCTTGTCTGCCTGTTACTACCTGGGGGCTGTCTGCCTGTTACTACCTGGGGGGTGACTACTGGTGGGGTGTCTGCCTACTTACTACCTGGGGGCTTGTCTGTGTTACTCCTGGGGGTGTGTCTGCCTGTTACTACCTGGGGTGTGTCTGCCTGTTACTACCTGGGGGCTTGTCTGCCTGTTACTACCTGGGGGCTGTCTGCCTGTTACTACCTGGGGGCTGTCTGCCTGTTACTACTACCTGGGGGCTTGTGGTGTCTGCCTGTTACTACCTGGGGGCTGTCTGCCTGTTACTACCTGGGGGGTGTGTCTGCCTGTTACTACCTGGGGGCTTGTCTGCCTGTTACCTGGGGGCTTGTCTGCCTGTTACTACCTGGGGGCTTGTCTGCCTGTTACTACCTGGGGGGTTGTCTGCCTGTTACTACCTGGGGGTTGTGCCTGTTACTACCTGGGGGCTTGTCTGCCTGTTACTACCTGGGGGTGTGTCTGCCTGTTACTACCTGGGGGGTGTCTGCCTGTTACTACCTGGGGGGTGTCTGCCTGTTACTACCTGGGGGGTGTCTGCCTGTTACTACCTGGGGGCTTGTCTGCCTGTTACTACCTGGGGGGTGTCTGCCTGTTAGGGGCTACCTGGGGGCTTTTATGTCTGCCTGTTACTACCTGGGGGCTTGTCTGCCTGTTACTACCTGGGGGCTTGTCTGCCTGTTACTACCTGGGGGCTTGTCTGCCTGTTACTACCTGGGGGGTGTCTGCCTGTTACTACCTGGGGGGTGTCTGCCTGTTACTACCTGGGGGGTGTCTGCCTGTTACTACCTGGGGGGTGTCTGCCTGTTACTACCTGGGGGGTGTCTGCCTGTTACTACCTGGGGGGTGTCTGCCTGTTACTACCTGGGGGCTTGTCTGCCTGTTACTACCTGGGGGTGTGTCTGCCTGTTACTACCTGGGGTGTGTCTGCCTGTTACTACCTGGGGGGTGTCTGCCTGTTACTACCTGGGGGCTTGTCTGCCTGTTACTACCTGGGGGTGTGTCTGCCTGTTACTACCTGGGGGGTGTCTGCCTGTTACTACCTGGGGGGTGTCTGCCTGTTACTACCTGGGGGGTGTCTGCCTGTTACTACCTGGGGGCTTGTCTGCCTGTTACTACCTGGGGGGGGTGTGTCTGCCTGTTACTACCTGGGGTGTGTCTGCCTGTTACTACCTGGGGGCTTGTCTGCCTGTTACTACTATGGGGGGTGTCTGGTTACTACTGGGCTTGTCTGCCTGTTACTACCTGGGGGGTGTCTGCCTGTTACTACCTGGGGGCTTGTCTGCCTGTTACTACCTGGGGGTGTGTCTGCCTGTTACTACCTGGGGTGTGTCTGCCTGTTACTACCTGGGGGCTTGTCTGCCTGTTACTACCTGGGGGCTTGTCTGCCTGTTACTACCTGGGGGCTTGTCTGCCTGTTACTACCTGGGGGGTGTCTGCCTGTTACTACCTGGGGGCTTGTCTGCCTGTTACTACCTGGGGGCTTGTCTGCCTGTTACTACCTGGGGGTGTCTGCCTGTTACTACCTGGGGGCTTGTCTGCCTGTTACTACCTGGGGGGTGTCTGCCTGTTACTACCTGGGGGGTGTCTGCCTGTTACTACCTGGGGGGTGTCTGCCTGTTACTACCTGGGGGGTGTCTGCCTGTTACTACCTGGGGGGTGTCTGCCTGTTACTACCTGGGGGCTTGTCTGCCTGTTACTACCTGGGGGTGTGTCTGCCTGTTACTACCTGGGGGTGTGTCTGCCTGTTACTACCTGGGGGCTTGTCTGCCTGTTACTACCTGGGGGCTTGTCTGCCTGTTACTACCTGGGGGGTGTCTGCTGCTGTTACTACCTGGGGGCTTGTCTGCCTGTTACTACCTGGGGGCTTGTCTGCCTGTTACTACCTGGGGGGTGTCTGCCTGTTACTACCTGGGGGCTTGTCTGCCTGTTACTACCTGGGGGCTTGTCTGCCTGTTACTACCTGGGGGGTGTCTGCCTGTTACTACCTGGGGGGTGTCTGCCTGTTACTACCTGGGGGGTGTCTGCCTGTTACTACCTGGGGGGTGTCTGCCTGTTACTACCTGGGGGGTGTCTGCCTGTTACTACCTGGGGGGTGACTGCCTGTTACTACCTAGGGGGTGTCTGCCTGTTACTCATAGGGGTGTGCAGCCTATTGCATTAGGGTGTGCACCCCAAAACTTACGCACATGCCTTTCTCTGCAGCCTAAGCTGCACAGGGCAGTGAATGAATGGGACAGTGCTCTGCGCGGAGTAGTTTCCTGTTTATTCACAGACTGAAGCATAGTAACACAGTTTACTATGCTTCAGTTATGAATGGCCACAGTGAGCAAGTGTGTTCATTTAGAAAAGGAAAGGGCTGGTAAATTGTATTTTTTTTCTAACCCCCTGCATTCCATCCTGAAACATCCTCCACAGCATCTGGGGTAAGAGGATAGGAGGGAAGCCAGCAGGACTTCCCGGGCCAACAAGAGGGGAAGCCTGGGCAGTAGGGGAAATCGTCACTTCACATAGTGATTAGGGTGTGCCCAGGCACACCTGGCACACCCCCTGCGCACACCTATGCTGTTACTACCTGGGGGGGGGGGTGTCTGCCTGTTACTACCTGGGGGGGTGTCTGTACTACCTGGGGAGGGGGGGTTTCTGCACCAAGGGGGTTCTTTACTGAGGGGGGACTATAGTTCTGGAGGAGGATGTGGATATTACAGTGAGGGGGGAAGATGTGGATATTACAGTGGGGGATGTGGATATTACAGTGAGGGGGGGAGATGTGGATATTACAGTGAGGGGGGGAGATGTGGATATTACAGTGAGGGGGGGAGATGTGGATATTACAGTGAGGGGGGGAGATGTGGATATTACAGTGAGGGGGGGAGATGTGGATGTTACAGTGGGGGGGGGGAGATGTGGATATTACAGTGGGGGGATGTGAATATTACAGTGGGGGGATGTGGATATTACAGTGGGGGATGTGGATATTACAGTGGGGGGATGTGGATATTACAGTGAGGGGGGAGATGTGGATATTACAGTGGGGGGGATGTGGATATTACAGTGGGGGGGGGAAGATGTGGATATTACAGTGGGGGGATGTGGATATTACAGTGGGGGGGGGGGGAAGATGTGGATATTACAGTGGGGGGATGTGGATATTACAGTGGGGGGGGGGAAGATGTGGATATTACAGTGGGGGGGTGTGGATATTACAGTGGGGGGGGGGAAGATGTGGATATTACAGTGGGGGGGATGTGGATATTACAGTGGGGGGGGGGGAAGATGTGGATATTACAGTGGGGGGATGTGGATATTACAGTGAGAGGGGTAGATATTACAGTAGGGGGGGGTGTGGATATTACAGTGGGGGGGGGGTGTGGATATTACAGTGGGGGGGGAGATGTGGATATTACAGTGGGGGGGATGTGGATAATACAGTGGGGGAGATGTGGATATTACAGTGGGGGGGATGTGGATAATACAGTGGGGGGATGTGGATATTACAGTGAGGGGGGGGGGGGGGAGATGTGGATATTACAGTGGGGAGGATGTGGATATTACAGTGGGGGGGGAGATGTGGATATTACAGTGAGGGGGGGGAGATGTGGATATTACAGTGGGGGGGGGAGATGTGGATATTACAGTGGGGGGGAGATGTGGATATTACAGTGAGGGGGGGGGGGGGAGATGTGGATATTACAGTGGGGGGGAGATGTGGATATTACAGTGAGGGGGGGGGGAGATGTGGATATTACAGTGGGGGGATGTGGATATTACAGTGGGGGGGATGTGGATATTACAGTGGGGGGAGATGTTGATACTACAGTGAGGGGGGGATGTGGATATTACAGTGGGGGGGGAGATGTGGATATTACAGTGGGGGGGGGATGTGGATATTACAGTGAGGGGATGTGGATATTACAGTGGGGGGGGGGGGGAGATGTGGATATTACAGTGGGGGGATGTGGATATTACAGTGGGGGGGGGGGAGATGTGGATATTACAGTGGGGGGATGTGGATATTACAGTGGGGGGGGGGAAGATGTGGATATTACAGTGGGGGGATGTGGATATTACAGTGGGGGGGGGAAGATGTGGATATTACAGTGGGGGGATGTGGATATTACAGTGAGAGGGGGTAGATATTACAGTGGGGGGGAGATGTGGATGTTACAGGGGGGGGGGTGTGGATATTACAGTGGGGGGGAGATGTGGATATTACAGTGGGGGGGATGTGGATAATACAGTGGGGGAGATGTGGATATTACAGTGGGGGGGGGGGGGATGTGGATAATACAGTGGGGGGATGTGGATATTACAGTGAGGGGGGGGGGAGATGTGGATATTACAGTGGGGAGGATGTGGATATTACAGTGGGGGGGGGAGATGTGGATATTACAGTGTGAGGGGGGGGGAGATGTGGATATTACAGTGGGGGGGGGGGGAGATGTGGATATTACAGTGGGGGGGAGATGTGGATATTACAGTGAGGGGGGGGGGGAGATGTGGATATTACAGTGGGGGGGAGATGTGGATATTACAGGGGGGGGGGTGTGGATATTACAGGGGGGGGGAGGGGGGATGTGGATATTACAGTGGGGGGATGTGGATATTACAGTGGGGGATGTGGATATTACAGTGGGGGGAGTGGATAATACAGTGGGGGGATGTGGATACTAGGGGGGGGGGAGATGAGGAATATTACAGTGGGGAGGTATGGGATATTACAGGGGGGGGGATGTGGATATTACAGTGGGGGGGGGGGAGATGTGGATATTACAGTGGGGGGGGGGGAGATGTGGATATTACAGTGGGGGGGAGATGTATATTACAGAGGAGGGGGGGGGGAGATGTGGATTACAGTGGGGGGGGGGGATATTACAGAGGGGGGGGGGAAGATGTGGATATTACAGTGGGGGGGGATATTACAGGGGGGAGTGGATATTACAGTGGGGGGAGATGTTGATACTACAGTGGGGGGGAGTGGATATTACAGTGGGGGGGATGTGGATTACAGTGGGGGAGGGGATATTACAGTGGGGGGTGTATATTACAGTGGGGGGGGGATGTGGATTACAGTGGGGGGGGGGGATGTTGATACTACAGTGGGGGGGATGTGGATATTACAGTGGGGGAGGGGAGATGTGGATATTACAGTGGGGGGGGGGAGATGTTGATATTACAGTGGGGGGGTGTAGATATTACATTACAGTGGGAGAGGGGAGATGTGGATATTACAGTGGGGGAGAATTTTTTTTTTTTTTGCCGATCAGAAAAATGATCCGATCCGTGACTCCTGATCCGAGGAACGATCCGAACCGTGAGTTTTTTGATCCCTAGGTTCCACTGTACTTGGACGTCTAAAATAGGGTCCTCCATGCTTCCGCAATGGATTGTTCCTCAGCTCTTGAGGTGAAGTCAAAAGCTTAAATTGAGGATTTGTTATCTCCTCCGGGCCGCCTGAGATGCGGCTCTTCCACCCGGGTCTTCGGCAAAAATTGCGGTGACAAAGCACAGGAAGAATATCCTATACGCCGATGACTTTCATTGCCGGAGCTATCTCACAAATGAAAGACAGTTTACATAAGTGCCATCATTACTATTCAGTAGAGTCGTACGTCTTAATATCCGCTTATAATTGGCGCAGACATTAATTGCACCGGGAAGGTTTTATTACAAAATCCTGAAGATAAAAAAAATAAAATAATCTCCCTGTGTGTGTGAAATATCGCAGGATTAATAAGTCAAGCTGCGGTGTCGGCAACCAACGTCTTTCTATCAACGCCGGCCTAGTAACCTACGGGCAACGATTTCCCGCCAAATCATACAAGGCTCGTAGACGCGGCGAAATGTAAATATGCGAAAAGTTGACTAGAATATTACAAATGTTTCCCTCAACAGAAGCTGCTTCTCTTCAAGGAAAATCTTCCGGTTATTTGTTTTCGCGCGCGTTCCGTGTCTTCTAAGAAATGCCCCGGAGCAGATTCCAGCAGCAGAACATCAAGAAGAAGAAGAAGAAAGAAAAAATAATTTTCATTAAGATATTGTCCCCGTTCCTCGAATTTATCCTTCAATTTCTATCTCTCGTTTTTTTTTAAAGGGGTTTCAAAGGCCTGATGGAGATGATTGCTGGTGGATGAATTCTTCAGGGACAAAGCCCAAGAGGTTTGAAGGCCCAAACGACGAACGAGGAGACATCTTTATCTGCTGCCGAAACCAGAGCACTGGCGGGAGGGGGGAGGGGATGATATTTTGATTTGCGATCTCAGCTTGGGAAAATTGAAATGTAAAAGCTGATGTTGGAAGTCTAGGAGAAGAGTTATGAAGAGTGACAGGTGCAGTGATGGTAAGTTGAGAAAATCGTTAACCGCTTCTCTTCCAAGTTGGTCGGCAATGGATACAGCTTTGTAAGCTGAGGTCTAAATGGTGACCACCGAATGCCGCAGCAATGTGAGATGAGGTTTAAATGGTAGCCAGTGATGGATTCCGCATTGTAGGGTGAAGTCTAAATGGTGGCCAGTGATGGATTCGGCATTGTAAGCTGAAGTCTAGATGGTGCCCAGTGATGAATTTAATGGTAGATGGTAGTCAATGATGGATATGGCATTGTAAGGGGAAGTCTAGATCGTGGTCAATGATGGATTTGGCATTGTAAGCTGAAGTCTAGATGGTGGCCACTGGCAAGTGATGGATACGGCATTGCAGGGGGAAGTCTAGATGTTGTCCAGTGATGAATTTGCCATTTTAAACTGAGGTGTAGATGGTGGTCAATGATGGATATGGCATTGTAAGGGGAAGTCTAGATAGTGGCCAGTGATGGATTTGGCATTGTACGCTGAAGTCTACGTGGTGGGTGGCCAGTGAAAGATTCTGTATTTTAAGCTAAAGTCTAGATGTTGTCCAGTGATGGATACGGCATTGTAGGGGGAAGTCTAGATGTTGTCCAGTGATGGATACGGCATTGTAGGGGGAAGTCTAGATGTTGTCCAGTGATGGATACGGCATTGTAGGGGGAAGTCTAGATGTTGTCCAGTGATGGATACGGCATTGTAGGGGGAAGTCTAGATGTTGTCCAGTGATGGATACGGCATTGTAGGGGGAAGTCTAGATGTTGTCCAGTGATGGATACGGCATTGTAGGGGGAAGTCTAGATGTTGTCCAGTGATGGATACGGCATTGTAGGGGGAAGTCTAGATGTTGTCCAGTGATGGATACGGCATTGTAGGGGGAAGTCTAGATGTTGTCCAGTGATGGACGGATACGGCATTGTAGGGGGAAGTCTAGATGTTGTCCAGTGATGGATACGGCATTGTAGGGGGAAGTCTAGATGTTGTCCAGTGATGGATACGGCATTGTAGGGGGAAGTCTAGATGTTGTCCAGTGATGGATACGGCATTGTAGGGGGAAGTCTAGATGTTGTCCAGTGATGGATACGGCATTGTAAGGGGGAAGTCTAGATGTTGTCCAGTGATGGATACGGCATTGTAGGGGGAAGTCTAGATGTTGTCCAGTGATGGATACGGCATTGTAGGGGGAAGTCTAGATGTTGTCCAGTGATGGATACGGCATTGTAGGGGGAAGTCTAGATGTTGTCCAGTGATGGATACGGCATTGTAGGGGGAAGTCTAGATGTTGTCCAGTGATGGATACGGCATTGTAGGGGGAAGTCTAGATGTTGTCCAGTGATGGATACAGCATTGTAGGGGGAAGTCTAGATGTTGTCCAGTGATGGATACGGCATTGTAGGGGGAAGTCTAGATGGTGTCCAAAATTGGATTCAGCATTTTAGGCTGAGATCTAAATGGTGGCCAGTGATGGATTTAATGGTAAATGGTAGTCAATGATGGATATGGCATTGTAAGGGGAAGTCTAGATAGTCTACGTGGTGGGTGGCCAGTGATAGATTATGTATTTTAAGCTAAAGTCTAGATGGTGGCCAGTGATGGTTACGGCATTGTAGGTTAAAGTCTAGATGGTGTCTAGAAATGGATTTAGCATTTTAGGCTGAGGTCTAAATGGTGGCCAATGATGAATATGGCATTTTAAGCTAAAGTCTAGTTGGTGGCCAGTGATAGATTTGGCATTGTAAGCTGAAGTCTAGATGGTGGCCAGTGATGGATACGGCATTGTAGGGTGAAGTCTGGATGGTGTCCAGTGATTGATTTAGCATTTTAAAATCAAATCTAGATGGTGGCCAGTGATGGATATCTACGAGCCTATGGAGAGGCCAAAATGGCAAAACCTCCACCATCGCTCCCACCTAATTATATTCGGCAGTACCGGCCAATTCCCCTCAATAACACCAAGAAGGGGGCAGGCTTTCCCAACCGAAAAACTGAAAGGGGCGGAAAATACACAAATCTAGGCCAGAAGGCCAGGGACCCGACCCTTCGGTCAGACCCAATGGTTCTCCATTCCTCACCAGGAGGCTTCCATTTCAGCCTAGTAACGTCCTTCGGTTAAACTGTCGAGCAGTCCGCTTTCTATCTGCCCAGATACTAAATGTCCAGGTTGCCATTACGCCAGGAAGGTTTTGCATAGCCACCGCTATCCCTAATCCACCGCCATGGACCAAGGACGGTTAGCATAGCGCCACCTCCTGGCAACTGATAAGAAATGATACTGTACTTGATCTTAGACAAAAGGCCAAGAATGAATGGGCTGCCTCTAGACGCACACGAACGTTCCACCCGGAGTGGGAGTGGAGAGGCGTGAAGCCAGGCTAAGTGTAATGGAATATGCAGGATTTTTCGGCTAGCGTCCTACATTTATGAGAGATCACCACTTTAAGAATCTGGAAAGCCACGCGATAATAAATCCCACGTATGTAGGGGTATTGATAACATAAGTATGAAGTAAATGTAAATACTTCTCTTTGAAAACCTATGAAACAGAATATGACGATGATGATGATGTATGATGATGATGATGATGATGATGGGCCTTCTCGGCTTTTCCGCCTTCCCACCTTCTCATTTCTCTTTTTCCTCAGATTATGTCTCCACGGCTTTTGTTTATTAAATTTGAAAATGCTCCGAGATTAAAGGCAGGTTTCCAGATCGCCTGATAGCACGAGACCCAAAGGCTTCGCTTTAATTCAGTTAGTTGCCGCTGGGCTCATTTACTCTTTACGTCTACTAGGGTTGTCCCGATACCTATAACCAGTATCGGTATCTTGTACTCCCGCAAATACCCCCCGATACCTATATAATAGAATACCCGCCAGCCGCCACATGGTTAAACGGCATGCGGGAACATCTCAGCTTTCATTTGAATAGCTGTAGTGTTCCCGCTGCGTATAGTCACTCCCCCCCCTTGCTCGGGATTGGTATGGTGTGATCGTGATCTGTCCAATCCTGAGCAAGGGGTGTGGTCTATATGCGTGGGCAAAACAGCTATTCAAATGATGCTGTGATGTTCTCCGTGCGGCTAGCGGCTGGGCTTTCTGGGGAGCTAGGTTATGGGGGGGGAAATGGTGGGGACATGGCTGGAGGGACATGGCTGACATATGTGGGGGACATGGCTGAAGGGACAGGGCTGCATATGTGGGGGACATGGCTGGAGGGACATGGTGAGGGACGAAACATAGGCTGATTTTATGTTGTGGGGACATGGGCTGAAGGGGACATGGCTGCATATGTGGGGGGACATGGCTGGAGGGACATGGCTGCATATGTGGGGGACATGGCTGGGGGGAAATGGCTGCATATGTGGGGGACATGGCTGGGGGGAAATGGCTGCATATGTGGGGGACATGGCTGGGGGGAAATGGCTGCATATGTGGGGGACATGGCTGGAGGGACATGGCTGCATATGTGGGGGACATGGCTGGAGGGACATGGCTGCATATGTGGGGGACATGGCTGGAGGGACATGGCTGCATATGTGGGGGACATGGCTGGGGGGAAATGGCTGCATATGTGGGGGACATGGCTGGAGGGACATGGCTGCATATGTGGGGGACATGGCTGGAGGGACATGGCTGCATATGTGGGGGACATGGCTGGAGGGAGATGGTTGCATATGTGGGGGACATGGCTGGAGGGACATGTCTGCATATGTGGGGGACATGGCTGGGGGGAAATGGCTGCATATGTGGGGGACATGGCTGGGGGGAAATGGCTGCATATGTGGGGGACATGGCTGGAGGGACATGGCTGCATATGTGGGGGACATGGCTGCATATGTGGGGGACATGGCTGGGGGGAAATGGCTGCATATGTGGGGGGACATGGCTGCATATGTGGGGGACATGGCTGGATGGACATGGCTGCATATGTGGGGGACATGGCTGGGGGGAAATGGCTGCATATGTGGGGGACATGGCTGCATATGTGGGGGACATGGCTGGATGGACATGGCTGCATATGTGGGGGACATGGCTGGGGGGAAATGGCTGCATATGTGGGGGGACATGGCTGCATTTGGGGACACATTTATAAAAAGTATCGGTATTCGGTATCGACGACTACTTGAAAAAAAGTATCGGTACTTGTACTCGGTCCTAAAAAAGTGGTATCGGGACATCCCTAACGTCTACTTTTATCTTTCCTCAAGGTGAAACGGTGATCAGGATAACAGGACAATCTGCCCAACCTAATGGGTCAGTAAGGTACACCCACGTACACCCACGTACACCCACATACACCCACGTACACCCACGCTGCTTATTAGTAGAAGAATCACCCATTGAGACTTCGCCCTCTGCTAGACTTTATTTATCACTTTTTTTTACACTATTTAGCACTGAAGCTCAGTGTCAGGTCACCTGTGGCCAGATGACAAGTGCACCCTGTTGGATGCAGGGGTGCACCACAAGGTAGTGAACCCTACAGCAGACTGCTGCGGATGGACCACAGAGTGGATATGGTGAAGAGGTACGCTAGGGCGCAGACAGGGATCCTATAGGAAGCTTGAGCCCAAGATTCCCCAGGGCGCGGAGTCTAAGACCCAGTTGGTATTCACCAGAGCCTCTAGTGGTGATGATGGCTTTCGCTGCAACTGGGTCCAGGTCGCGGCCCCCGGAGTCCCCTAGATCACGCTCCATAGGGAGACAGGGGAAGCAGCCACTCAGGACACAAGGAATAGTGAAGGGTAAGCCGAGGTCGGGGCAACAAGCAGACGAGGATAACCAAGGGACAGGCCAAGGGTCAGGGTCACAGGCAAACAGGAGTAGTCGGGGACTAGCCAAAGCCGATACACAGAGATAACGTAGCACACGGCAAGCAGGAACACAATACTAACAAACAACGTTGATCAGCACAGCAGACCAGCAGTGCACTGGTTAATATAGAGTTCCTCGGATGGCCTGGGGTGGAGCCATACAGGGAGGAGAGATGATAAAGGCAGCCAGATAAGAGAGTCAGGCCTCTAATGAACACATGAAGAGACAGGTAAGCTGCCAGACATGACTGCATATTCATGACACTCAGGTCCCTGTAGTGTTCACATCTGCCCTAATCAGGAGTTCTGAAGTAGACTGCTGGACATTTATTCTGGGCTTTATCAACAGGTTCTGTCTACACATGCTCTGGATTCAGGTCTGTCCAAGGCCAATCTTCAGCAGGCGGGCCGGTTTCTGATAATGGCGGTCTTTGTGGCGGATTTGCTGTGAGATCACTTTTATCGGCGGCGGGAGAGGGCCCCCCCTTCCGCCACTCTCCCCTGCTTACCGGAGCCGTTGGGTTGTTCTGGTGGCTGAGTATGGAGACGAGTGAGGGGAAGATGGCCCCCACCCATCTCCATACCAGTGGCGGATGGTGGTTAAAATCTCTGGGAAGGCACAAACAAACTGAAAAAAAAAAAAACATCAAGTGCAGCCACTGTGTCCATCGATCGAAGCCACTGTGCCCATCAAGTGCAGCCACTGTGCCCATCAAGTGCAGCCACTGTGCCCATCGAGCGCAGCCACTGTGCCCATCGAGCGCAGCCACTGTGCCTATCAAGCGCAGCCACGGTGCCCATCAAACGCAGCCACGGTGCATTCAAAACGCAGACACTGTGCCCATCAAGCGCAGCCACTATGCCCATTAAATGCAGCCACTGTACCCATCAAACACAGCCACTGTGCCCATCAAGCACACACTGTGCCCATCAAACGCAGCCACTGTGCCCATCAAACGCAGCCACTGTGCCCATCAAATGCAGCCACTGTGCCATCAAATGCATCTACTGTGCCCATCAAGTGCCACCACTGTGCCTATCAATTGCCACCACTGGGCCCAATCAATTGCTGCAGTGTGTGCCATCAATTGCCGCTACTGTGCCTATCAATTGCAGAGCCATTGTGCCATCAAATGCATCTACTGTGCCCATCAATTGCCATCACTGTGCCTATCAATTGCCACCACTGGGCCCAATCAATTGCTGCCACTGTGCCCATCAAACGCCGCCACCCTGTCATCAAGTACAGCACTGTGCCCTTCAAGTGCAGCCACTGTGCCCATCAAGTGCAGCCACTGTGCCCATCAAACGCAGCCACTGTGCCTATCAAGCGCAGCCACTGTGCCCATCAAACGCAGCCACTGTGCCCATAAAACGCAGCCACTGTGCCCATCAATTGCATCTACTGTGCCCATCAATTGCCACCACTGTGCCTATCAATTGCTGCCAGTGTGCCCATCAATTGCCGCTACTGTGCCCCATCAATTTCCGCTACTGTGCCCATCAATTGCGCACTGTGCCCATCAAACACAGCCACTGTGCCATCAAATGCATCTACTGTGCCCATCAATTGCACCACTGTGCTATCAATTGCCACCACTGGGCCAATCAATGCTGCCAGTGTGCCTATCAATTGCCGCCAATGTTGCCCCATCAAATGCTGCCCCCGGCACTTACCTGTCACGGTGCTGTCCTCCACGCTCGAGCCCCCCATGTCTTCCCCGTCCTCTTCCCATCATCTTTGCTATGATTGGATGCCTGATTGGCGTCCAACCACGACGCCTGTCACTTTAGCAATCGGGTGACAGGGTAACCAGACCTGAGCACCTGATTGGCATGAGAGGCAAGGTCAGTGTTAGTGTCAGTGGACGCCCACAGCATTGCGCCCCTGTTTACCAATTTGGAAGCCTATTAGGGCCCATGGCTCTAATCAGGCGCTTCCAAAAACACCCCCGCACTGTAATTCAGATGCCGGCGCCGGACAAGGGGCCGGACACCTGAATAGGGGGTGGGCAGCGCGACAATAGATAGATAGATGGGGGTGGGAAAGGGTATAAGGAGGACCTTCCAACCAGCGTTGGGCGCAGGATCTTCATCAGTCCCGCCCTCTTCCCTCGGGTACAGGTCGTCTTTAGAGTTGTCGGGGAGTTCCTGGGAGACGACATCCTGCAGAGAAGTCATTCCTGGAAGAAAAAACATTTGTATTGCTTTATAGATATCATTTCATGTGGAAGAGTTTGTTAGGCTGTCAGAAGGAAGTAG